>JAKJHU010000014.1:7705000-8029079 GCA_022316685.1 Progne subis subis
CCTTTATGATTCCTCCTAAAGCAAACAAACCAGGAATTTACACCAGCTCTGTCTCGTGGAGCCCGCAGAGTTTTTGATCCCATCTTTTCTGAGGGGGCTGGTTTTAGTTCGCCGTGCAGAGAAGAAAAGCACAGCTTTGGGTTTTAATAATTTGCTGAAGTTCCTGCAGTCCTTCCTCCCCTTTTAACACCCAACAAGGAACCACAAACCCCTCCCAAAGGAAGCTGCTCCTTGCTGAGGCCTCGACTTGCCCACCCAGCGTGGTACCAGCATCAACGCCTCCCAGAGCTGCTCTCACCTCGGGACTGACTGGAGGAGCTTTGATGGAAGTGCAAAAACCAGGAGCACTTCAAAGTTCGCTGTCAGAGATGCAAAGCAGAAAAAAGAAATGAGGAAAAATGTGCGTCATAAGTGAAGGGGCTAAATAAAATAATGCGAGGAGAAATATTTGGGATTGCCACTTTTGGTGGGGTGTCACAGCTTTATAAAATCATGGAGTGGTTTGGGTGGGAAGGGACCTTAAATCCCATCGCATTGCATCCCTCCATGGGCAGGGACACCTCCCCCTGTCCCAGGCTGCTCCAAGCCCTGTCCAGCCTGGCCTGGGGCACTGCCAGGGATCCAGAGGCAGCCACAGCTGCTCTGGGAATTCCATCCCAGCCCCTCACCACCCTCACAGGGAGGAATTCCCTTCATAACACAGGTATAATCATAATTATATGTGTAATTGCAACAACCTAGACAGACCCAATCCACCACATAGAGAAGAACTTCAAAGGAGAGAAACAAAATTCCAGCAGGCTGGACCCTCCCATCTCCACTTCTGCTCTCCAAAACCTGCAGCACTTCCATCAGAATGTGGGGGTGACTGGTGAGAAATATGGATTTAACTGCAAAACTCAAATCCCACAGCTTGCACCTGGGTTAAAAGAGTCTTGATGACGCAACCCAGTGGATTAAAATGCCAATAAAAAAACCTGTTAAAAGTGTGCCCACACGACTGTGCTGCACCATGTGCAGGGAGAGCTCCAAAGGCAGGGAAGCCCTCCGTGGAAACCCTGAACTGAAAACAAACAACATTATTCACCAAATTATCGTCTGTTTGGGAAGCTGAAACCATTAATTGCTTTTGTGGCTTTGTGGGTTTAGATTTTTAAACACAGCACCGGAGTGCTTAAAGATCTTCCTGATTAAATAATTCAAAATGTTTGCACTATATAACATGTTTGAAGGGGAGAGAAAACTCTGCTAAAGACTTTGAATCTACGAGCAAGCACCTCATTAACATGCCCTGAAATCAAATATTTATTACCTTCTCCACTGTAATGAGCTCATTTAAGACAAATGTGAGAAAACCCCATCCTGTATTAAAGCTGGCAATGTTTTATTTATGGGCACTTTAATATTCACTTTAGGCCACACCAAAATGTAAACACACAATTAATATTTCATTGATGAGAAAACAAAATCTATTTCTCCAGCTCGTGCAGGCTTGGAAGAGGACAAAGCAGATTTTGTGTGCTGTGATGCTGCACCCGCCTTGCTCTGAGGTGGGAACAATCCATAATCAATTATTAAAATTATCTTTTTCCTTCCCTCTTCCAGTGCCTGAACACCCTCTGGGGGGAAGAATCTTTCCCTGATTTTGAACCTAAACCTCTGCTGGCACAGCTCCAGTCATTCCAGAGGAGAAATCAGTGTCTGTCCCTGCTCTTCCCCTCACGAGGAAGCTGCAGATCCCAATGAGATTATTTCCCCTCAGTCTCCTCTTCTCCAGCTGAACATTCCAGGTGCCCTCAGCTGCTCCTCATCCTGCTTTCCCTCCAGACCCTTCACCATCTCCACTGGCCCCCTCTGGACATTCTCTAATAGTTTAATCTCTTCCTTTTACAGCAGTGCCCAAAACCGCTCACAAGATTCCAGGTGAGGTCACCCCAGTGCCACCCTACCCTCAGCTCTCCTCCAGATTAAACCTTGGATTCACTTTATTCCACGTGGAGAAATGGGAGTGGGTTTGGGGAGGAGGTCTGAGCGGCAGTGTTCATCACACATCAGGCAATAATTCCCAAACTGGGCAGTAGATAGCTGGAAGTTATTCCCAAAGGCAGTGCTGCTCACACATCCCAAATTCCTGCAGTTTTTCCTACGCTTATTTTTCCTTCCAGCAGCAATATCTGTAACTTCTCCCTATGTACACTGGCCAGATAATCACTCACCACCACTTATCTACCCGGAACTGCTGGGTAATGCATTCATGAATAAGGAAACCTCATGTAAATGCAAATTTTTCACCCCTCTCCTCCCAAGGATGCTCCCAGCGGCAGAGTTTGGGGTCAAGGAGCCTCTTCCCATTATTGTGAAAATCTTGGCAGACGCATATCAGAGAGAACAGAAACCTCTCAGAATCTGGGCTCTGATCCCTCTGGAACAAGCTGTGATCCTCGAGATGACTTCAACAAGCTCCTGTTGGGCATCCCAGCATCAATTCCACCCCGGGTGCCCTCAGCAGCTCCGCAGGAATCACTTGATAAGGAGCAGGGCCAGGCCTTGAGGTGCTCCCTCCATCCAGGGCTGCTGGCTCCCCTGGAACAGCAAAAGCTCTGCTGGAGCTCACCTCGCTCAGATTTCACGTTCAAGTGTCTCTCATTGCTGGGGTTTTTGGGTTCACTCTCAGGGCTCCATGACAAATGGAATAAATCTTGGAAGGTTTGCCATGGGTGGGGATAACTTTATCCCAGGCTGCCCCAAGCCATGTCCAACCTGGCCTTGGACACTCCCAGGGATCCAGGGACAGATGCAGCTTCTCTGGGAAATCCATCCCAGCCCCTTCCCACCCTCACAGAGAGGAATTTTATCCCAAAATCCCGTCCAACTCTGCCTTCTCCCTGTGGGAACCTGTTCCCCCTGCATGGAAAACTGAGTACCCCACCCACAGAAGCAGGAATCTTGCTGTAATTCCAAGATTTCTCAAGAAATGATTGCATCTCCCATTCCTAAAACATGAATCTATTCTTAGATCCAACCAGGGCACAGCTTTTCAGCATCATTAAAGCAAAATGTCAGAATCCTGCCCAGCACTCACTTGGCGTAGATGCAGGTAAAGGAGGGAAAATACAGAAAAAACATGCTCTAGACAGTTTGGACAGGGTAAAAGCCTCTTGGATTTGGAAATAAATGTCTCTTCTTCACCTGGATGCTTATTTCTGATAAATGTCCCAGCTTTCCCTCCATCTCATTACAAGGTCCTGTTCCACCGGCATTATCTTAGCAGGGGAAATCTGATCCATTTGAAAAACCCAAAATGCACAATTTTCCCATGAACATGACAAAACCACCCCAGTGCAGCCCAGGGTACAGTTTAACAATTCCAGTGTACAAGTCTCACAAAACAGGGTGTAATTAGCTGCGATATTTTCGGCGAGGTTCTTGCACACCAACAAGCTGCTGCCACAGTTCTTTGAAATGGATTTTCTCCCCTCAGGTCCCTCAAATCAAACCGGTGGGTTTACACCCATTATATTAACATAATGGCTTTTAATCACAATTATGCATAATCACACCGTTTCTATTGCCTGGAAAAACATTTAGCACAGGTCTGCATCAGCTTTTGGCAAGAGAGGAAGGAAATGCATTTAGCGAGGCAAATGCAGTTAAAATGCATTTTTATGCATGAATCAGTCCAACAAGATGCACAGTTTGGGGATCAGGCACGGTTTTAAACTAGAGAAAAACCCAACGTTTAGAACCCAATGAAAAATTCATTGTCCTTCAGGGTACATTTGAACACAGAACAATATTCCAGAGGAGAGCTGGCAATTCAAGCTCTAAGGTCATGAGAAAATGCTGGGAAGGATCTCTCTGAGAAAGTTTTAAGCAAGGTATTTATTATTATGATTATCTCTTTTATATTCTAACACCAAGCCATTGTCCCAAATAGAGCAAAAGTGCCCTTTTGACCTAAAAAATATGAGGAGGGTGGGGACGAAGCTGAAAATTCCATTAAGACCCTCAGATGTTGCCACAGATTTATATTAAAAGTTCATAAATAGGAAATGATATTAAGTCCTTAAACTAATTAGAGAAATGCCCTGCAGTTCATTTCCATCTCAACACCCCCCACGCTGCCTCTTTCATCTTCTCCTAATTCTCCTCACAAGCTCTCAAGGTCTTTCTTCAAACGCTGATGGGATCTGTTCACTCCTTTGAGCTCAGTTTCGTTCAGGAAGGTGTGAATTCAAATCAAAAGCCTCCAGGTAAGCAGGTTGCACCTTGCCACACCTGCTGGAGCTGCTGGAATAACCCTCAAATTCATTTCTGAGTCTGCATCCAAATCCACCTGCAGCCATCACACCCCCACGTCCATCAGATGCACAAGTCCAGCACAGCTGGAGAATTCCTCCAACTTTAATTGTGGAGGTTTTTGGAGGAACAAAATCTCTCTTTTCTGGCCATAGCAAACATCCTCCTCTTGAAAAGGTTGAGGGTCACAGCTCAGGGATGTCCAGTGAAGAGCAGCCCCAATCCCGAATCCACCTTGTCCCTGACATAAAAAGAATCTCTAATTCCTGCCCCACCAAAAATCATCACCAGAACTGAACCAGGGCAGGCTCCCAGTCCAAAAGCACCACCTACACTGATTTTCCTCATGAAAGAGTGAGGAATGCAACAGCAAAGACTGGGACTGGGAATAGCCCAGGCTCACGAAGGGCTTGGCCCTGCAGAGCATTCAAACCACACACACACAAAGCTCCCACGTGCAAAGAACTGACAAAGGACCTGTAATTCAAACTGAGCGGGAAAAACGCCTTGAATCCCTTTAAAATCCCCTTTTATTTCCTTAGAAACCTTCCTGAGACCCAGCCAGCGACGCCTTCCAGCCTTTAACAAGGGGCCACCATCTGTGGGACTTCTGCTGAGCAGTATTTACTCATGTAAGAGGCACAGTCACATTCAAATTTAATCAGAGCGAGAGCAAATCAAGCAACAAACCAAATAAAGTCTGCAGCTTCAGTGGAAATAGCACAGCCTGCCCATTTTTGACTGCAGCAATGTAAAGAGTTATTTCAAGTTAATTCCATTTGCTCTTCTGAGACTGCAAATCACGAACTCTCTCCCCATTTTTGTACTTTATCATCATTTTGCTGCTCTTAAAATGACAGCAGTAATCCTTTCAACGTAATTAGTTACTGTTCAGAAAGAGCCGCCACAAAAATGTTGCTTTGCAAGAATTTCAGTCAGAACACCAAAATAATATGAAATATTTTAGTGGAGTCACTTTGGATGTCAGGCCTCATTCAAAAATTGTTTTGAAAAATTCTGTTTGCTCACATAGATTCAATAAAATCTTTCTGTTTATCATTTTAGCATAATGTCAGTGAAAGAAAGGAGGAATTTAACATTCAACCACCACAAAGGAGAGCCCAACCAACTCTTCGAGGAAGAGTTTTGGTCTTACACCAAAATATTTTTAGATCAACCAAAATAAAACCAACTCTTCCTCTGGGATCTTTCCCTGATCCAATCCCTATAAAAATTCTGTTTATCAATCATTGTCCAGAGAAGCAGTGGCTGTCCCTGGATCCCTGGAAGTGTCCAAGGCTGGGTTGGACATTGGGGCTTGGAGCAGCCTGGGATGGTGGAGATGGAGCTGGATGAGCTTCAGAGTCCCTTCCAACCCAAACCATTCCATGATTCCATGATTCCTCAAACGTTTTGCTGGAGGATATCTGACTTAAATTACTGCAATGCTGTGATAGAACTTGATGAGCTTTAGGGTCCCTTCAAACCCAAACCAGCCCAGGATTCCTCAAAGGTTTTGCTGGATTATTCCTTTGCTGGAGGTGTGGCTATCAGGCATCCCAGTAAAAACTCCTGGGTCCTAAGGCCACATCTGGAATTTCAGCCCATATCTGGAATGAACTGACCAGATTTTGTAGGGTAAAGACAAGCCTTCCCACCCTCCTTTTCTGTCCTAAAGGCACATTCCCATTTTCTGGTCACTCAGAGGGATCCTTGGAAGAAGCAACACAAAGGATATTGCCAGATGTGACTGGCAAATCCACTCTCATCCTGAAAATACACAATGCCAAAGTCTGCAAAACCTGGGCTTCTTCTAACCTAAATAAAAAGGAGTTATTTGATACATTCTGGTGCACGATCACAGAATGTGGGTTCAGAAATTCAACATTTATTGACAGAAGAGTAAACTTTACCTTTAGCCGCAATTTAAGAGTAGGGAGAACAAAACTGAGCCTCTGAGAAGAATCATTTCCTTTACTGCTGAATTTTCACTTTGTCCCTGGATTTCTTTTTCCCTGAATCCTCATTTTCCTGCTCTTGGAAACAGCTCCAACATTCCCATTTGGAGCAGGCAGAGATACTCCTTGCCAGCCTCTCTCCCAAATTTCCAACTTTTAGTAGAGACGCAACCATCAGAATAACTGTCTCCAGGAAAGTCACATTAACCACAAAATTGTGCTTCAAAAGCACTTCAAACCTTGGCCATATGTTCATAAATCTGGTTTTGCAAAATCTCCTCAAGTAGCACAAAAACCAGATGCAGAATTTCAGAGCTGTTTCATCTGGAAAGGTGTCTCAGCACTCAGATCCTGCTTACACACAGCTCTGATTTTGTGTTTATTTAGACAAAAATCTGTTTTTCTCACTGGTACCGGGAGAAATGTAAAGCAATCTGGATGCTGCCTGGCCAGTATCTAGATTATTGCAAGTTTAAAGAATTAACTTGGGAATTTTTTCCCTCAGGAAAGGCTCTTGAAGAAATGAAACCTCCAGCTTGCCACAAGGTTCATCACAATGCCCTCATAAGGAAAAGCTCCTTTTATTATTCTGCTTAATGAAATCCAGCTATGAAATATATAACTCCACCACCAAACTTCTAGCAAGTATTGATTAGCTAGTGGACATAATTCAAGGAAAAAGAAAAAAAAAAACACTTGAAGAAATGAATAATAATTCCTAATCCAAAAGGCTTCAGTAAAATGAGACCCGCTGAGATTTTCAATTCAGTTGTAATCCATACATTATCACAGCACATTTCTGTTGGCATAAATTCAGTAGTTAATACTTTTCTCATTAAAAAGTGGCCAAATCATAATTTCCAAAGAAGCATCTGGATGCTGGGAGTATTTTAAAAAGGGTGGAGGCAGACTGAAAGCTGTGTTGGTGGATAATGGATGCACACAGGATGCAACATTTAAAATAATCCAGCAGATTTTTTATTTGTCCACTCTGGTGGAATTTCCTTTGCTATTTATTTTCTACTCCCTCAACTAAACCCCCTTTTTTGCCAGGCTACAAATGATCTTTCAGCAGTCACTTTTCTGTAATGGTCAAGCCTTTCTAGAAGATTTTTAAAAAGTCTTCTTTTGTGTGTCAAACTCCACCAGAACATGTTTTGTTCAGGAGAGAAATCAAATCAGGATTGCTCATGAAAATCAAGATCACATGGAGAGAGAAGTGCTCATTGTCCACCTACGCCCCAAACAGCAGAATTTGGCAAGTTGAGGCATTTAGAAAACACTCAGCAGCATCTTCCATGACCAGAAATAGAAAATTTTGGTGGAGGAAAAGTTTATCAGCTCAAAGCGATGACACAACTTCAGGGACTCTGTGTCAGATTGAGGAGATACAGTGAAATAAAGAGGTGCAGATTTCCACCAAATCCATCAGCTAAGAGAGGAGTGGATTCTCTGATGTCATTTCAGAACCTAAAATACCTCAAAATTAAGATCTGAATGTTGGAAGAAAACCTTCCCCCTTCCAGCTGTTCCTTGCAGGGTCATTAAATGGATTATCACAGGTGACATTAAAGTGCTAAACTCAATTAGAGACTATAAAAGATGTGGCAAAGCCCTGAGAAGTCAGGTGGATTAATAACGCTGGAGAAGCAGAACCTCCAAAAAGTGATGGAATTCTGAAACAGACGGAATTGGGAAAATAAAATCTTATTCTTAAAAAATGAAAGAATTCTAAATTCATTATCAAAACATCCACAAAGCCGTGTTTTCTCCTCGAAGTTCAGAGTCTGAAAGGGCAAAAGCAGCTTTATTTGGAGTAACAACTCCACAAAATCCCATTTCTGTCTAAGGAACGGTGGGAATGCAGCAGAGCACAGCACAGCCAGGCGCAGGAGGGAAAAGAGGAAGCAGAGAACTGCACTGCAGTCGCTGTCTTTCACCTTTCATCATGTCCAGTTTTCCTTCCTCTGCTTTGAAATGTGACATCTGAAGTGGCACCAGCTCAGGGGTGGCAGCGCCTTGTCAGGACACACGTCGCTCGTTCTCCCTCCCCTCACACAAACCTCATTAAGGCACGGCTCCAAATGTAAAAATTATTGATTGTCATTTAAATATCACGGATTTCTCCTTGTGGATCGCTGTTGTTTTTATTTCCACGTGCATCCTACGGCAAGGAGAGGCTGGGTGTGGTTTGGCTCTTTGTTTGGAGCAGACATCACCTGCCTGCTGATATTTCGGGCTGACAAAAACCCCACATGTCCCTTCCCACGTGTCACCAGGGGTTATTGGGGAAGCACAAGGTCTGGGCAGACACATCAATAATTCCTTGTCCACAGGCTCCACCTGAGGCCATGTGATGCCTTGGGAAGGCTGAGCTGGAACAGAGACTGGACAGAGCTGGAGAATAAAGCAGAGATTTATTGAAAGGCCTTTAGGGTGCACCTTGGGCAGGACGAGAGCCTGGGCAGGGCTGCACCCAAGGTGGAACCAAAATGGTCACAAAATGGTCACAAAATGGGCACAAAATGGACGACATCATGAAATCTCACACTTTTATAAGTTTTGGTCCATTTGCATTTTGGGGTTGAATTGTCCAATTCCAGCTCCAGGCTGTGAGCTCCCATCCTTCTTGTTCCTTCCTCCAGCCACCGTTGTTTGTGCTTCTGGGCTGAACACTTGTAACCTTTGTCCTTGGTGTGCAGCAGGAACAGGATTTGTTTTGTGTCCCTGCTGTGTGCAGAGAGCTGAGTGACACCGAGTGTGAGCTCAGAGCTGCACCTGGGCAGCACAGAACATGGAATACAGGAAAGAAAAAACTTAAGGCATCACATGGAGCCTTTGTCCAGTGGATAAATGTCCTGGACACGGAGTTCCAGGCATCTGTCCCGGTGTCACAGTGTGGGGTTTCATTCCCCCAGAGGAAACTCGTTCTCCTGTAGCAAACACCACTGTAATGACAAGAAATGCAGGAGCCATCTGGAACTGGGAGATGCTTTTCCTCAAGAGGATTTTTAAACTGTTTTGGAGCAGCATTTGTTGTTGCAGATTTAAAAAATCTGCATCGCTCATCTTGTGAAATATGAGCGGGCAGCAGGAAGTTGGGGGGATCTTAGTTAAAAATGAAAATCAAAAGAGTTTTTGTAAAAAAAAATATAAAAAATACAAAGGATCTTTCACTAAAAAGGGCATCACTTGTAACTCCTGCTCCCTGTCAGAAAAAAAAAATAAAAAATACAGCTTCAAAAATAAATGTATATCAGCTCTGGGGGCTGTACAGTAGGGGATGAGTAAAATGGAATTGGAGCACATGGGATAAGAAAAATATCCTTTCATTAAGGAATTAAAGATGTTATTGCTCATCCAGTGGCACAGAGCAGCTGTGGCTGCCCCTGGATCCCTGGAAATGTTCAAGGCCAGGTTGGACACTGGGGCTGGGAGCATCTGGGATAGTGGAAGCTGTCCCTGGAGTGAGATCTTCAAGGTCTCTTCCAACCCTCGGATTCTCTGGTTACCTCTGGAATCTGGTGCTTGCAAGGTGGCTCTTCCCTCTCCAGCAGGAGAGGTTTTTCACAGCCAGAAATTCCAAAATTTCCCAACTCACCCCACGGCACATGGAGATGAAGAGGGCTCGCACAGGATTTTGGGCAGAGTTGCCAGGGCTGGGTCCCTGCACCTTCTCCCCATCCTGGCTGGCTCCGGGAGGCTCCTCCAGCTTCTCCATCCCAGCCTGAATCATGGGATGGTTCTGCGCTTTTCCCAAACCCCGCAGGGATGGGTTTGGAAGGAAAAGCAGCCTTCTCAGAGCTCTCTGGGAGAGCTGTCTCAGTGCTGGCAGAGCCTTTGCCCTCCAGACTGACAACAAACTCCTCGAGTTTCCAGCCCGGCGCTTCCCGGGAATTCACTCTGCTTTGAAGGGCAGGAGAAAGCAAGGAAAGGTCAGCGCAGACAATGACATTTTTAAACTGAAAATGTAATTGCAGTTTCCCTCTGAGGCTGGTAAATACGCTCTCAGCTATAAATAGGCCATTTCCATCGCTCCTAAAAGAAGCTTAATTAATTTATCAGTGTTCACAGCAAATGCAGCTTCAGAACTTTGCGACACACTCAGCGCTGTCTCCTTGAGCTGTCCAGGGCCACATCTCACCTGCCAAACCGGGAGAAGGGGAAGGTAAAGCCTCTTCTCAACCAAATCTCATTTTCCCCTGCAATTTAATAACCAATATGAGGCTGTTTAACATGCACAGGTGGCTCTCCACGTCCCCAGAAAAGATCTTCCCTGTGCAGATGCAGGATGCGTTTTTCTGCTGTTGGCTGACACAGCAGCAATAAAAGGCTGTTGGCATTCCAAGGATGCACTGGAGCCACTGGAGGAAAGACGGATACTGGACAGGGCAGTCAGAGCCAGTTATGCAGAAGTAATTTCATGGGTGAGGAAAAGCAGAAGGTGCTTTAAGAATATTCTTAGGCATGCAATGAGCCGAGGAGTTTGAGTTCAGAGCAGGTGCTGCTTTCTCAGCTCCTTGGTCCTTCCCTGGGATCTGTTTTTCCCCAGTGGGATGCAGAGTGGGGAATGTGGGATGTTGGTGGTGCCATTCCCAAGGGACCAGGGGAAGATGCTGTGCCTTGAGATGGGGTGAGGCTGTAGAACACCTTGGGCTGTGTTTAAAATCTCCTCTTTTTGCCATGTTTGCTCTGCAATTCCATGGAAACTGTGAGCAAAAGTGAAAAAAATTCATCCTGTGTCAAAATTTTTCATTTTCATTAAATCCCCCATTAACACATTCAAGAATTTTCCATTTAAAGAAACAGCACTTGTATTAAAAAAAAAAAAAAAAAACCAAAAAAACCAAACCCTTACAGATTATTTTGCTTGTGAATCTCTTTGGTTTTCCATGAAATATAAAAGTAATCGGGGGTAAAACAAGCTGGGTGTGAAGAACCGATAAAAATATAAAAGGGCATTTATAAAGAACACAGTAAACAACACTTGATTAATAACAGCTAATAAACCCATTAATTGGTGAAGAGTCTTGGTGTTATGATGAATAACTCCCTCAAGCTCTTAACAGAAAGACTGGGGAATTAATCTTGGGAGAAATATTGAATGGAATAGATGAGTTGCTGGGAAAGAAGTTTTGGAAACCTTTACCTGGGAGAAGCTGGGAGGTCACAGGAGACCCCAAAGGGGCTGAAGACCTTGAGAACTTCCAGAGTGGCAGAGGCTGCCTCAGCCCGAGGTTGATTCACCTTTTGGCCTTTCTCCTTTCCTCCCCTCTCCTGCTTGTTCATTATTTTTGTATTTTCCAAGTTTTCAGTAAAAGTGGGATCAGGAAGCCTGGCTGGATGTGCCCTCCCTGCCATGAGGCACAATCAAGCCCAGTTTGATCATAAAATTTCAATAAATCATTAGAGAAAAAACTGCTCAGCCACTGCCCTGGACCTCTCCAGGTACCTAAAATCCCTGCTGAAGGATGGATTTGAGTCTGGACTCGTACACCTGAGTAAGGGATCCCTGTTTATATCCCGACTAAACATCATCTTTTCCAGTTTAAACAGCTCCCTTCCCAAAAATAAGCAGCCGGGGCGAGGTTTACCCACAGGCACGAGGCTCCGTTCACTTGAGCTGGGCTTAAGCCTGGCTTTGATGGTTTAACAGGAATTTCCACGGCGCACGGGGCTCGGCGGAGTTGCGGACGCGGGGAAGATTTCACCCTTTTTGCACTTCAAAGGCGCTTTCGGGAGAGCGCATCCCATTGTGCTCCAAACGCTCCTCATCCATCCAAATCCCACCGTGGAGGCTCAGGGAGCTTTCAGAACCAGCCCATGACCGGCAGGGATCCCGGAGGCAGCTGGAAAAGCGGGATAGCTCCAAGCACCGACATCAAGGGATGGCCTGCACAGCCTCCAGCATCATTCCCCCCTCTCCAGGGCTGCACCTTCCCAGTTGGAATTGTTTTGAAGGAAAAGGAAAGTAAAACTTTCCAAGCTGACCCCGTGCTCATGCTGCAGGGAGCTGCTGGATTCACCCCGACCAAAGCTTTTACTGCATCCCGGATAATCGGGAATTTCGCAGCTGGGATTGCACCCACTGAAGGCATCTTTGCAATCCCAGCTCACTGAGAATTCCAGAGCCTCCTGTTCATCTCAAAAACTGGGCTTAGGTAGTCTCAGCCCAGGGAAAACAGCTCCTGGTTACTCAAAATGCCAGGCTTGGGGTGCGTGGGGGGGAAAAGCATCTGCTGCCACTTGAGTGTTTTAGGCAGGAACCAGAGTGAGGCAGGAGAAATTGGGGAAGGGGAAATGAAGGACTGGATGGAAGGAGTTGGGTGATATTTTTTTAAAAGAGCAATAATAAATAGGAAGGGGTAAAGGGGAAGGGGAAGAAATGGGAAGAAAGGGGAAGAAATGGGAAGAAAAGGGCAAGAAAGGGGCAAGAAGATAAAACACCAAATGTGCCCAGCTCTCCCCAACTCCAAGTCAGACATTCCTGAAAACAAAAAGCCCCATTTCTCTCTGAAACAAGGAAAAAGGATTTGGATTTCCTCAGTGCCCCCTCCCAAGAGAAAATCCCTGGCCACCTCTAGGCACTCTCCCCTTTGGAATTCCATGGCCACGGACCGTTCCACATCAGCCAGCTCCAGGCAGAACCTCTGGCTCCAAAAATCCCTCTGGAATACCAAGGTGTCAGCACGAAACCACGCCCCACACTGGACAGAGGAGGAGGAACAGAGTGATGGCTGATTTTCTCCAAGTTTTTGCTTTTTCACCACTTATTTTGCACATATTTACGCATGCAAACAAGTGGCTGTTGTGCCAGCCAGGGCATGGCTGCATTTTCCTGGGATTTTGCTGTGTCAGGAAATAATGGATGGATTTCAACAGCCCCAAACACAGGTGAGAGACAAATACTTTGCCATCTTTCAGGACTATTTTAACAGCTTTCTCACACATCCACCGGCTGAGTGGCAAATTATTTATTCAACAGTTTGCCTGAATAACATTGCACACCTCTAGTAAATGCTTTTTAAGTTGAAGATTGAGAGACAAAAAAATCCCATCAGCTCTCCTAAAGACTTGTCCGGCACGTTGGAAGTTTTTCCAGCTCAAGTGAAGAGGTTGGACAGGAGAATATTTGGGGTCTTTTCCTCCAGAGCCCAGACAATCAAACCCCAAAGAAGTCAAATAGCTCATGGCATGAATCAATCTTAATTGCTTCCTACATTTTCTAGGAGCGAGGAGAAGAGCCTTGACCTGAGCAGGCAGAAGTGGCAGGAAAATAAAACTCCTCGGAGCCAGCTGACCTTCAGCACTGCCCTTCTGCAGCTCCCCCAGCCCCAGGCAGGGACACGTCTCCGTCACAGTGGGGGAAGGAAAAGGGATCTGTCAAAGCCGTGACAGTGCTCAAATTAGAGCCAGCAGTGGCATTTGTTAATTTGCCCTGTGCTTCTCCCTTTCAGGGCTGGAGGACTTATCGAATGCGTATTTGACCCAAGAGACAAAATGTTTAACTCTTGCCCAAAACCTCACTTTTCTAACAAAGATTTAAGCTGGAATTTATTCTCTGTCCGAGACACTTCTGTGAGAGCATTTCCAGGGGACCTGAGCGTCCCAAGACCTTTGGGGACTTCAATTTTCTTTTCCATGAAGCAAGGCCAATATCTCATTTCAGGGAGATGGTGCCACTTCAGCTTTCAAACTTCGTATACAGCAGAAAAACTTCGTATACAAGCTGCAGAAATCCTTTTAAAATCCATTCTGAAGCACTGGCCCTTTGCTTTTGCTGCTTAGCCCCATTTAAGGAACTGTTTCACTGAATTTAAAAGGAACAAACAGCAAAGGAGAGGTTTTTTTATCACTTCCCTCAATTCCTCCGCTCACAGAGCATTTTGCCAGTCTGAGAGATGGACAATAATTCCAGAAAAATGAGAAATCCCAACAATAACAAGCCAAAGCCATAAATTCCAGGTGGGAAGCTCCAGTGGAGCACCATTTCCACTGGATAAATTGGTTCATTGCACAGGAGCATCCAAGAATTCCCCCCCGACATTAGCTGGAACAAAAAGTTTCTGTTCAAACTAACCAGAAGCAGAATCCTGACAAAAATGAGTCTCCAGCCTTGCACATCTTGCAGAGGAATTAATGCATTATTCAAAGTGTGAGGCTCGGGCTTGGCTCCATCACTCAGAGCAGCAGCGCAGGAGAAACGGGGATGCAGGAGAAAACATTTAAAGGTTTTATTGCCTCATTTAAAAGTAAAAAAAAAATCCAAATCTAAATAAAATATGATTCCACTAGGGGAGAAAAAAAAAAAATGAAGAAAAGAAAAAAGCCATTTCTGCCACTGGCAGGTTTTGAAGCAGATTGTTCAGCTGCTTAATTCACCTTTACCTGGAGAAGTTAATTATTGGTAAGGTGCTGATGCTGGTGATTATTTAGAAATCTGTGAAATATTAGTAGCAAAAAAAAACAACAACCCTCCAACATCAGGTTCTGACCTTCTCCTTCTGTTTTCATTATGAAATCCTTGAAGCACAGACAGATTTTTCTCCTTTTCTAACAGGAATGAGACTCATTTTCATGCCAGGCAGGGCTAATTCCTGAGCAAACACCTAAAAACTTTCAGAACAAAAATGTTCATGCATAAAACCAAAATTCTTTGCACTCCTGTTTTGCATATTTTAGAATTAAATCCACGTTAATGGATGGTTACCTGAATACGAATATCTCAAGGGGAAAAAAAAACAAAAAAAACCCCAAAATTCCTTTGCAGTTTCATACCCTGAAATGCACTGGCAAAAATAGAGAAAATAATTCACTTTAGTGGGCAGATATTTTGGCATCTTCACATTGAGTATCGAGTCAGAGCTGAGATAATTATTTTTCTTTATATAAACTACAGATTTAATCAATAAAAGGCCCTTTTTAAATCTGAGATTCAGTACCAGTTCTCAGAACTCCTTTGTATCATGCAGGTATTTTTCTTTACACGGTGTCAGCAACTCGTGAAGATTCATGGGGTTTTAATTTATCCACAGAAAAAATTTCAAAATTAATTTCACTTTGACCTAAGTAAGTTTTACTCTTATTTTTGATGGCAATAGAGAAGAACTCAGAGGGCTAAAACACAAAAGGGCAAGAAGGGTGGACTCCACATGAATTTTAATCATCTCACCCTTCTAGCTCATAAATTTAGGGATTATTCATAATTTTTTAAAGTTTTACGTTTGTAGACAAAGACAGATGATTCAGGTAATCAAGCTAAACCTGGTCCAGCCTTACTTTAAAAAAAGAAAAAGAAAATTATCTCAATTCAGCCTCTAATGCTCAATAAATCCATGAGTACATTACAGGCATTTAACTCCCTGATTTTCAGATACCAAACATTTCACAGTAATACAATTCAGCGAATTTGCACCCAGTTATTTGCAACTGTAAAACTGGGGCCCTCTTTTCGCTCTTAGAGACCTCAAAAAGAAGATCACATTTCAGATCTTCATGGCAAGAGCTGAGATGCAGGCTGACAAAAATGGCTTTGAAAGCCAGGGAGAGAAGCAGGGTCGGAGCTCTCGGTAGGACCAGAGTGATCTGCAAGAGAGGCAATCACAGAAATTACACCGCAGGATGAGGCCAACTAAGAAAGGCCATTTTTTACCACATTTTCTTCCTGTTACTAAGAAAAAAAATTAAGGAAAAAAATCCCTTTTTACTCACTGCTAATGTAACGATATCACAACCTTTAAATGCCCTTAAAGAGGGATATTGTAATCACTCCACGACTCCGTGAAATGATGTTTTTAGCGGTAAAATACTGAGCTGCAGTCTTTAAGAAGCAAACAGCTCGCGGAGTTGCGAGCAGCTACTCAAAGCAGGCTCTGCTCACCGCTCTGTTCTCTCCACATTTCCTTCCACTCTTTCCGTAAACGCTTTTGAGCACAGACTCCTTAACACATTCCAGGAGAGTTTGCACTTTTGCATAAAACATGAAATTGTCGAGGCGCGGGGGCCTGCACAGTTCACCGCAGCCGGCAGAAGCCATCGATTCCCGCATTTATTTCCTCTCCATCCCAAATCTATCCCTCATGCTGCCTGTCACCGAGGGCTGACGCGTGTCACAGGCTGCCATTATCCACCCTGGCAACTCAAAATGCCACCTGAAAGAGAGGAAAATGTTTAAAATACTCCTGCGCACAGCTTGTTTTGTTCGCCGCGGCCTCCTCGCGGCCCAGAGTCAACCGTCGCGGAAACAACCCCAGGAATACAAAATCGCTCTTCTATTAAAGATAAGGAAAACGGAGCTAAGGTCAACAAGCAGCAGCAGAATGATAAACCTCCACAGCTTGTTTTACACATCATTGGCTTTAATGCAGAGTTCGGGGTTTGCTGCAATTTTTAAGGGGGGGAAAAGGCAGCGGAACTGCCTCAGGGAGAGTTGGTGGTGAGGCCTGGAAATCCCGGATCCTCTGCTTTTGGCCTTGGTGCTGCCATCACAATAAAAATTGGGGTAGATTTCACCCGCCCTGCCTTGGGTGGAAATAGTAAAATAATCCTATTTTTACTCTGCAATGCTCTAAATTGCCCTCATGGGCTCAGGTATCCTCAGCTTGCCAAAAACCTCCAGTACCGTTAACAGCAGAAGATTGGGGCTGCACAGAGACAAAAATAGGGGCGTGACAGCTCCAGAAAACTGGGATTTTCCACAGAAAACTGTGGAATGTTAGACTTTACACAAGGTCTGAGAGAAGCAGCACGTGCACTTCAAGACAACACAGAGTTACATTTCTTACCTGCTCTGTCAAGCATTAAAAATTGTAAATTAATCCCACTCTCACGTGGGAAGAGAATTCAGACTTCATACAAATGCAGGAATGATGTGGGATTGTATCCCATAAAGTGATTTACTGTGGGATCCAATATCATTAATTACTAACACAAGGTGCCAAATCCAAGGGAAAGTGAAGGAAAGTCCAGAAAGTCTCTTTGAAGCACATGAGCCAGCACAGAACCCACACAATTCAAATGTGTCAGGATGAGATCCAGAAGAATTCAGAAATCAGGGAGTTTTTCTTGTTCAGCAGATCCTGCATCCAGCAACTTTTCACTGTGTCCTCAGGAGGAGATAACTCAAAAGAGGTGCTCTTTTAGGAGGAGTTTGGGAATTCCTTCGTAGTACTTTTGTCATAAAATTTTGCTTCCTTAATTATTTTTAAGGCCTCTACTAAAATACTGTCATCTCAGACATGTACCTTTGGAATAACCACACAATCCTGGAGAAAGGTTTTTCTGCAGCTCCTCACATCTTATATTTTTTTTTGCAAGGGGGAAGAAAACTCCATAAAATGCCTCTGTTCTCTGTAATTAAAAGAGATCTGCTTTCTCTATGCAGAGAGCAGAGGGGCTCGGGAAGAGACTGCCCAGAAAGCTGAGGATGCTCCATCCCTGGAAGTGTCCAAGGCCAGGCTGGACAGGGCTTGGAGCACCCTGGGACATGGAAGGTGTCCCTGCTCATGGCAGGGGTGGCACTGGGTGGGCTTTAATATCCCTTTTAATCCAAGGTTTTTATGATTCCTACAGAGCTCATGAATCCCCCCAGGTTCGTGTCCTCCATGGGGACTCCAAGGCTCTGGAGTGATTCAGTCCTTGGTTGCAAACATCTCCCCCAACAGACAGAGGCACTTCCAGAGCTTTGAGAAAATCAGTTCTCATTAGTTGAGGCCCTGTCCATGAGAAGTTTGGTCTTGTCTGTTCCCAGCACCTTACAAAGGCCTGGGAACAAACAGCAAACCTCAAATGATCCTTATTCAGGTGCATTTAGGCATCATCCCGTAGTTTGGAGCCCCTTCCTTTGCAGCTGAAAGCTCTGACAAAACCCTTGCTGACCTCAGGAAGGTTTCAAAGCAGAGAAATAACACAGAAATTCCTTTTATCAGCTTTGTTCTTCTGATCCCAGCGCTCTTTAAAGTTTTTACATACCTATCAGCTTAAACGATGGCTGTAAGTTTTGACCCGAATTTGCTCCTTCCTTTTAGTATACAATTAAGTTGATAGTGATACGAGACTTAGTACCCAGACTTTTTAAAATTCATCATCTTTTTTCTTCTTTGATGGGGTTTTATATCTCCAGCACTGTCTGGGGCATAAAACTCCTGGCACAGCTACTCTGAAATGTGTTGGCTGGTCAGCATCCCACAGGTATTTTTCCAGAATTTCCACACCATCTTTCTAGCCCATGCTTTATTTAAACTTCATTTAATACAGCCCCTCATTCCTTACCAGGGGCTTCCATGAAAGTGCCAACACGTGGAATACCTAGGCTTGTTTAGTAAATTATTTTATATTTCTTTTACTGAAGAGCTCAGAGTAATTACATAAAGTGAGTTTAAAATGTCGCCAATGTAAGGAGGAACGTTCCCTGTGTGGAATGTGCTGTTTGCACAGACAGGAACTGCTCACAGGAATCACTGCTCCCATATTAACAGTATGAAAAGTGGTTTTCACACCTTCCTGAAACACGGGAATGGCTCCAGGCGATTCCCTTTAGCTGCACCAACCCCAGGTCAGCACAGACAGCATTTCACTGCACGTCCTTTACTCAGCACAGAGCACAGAGCTCTCTCCTTTATGGATTTCTCAACCTTGTGCCCTCATGGCCATGTTCTGGAGCCACCTTCATTTCCCTCCATGGATCCCACAAATCCCACAGGACTGCAACAGCTGCCTGAAAAGTTGTTCTCCCAAAACGATTCAGCCACAACAGCAGTGAGTTCAGAGAGCTCTGTCCCTGCAAGATGAAAACTCTGAATTAAAACACTCCAGGGCAAAGGCAGCTCTGAATGCCAGACTGCTTTGGGATGGAAGGGACCTTAAAACCCATCCAGTTCCACCCCCCGTCCTGTGCCACAGAACTCAATCTTTCCAGAGACTCCCAGCCCTTTTCTCCTCACTGCACAAAGAGCTTTTACTCAATCAGGGCTGATAAAAAAATTAAATCGTCATTCTCCAAAGAATGAATAATCAGATTGGATTAGTCTGAGCAGCCACTGAGGTCTCAGCGCTGCCACTGAGTCAACAAGAACCGTTTGATAAGTTTCAATATGAGCTGAACCTGGCTTTTGCCCCAAAATGATTACTAACTATCAGAATATTTATTACAGTTTATCTGCCCAGAATATTAAATCTGCCAGAGGTAAGGAATGACTGCAGGAGTCACTGTATGAATGAAAGCAATGCTTCTTGGGGTGGTTTTTGTTTTTGTTTTTTTTAAATTCAATTAATTAAGTCTGCCGCTGAATGTCACAAGTCTCCATGACGTCCCTGACTCTTGGTCTTTGCATTTGAATAGCCAAAATATAAATAAATAAAGTGTAAACTCATCCAGCTCCGACAGCTCCGTATTGAGCATCCGTCAGAGCTGAGCCGTGTGTGCTGTTTATTCCAGCATGTGTTTGGAATATATTTTGTTCCTGATGAACCACTGACAGGACTACGTGGAAAACAAGCGCGAGGAAAGTGAAACTTCTTTCCTCTTGTTAAACAATTTTGCTTCTCTTTGTCTTCCAGCGCTGGTCTGTAACCTTGGGAAGGACGGCAACATCCCGGCACAGCTATCAGAGCACAGGAGTCCCTCTTGAATGTGACACAGAGCTGGATCCAGGATGAAAATAAAATGTAAAAAGGCATTGCATTATCATTCCTGCCCTGATATCCCAAACATTCCATCTTGTGATCTCGGCTGCGTGGCTCTGATATTCCGAGAATACAGATCACAAGACAGAAAAGGCTGAAAAAATGTGGGAAAAATGGTCTCGGCTTGATCTTCCAGGGCTGGTTAAAAAATGGATTCTTTTAGGAAAATGGATGTAATTTAGATAAATTTGGGAATATTTTTTCTTCTTTCTTATCTTCTCCTTATCTCTTAGGGGAGGGCAGCAGCTCATCCCTGAGGATACCTTCTACACCCAGAGAAATCTCTTTTGCTTGGGCTCCCAAAATCTTCACGTTTGAACAGAAAACTCCACCTCCAGCCCAGCTCCATCATTTTCTCAGGACCACCAAGAGCACAGGAGCTGCGTTCTTCTATAAACCTGAGAAAACATCCACAGAACAGCCTAAGAGTATTCATGTCCCTATATTTATATGAATTTGCTGGGAGGGTGGGCAGGCCCTGGCACAGGGTGCCCAGAGAAGCTGTGGCTGCCCCTGGATCCCTGGCAGTGCCCAAGGCCAGGTTGGACAGGGATTGGAGCCCCTGGGATAGTGGAAGATGTCCCTGCCCATGGCAGAGGTTGGCACTGGCTGAGCCTTAAAATCCCTTCCAACCCCAATCACTCTGTAATTCCATGATTCAAACCCCGGTCCTATTTGCTGTGTCCAGGCCAAGAACGTGTTAATTGATGTGATTTTTAACTCTTTATCCAAAGGTAAGATCCAATCAGCCCACAGTTCTTTCATATAAAAAGTAGAAAAGGCCCAGGTTTGATAAAAAGGGTTTACTTGGGTTTGAGAAACAGAAACTGCACAGGAAAAGTGGATCAAAGACCAGGACAGAGCCCTGCTAACTGGATATTCAAGGGAATTGGGAGCCAGCCCCCAAAATGAACGTACAAATAGTTCCTACCACCAGTTTGTGGACAACCGGGAATTTGATTTTAGTTGTAAAGGTGGATCCTTAAATGTGAGAGTTTGGGAAGAGAAATGGAGTCCATGGAAAATATTTCCATCACTAGAAAAGAACATGACAGGGATGTTCTGTGGAAGATGTTGAACTATGGCAAGTGTCAGGCTAAAATATCTCTTTTTTTTGCCAGAAAAAAGTTTCAAGTGTTTGGGAAAACCATTGACTTCCCAGTTTGCTCCTTTAAATCTCCCTAAGTACCAATCCCACAGAGCATTGTCCATAGATTGAGCATTTTGGGGAAAATCCTGTGGGATTGGCTCTCACTGGGGTACTTTGTGATATGGTTTGGTGGGAATGGTGGTGTTTGGTCAAAGGTTGGGCTTCTCTTGGAGGATTTTTCCAAGCTGCATTCCCAGCTCCCCTGCACAATCCTGCTCCATGTTCTGGAAGGGTTTTCCCATCCTCAGTCTGTTCAGTAGCTGTGCTGCAAATTGGGGAGTGCAAACATAAAACAGCCATGTATTCCTATAAATAACCTTTCTGATACCTGGAAAAATAATAATAACAATAATAATATTATTTAAAAAAAAAAAAAAAGGAAGTGGGGCAGCACCTGTGCCTGGGTGCCCCAGGCTGTGGCATGGAGCGCATATTCAGCTGCAGATTATGTCGGTGTCAGACACAGGCAGCAGCAGAAAGGATTTCAGGAGTTATCAGGAGAGCTCCCTGCACCTCTTATCATCCTCAGGCTCCGCAGAAACTCCCGGGCCCCAGAGGGATTCACCCAGCACAGCAGCACAGGCACGGGGACAGGCAGCATCCCAAATTCCAATCTATCTCCCTCGCCAGCGCAAAAAGGGAGGCTGCTTGTGCAGCCAGGACTGAGCTTCAAGGCTGACCAAGAATGCCATCTGCAGGCCTTTATTACGCATTTTTTTTTTCCCAGCTAAATAAGTCCCAGCAGCAGAAACAAACCTAAAGTGAGAGCTGAGCACAGTGGAGGGTAATACGACTTTTATATGCTAATAGAAAGTTCATTAAAAATAAACAAATACAAAAGGAAAATCCTTGGAACTCCTTACCAAGGGGAAAAAAAACAAAACAAAAAAAAACCTCACAATCAAAGTCTACAGACCCTAAAATGCTGAATTTTTAATGGAATAACCTAGAGAGGATCATTATCATTACAGCTCTGTGTTCTGCATGCATATTTTATGAAGAAACTTGGTGCACAGACTTGGGAGGTTAGCAGTGCATCGCATTTTGTCTGCTGCTTGATTGAACCTGAATGCAATGCCCCGAGGCATTGATTAAAATCGGGAAAGAGAGAAAAGCTACTCCAGTCTACCTCAGACTGCACCACTCCCAGGATCTCCTAAAGAGGAGCTGGCAGGATTTTAGTCCTGCTCACTGAATTGTTGGATGCCAACACCAAAACAGTCAAGAGTGAAATAATTTTGCCTTTAGGCTGGGTGACATTTTAAATCTTAGTGTCCACGGTCAGTAAAAAACTTGAGGAAAATGTTGAGTTACGCCAGTTTTAAGTACAGCAAATTGGGGGGAAAAAAAAAAAAAAAAAAACACCTACGAAATAAAAGAAGTGAGAAATAAAATCTCTGATTGTGAGAAATTCCCGAGTTTTCAAGAAATGTTCTAAAGCGATTCCTCACCCAGATCCTCTGGAGGCTACGGCTGATGTTGGTACACACAAAGTGCCCCAGTCTCGAGGGGGTTTTAACTTCATGAAATGCAAGGCAGATAAAAACACTCCTGGAAAACCGGGAGCAATAATCGAGGTGGGAATTAGTGCAGGTGTGTGCTTTCAGTCGTGCAGAGAAGCGCTAATGCCTCCCTTACCAAGCCGGAATCAGAATAAAATTCCAAATGTCTGCATTTGTTAGGAGGAAGATGTTGTAAAAAGCAGCCACACAGAAAATATTGCACTAAAACCTCGGGGTGTGCAGAGTCCTGACTTTTCACAGAGGTCACAGTTCACATTCCTCACCAAAATACACAGAAATAAACACATTTTATAGCATATAGCTTTACCTACTTACCCAATTCCTATTTATTCGCTTCAAAACAGGGAGGAACCAGAAACTTTTCAGAGCTCCAGGGGTGCAGCTCATCCCTAACTGCTCCCTGTTTCCCTCTGACAAGGAACACCAAAAATGTAAAACACGTAGAAAAACCTTTCATCATCACATTCTTCCTAAAACTGAGAGATTATGAAAAGGATTAGCAGGGAACCACTGCAAATAATTTTAAAAATAAAAATAAAAATACACAACTGTAACCTCATGCAGTTCATCCTGCAGGATGAACTGACTTAAGCTGCGATTTAATTTAAAATTCTGGAGTTTTTTCCTTTCCTCTTCCTCCCCCCACATTCTCTCTTCCTGTCTCAAATTATTCCCATCCAAATAATTCCAAACTCACGGGTTTTTTTCCATTTTACTATTCAGTTTGTACGGAAGCATCCATGAGGATTCCCAGGCCTGCACCTCATCCTCAGTTTTCCCAATCTCAAGGCAAAGACGCCAGCGTGAGAAGTGAATCTCCAGGCGCACAGAAGAGCTGTGATTTACTGTCAGGTCACAAATGGCCTTGGGATCATTCCTAAACTTTGCCCAGAGGGTGTTTTATCCCCACTCTGCTCTCCCCCACAACAGATGGGGGCACTTTGGGGGCTTCTCCTGTCACACAAAGCCTAAGTCAGGGGGAAACCTGTGTGAATTGATGGGAGAAAAGCACAGGAGCACCAAACTCACTGCAGGCCAGGTATCTCTTAACAGCACTGTGATCATTAAGAGCTGACGTGATCCTTTGCTCCTCACCCATTCCCAGTTTTCCTGGTGTGATCTTAGCTCAAATTCTCACCCCAAAACCCCGGGGAGGAGGATTCTGTTCCAGCAGAGGAGCCCAAGCGTTCCTCGTTTCACAGTGCTCCCCAAGGGCGACTGAATAATTTGTTTGCAATAATCTGCAGGAATAAATTTACCATTTTTAAATGTATAATTAAGCAAGGAATCATTCCCTCCTCTTCTAAAGTTATTCTCCTGACAAGTCCTTATTTTTCTGGGTGGTAAACACAAGTCCTGATAGTTGCCAGCACTTTCCTACTTAAAAAGTTAATCCATTCCTCTCTGAAGGTTGAGAAAACACTAAGGAAAACAAGATATGAGGGCTTAGGTAAAGTGGGAGGTTCCAAATCACTGGAGCTCTGTTTATTACAGAGCTGGGCTGTTCCTGCAGCAGGAAAACACATGGATTTACCTGGGAGAGCCCTGAGCTCCGTCCCCCTCCCTGCTGGGGATGTTCCCTGCACAGTGGGAGGTGTTTGTCCTGCTGTTGTTCCACGTCAACACCTCAGGGAGGAATTTTTGCAACTGCTGTTGCAATAAATTATGCATAGTATTATGTATAATAAATAATATGGGCACAGCACGGGGACAGGGCGGGCAGGACCCTGGGGTGAGGGAGGGCAGGGAACGCTCAGCTGGGTGAACAATCCCAGGATCACTGAGGCTGGAAAAACCCTCAAGGATCAGAGTCCAAGCTGTGCCTGGTCCCCACCTTGTCCCCAGCCCAGAGTGCTGAGTGCCATGTCCAGGAATTCCTTGGGTACCTCCAGGGATGGGCACTCCAAACCTCCCTGGACAGTCTGTTCCAATGTTTAACAAACTTTCCATGGGGAAATTCCTGCTGCTGCCCACCCTGAGCTCCTCTGGCCCAGCCTGAGGCCGTTCCCTCTCCTCCTGTCCCTGTTCCCTGGGACAGGATCCCAAATTCCCCCCGGCTGTCCTCTCCTGTCAGGGAGCTGTGCAGAGCCACAGGGTTCCCCCTGATCCCCCTTTTCTCCAGGCTGAGCCCTTTCCCAGCTCCCTCAGCCTCTCCTGGGGCTCCAGACCCTTCCCAGCTGCGTTCCACTCCCTGGACGCGCTCCAGAACCACAATTGCAAAGTTCCTGCTGCAGAGGTGAGTGTCCCAATTAACACAGAGCAAAGAAAAGATCCAGGAGTGCCAGATCCAAGATTTGAAACCTCCATCCTACATTTCTGAGCTGCTCTGCAGCCCCTGACCCTTTCCATCCTGGCACTAGGAACACGCTCCTCGTGCTCCCCTGAAATCAGTCGGGACGCGGGGATAACAAATTCCAGCGGCATTCCGGGGGTCTGGGCAGCACCGGGAGGACATTCCTCTTCTCCAGAGCTTCACAATTAAAGTACCAGGGCAGGAAAGGCAGTGGAGACACGAATTCCCAAAGTTCTGCCAACTAATCCAGGTTTCTGGTCCAGGGGGCATGGAGTAGACAGATTCTGTTTAAATTTTTAACTGTACATGTAATTTATGTCCAGCTGCCCCTTTGGTCAGTTGAAGAGCAGACAGCTAATTTCTTATTTTCTGATGTGTCTAGACAGAGAATAAAATCCTAAAAAAAAAATAATTTAAATGCACTCAAACTATTACAGACTTCAACACAGATCACTGTAGAAGATATTAAATATTCCATTCCTCTGAGGTGTTTGACTCAATTCCTACCAAGTTTTCTCTCTTTGCAGAACTCAGTTCCGTCCATTATCCCACTTTTTTGAAAAGTCTGATTATTTGGAACACCCTCCCAAATTAGAGCTTAATATTAGCAAGATGCTCTCAGCTGCAGGCAGAGATATCTCTGTCATTTCTTGCAAAATGCACAAATTCCGAGCACATCAGGAAGAAAAAACAGTCAGGACATTGTCACCCTTGGATAAAAAAATCAGCAGAAACTGGAGATTTACTTCACACTGAAGGATCTGAAGAACTTCTACTTCACTGGTGATGGCACCGTGTCAAGGGAAGGAAAGGGCTGAATATGTAAAAAAAAAAAAATAAAAAATCCAGGGTTTTAGTCCCCCTGCACTTGGAGAGAAGAAAAAAGAACAAAGTCCTCATTGAGTAAGAAGCCACACTAAGAAAATCCCTCGGACAACTTTCTCCTGGCTCTCAGTGCCTCAAGAGTGTCTCTTGTAGGAGTCATTATATTTGTGGTTTTAGACCAATAGTGGCCACCTCACCACAAAATACAAAAAGAAAAAAAAAAAAAAAGTTTAATTACAAAATTTTTTTATTAGACTGCAGTAAAACCACACCAAAAGGATGGCTGCTCTTGAAATTTTCTGTGCCAAACTTCTCCAAGCTGATTTATTCTGAACTACCCCAGAAATCTATGAGGAAGAACAACCCTATTATTTATTTTTATCCTTTCCTTGCAGAAGTTTTATTCTCTTTCCTAGCATCCATCAGTCAAACCAGTCAAAAGCATTGCTTGTTCTCCTTCACCTGATTGAAATACACTGGGATTATGGGAACTAATAATAATTATTTTATTTCTACGGGACCAGAATTAGACATGCTGGGGAATAAAGAACCAAACTCCAGCTCCTGAGTCCCTGAGTTAATGACACCAAGGACTTGGATGAGATGAATTTTCTTTCCTTCTGCAGCTGAGATGCTCAAATTTGCCCAGGTTCTCCGTGTGCCCGGATCCCTTTATTCCAACACACATTTCCCAGTTCCCACTTTGAACTGAACCACAAGACAAGCTTTGAAAAGTCTCTTAAACTGTATTTAAAGAACCATTTCTTCTGTTTTTTAAAAGAAAAGAAACCCTGGATGGCAAGGACAGAATTGCACCTGGCCAGACCCTTCACTGGTCAAATCCTGGTGCAGGGAGGGGGAGGTTCCCTGAAAACCAAACCACACCTTTCTCTACCCTTTCTCAGTGCTACTTTCTCTGGGAAAAAGGAGCCATCAGCACCAGCTGTAATTCCAAAGGTAAGCAATTGTCCAGATATAGACTGTGGAAAGGCAGGAGAGTCTCCGTGATGATCTGGGATTTAGGGAACAGCTTCCTCTACCTCCAAACTACAGAGAACCATCCCAAATATCCCCTCAAATGCGTGGCCATGGGAAAGGTGTCGTTCCAACTCACCAGGACCCGTCCTGCAGGATCCATGCCCTTCTCCAGCAGCTTTGCATGGATAATTTTGGGTGGGATGAGGGCGGAAAGGGGCTGGAGGCTGATACAACCTCACCTCCCCACAGCCTTCACCCACCTGCTCGTTTGGAAGTGCTCTTGTATCAAATTAATTGCCAGAACAATTAAGCAGAGCCCAGAGTGCTCGTTCTTGGAGTGGAAGGGATATTTAGGCTCTGCTACTAATGAGCTCTTGGAAAATTTCCCATAAGATTTCTTCGGGCAGGGATGCAAGATCTGCTCCCTCCCGAAAACACAATAGCTGCAGCTGTGTTAACATGCTCAGAGGCACATCAATGGCACTCCATTATTAAGTAAGTTCAAAAAAAGAGCAAACTGTGCCAAAATCACTGGGATTTCAGACTCCTTGCAGAATCCCAGCTTTCTGCTGGCTGATGACACCGTCTCTGAACCCGTCCCACAGCCTGATTTCCATCTTTTTTGGAGGGAGCCCATCATGAAGGTCCCACCACCATTTGGCTTCACAACCAAATCCCGCAACATCTGCAGTCCTGCTCAGTGCAGAATCCATCCCCTAAAAACAGTCATAAAAGCTGATGGAGATGCTGGAAAAAACAAAGGATTACCCAAAAACCAGCGGAGAGGCCACCATGGGGGATGCCATGAGCAGGACAGATGAGTTTGGGAATTTTATTCTCTCCAAGGAAGGGGGTGAGAAGCTCAGACAGCACCGAGGGACACCCAGAATATTCAGTGTTATCCCTGGAAAAGCACAAAAATTCCAGCAGGACCAAAAGCCCTTTCCAAGATCCCCCCTTGTCACAGAATCACTAAGGTTGGAAAAGCCCTCCAAGGTCATCAAGCCCAACCATTCCTCTGCACTGCCAAGGCCACCCCAAACCACACCCCCAAGTGCCACATCTGCATATTTTTTTAATTCTTCCAAGGACAGCGATTCCATCACTTCCCTGGACAGCCTCTTCCAAGGTTTTATTATCATTATTTATTTATTGTCTCAGAAATTCTGGGTCACATCCCACGAGAGTGATCCTGAATCACAGGAGAGCTCCATCAATTTTAAACCCCAAGAACTTTTGGCTCACGCTCCCACGACCCTGATTTTTACCAGAATTAGCCCAACACAAAAATTCCCATCCAGGAATGAAGCAGGTTGGTAACGACCAACCATAAAACTCCATGTGGCAAGCGGGATGCCTCCTCAACACCGGGTTCACAGTCAAATAAATCAAAACAACCCCCAAACCACTTTATTTATAGTCCAGGAGAACAAACCCGTTGACAGATGGTCATCCCGAGCACTGGGATTTATCTCCATCTGTAATGAAAAATATATGAACCTTCTGCTGCACAGCAGAGGAGGGAGGCTCGAACACCTGCTCCAAATTAGGAGGAGACTGTAAACATTCCTGGAAATTGGAAAGGCCCCTTGTTTTAAGAAAGGGAGAGGTGCCATTGGCAGCTGAAGTAAATTGATCAGGCTCGGGGCCAGTGAGCAGTGAAAGAGGGAATTGTGTGATAAGCACTGGCACGGAGCAGAGAAGGAAACGGAGCGGGCATAAAGCTAAAGCCCGGCACTGCAGAAATGCTGTCAGGTTGCACATTACAGACATCAATTTGCCCTGTAAATTGTGTTTCCGAGTGCACTTCCAATATTTCCCATTCAGGCTCGGCGTTTTTCGCGGCAAAATGGATCGTTGGGACGGCCAAACGAGGAGAAGCACTGGGGAGATTTGGCTAAAAATGCTCATCCAAGATGTAGCAAAGGCTCCCTGAGTTTGATTTGAACCTCAGGGCTGAGCGTTGCTGCAATTCCGTCATCCCTCCAAACCCATTCCAGGGATGGATCCAAGCTCACGTCAGCAGCCAATAAAGTTGTCAGTGCCTTTTGCTGATTCCTCCCAGAAAAAAACATCTGGAGCTGCTCAGAGCTCTCCTAACAAAGTGCTGACAAACACTGCGTGATGCCACGTTCAAGAGTTTTCCAAGAAAATGTATCCCAGTGGCAATTTCATAAAATGGATCCACGCTGCCGCCAGGCCTCTCTCGCTCCTGCATGATCCTGATCACTTAATCGGTGTCCCAGCAAACTGCAACAGGGAAATCCAGGGAATTCCATGGGCTTGTGCACTTCCCTCCTCACCTAAAGGGGAAAATAAAATATTTACAGGTGAATTTATTTATTTATTTATTTATTTATTTATTTATTTATTTAACATATATATTTTATTATAATATGTTACATGTATAATATATAATTATTATATTGTTATATAATACATTAGCATTGCTATATAATTATAATAATTATATAATTATAATACATTATTATATGTTACATATAATATATACTGATTATCATCATTATATAATTATAATATATTATATGTATTGTATTAGATATATTATGTCTTGATATAATATGAATAAATATAAATAATAGAATTATATTATATATTATATAAATATATGTATAAATATATTTTTATATTTTTTATATATATATATAAAGGAGAAAATATATAAAGGAGAGCTCTGGTTGAAGGCCCAGTTCAAGCTCTCAGCTGTGGAAATGCCGGAGAAAATGGTGAGAGAATTTCTGGATGCGTTGAAAACCAGGACGGGGATGAGCATCCCTTGGGCTGGGTCCAGAGGGGAATAATCAGGAGACGAGGAGTGATCCCATTCCCTAGGAGAGGCTGCTGCCCCCTCGCCCCCTCAGGAAATACCCACGCACACTTTCCAAGCTTCTGAGATCATTTTTTGGTGGCCACCACCCCAAAATTACAACCAATAATGAATAACCTTTAAATCTTGAGCTGGTTTTCTCCCAACAGCCATAATTCCCTCTCCGGGAGACATTTTGCCCTACAATACACATAATTTGGGGGTTTTTTTGTGTGGATTTATATTATTAGATTCATGTTTGGTTCAATATTTCCACTACTACCGAAGCTCTCCTCATCCAGCTCCAGGAAAAAACAACTCAGTCCCTGGTTTTTGATGGGAACCAAGGGATAATGACAGGAAAAAAGCAAATTCTTGAGCTCAGATAAAACCAGTCACTTACTCAGAAATTCTCTGCTTGGGTAGAAAGAGAAAAAAAAAATTATTTGATGACACCCAAATGCCACTTGGAGTGGAGCATCTCATTATTCCACCCCGCTAAAAATGCAGGAGTTATTTATAAGTGGCTGTTTCCTCTGGCTGAACAAAATTCCACGAGTTTTATTTTAAAGACAAACAGAAATGCTGCTGCTTTTCAAATTCCTCTCTCGAAGCCAAACACTGGGACTACAAAACTCACACCCATCTCTTTTTAAGATTATGTGCAACCTCCTTTTATTTTTAATATTTTTTTCTTAATTCGAGTACAATATAAAAGCTATACAGACGTGCCTTTCAGCTGTGCTGAAATCGTTAATTAGAGCTGTTAATCAGTTTAAGAACTATTTAAGCAGAACTTCAGTGCCCAGAGCAGATTAAGCTGTTCTGGAGGATAAGTCGGGTTATAATTTTTATTAATATTCTGGGGAAAATGAAGGATTTTTTAAAAATAAATTTAAATTTCCACAAATTACAATTTTAAAACTTAAAAAAAATTTAAAACTTAAAAAAAAATTTAAAGTTTCTATAAAATAAATTAAAATGTGTATAATTGAAAATCGATTTTTAAATATTAAAATTTCTACTAAATAAATTAAAATGTCTATACGTTAAATTAAAATGTCTATAAATTAAATCCAAATTCTTATAAATTCAATCTAAATTCTTATAAACTAAATCCAAATTCTTAAAAGTTCCAAATGTTATAAATTAAATTTACTTGGTAAGTTTTTGCTTTAAATCTTAGCACATCTGATCAATTTTTGAGCTCGCTCTCCTCCTGAATACATGGATTTAATGGAGGAGATTGGCAGGACACCTCCACAGCCCAAAAGCAGTGCCTAAAACTCAGGAATTTTGGGATGAAACTCCATAATTTGATTCTTTCCTGCCCAAAAAGCAGCAGTAAATGTGGAGCTCAGTCTGCTCCCGCTCGTATTTTTATTACAAAATTAATTTGAGCTGAATCACAGAACTGAAACCTCCCGATCTCCTCTGCTCCACCCCAGGTGCTGCTGTTTCCACGGAAATCCAAGCCTGAGGGAAAACTGGGACATCGTTTAATGGATCACTTATGGCCACAGGTCATCACCAAACAACACCTGGCATCCCGTGGCCAGTCCTGCCTCAAACCCTAAAGCTCGGCTTAACCTCCTGCGGTGCTTTGGGAACGCTCACAACCAAATCTGGGGACGCCGTTTTAGCCACACGGATTCCTCTCCGGGAATAAATAAAGTTAAAATAATTCTAAAAGCCTGGGACGGTGGGAGGTGTCCCTGCCATGGCAGAGGTGGCACTGGATGGGCTTCAGGGTCCCTTCCAACCCAAACTATTCCACGATTCCATGGAAAGTTTTAACTTTTTGAATTTTAGTTTTTCACCAGTTCGAGTTGAGGCCAGCAATGTGAGGGAAAAAAAAAAATAATAATAATCTCCAACACAAACCTGCAGCTCCTTGGCGAAATTCACCAGCCTGGCTCTTCCAGTCATTTAAAAATCCTTGGCTTTCTATCCTATGAACAAAAATTAATCTCAAAGACCTACTTTTCCAGCAGGAACATCAATATTTTATATTCTCCCTTTTGCTGGAAAGATCCCAAGCTGATTCAGATGCTGTTTAAAGAAAAGTACCCAGCCTGTATTATGTAATCTAAAATACCACCTTTGTCTCCAAGGGAACATCCCAGCTTAATCCAGAGCTCCAGAAAGAACCTGAGAATCAAAGCTCCAACAAAAACCACCATGGACAGAGCATTGAAATAAAGAAAAATCTCCCAATTCCTTAAAAAAAACCCCAAAAAACCAGCTTTTTTTGCCACAGAGCACTCCCAGGGAAAAAGTAATTATTTTATTTGCATGGCATATTTGGGTGCCAGCGGATGTTGAGGAGTGTCCTGAGTGTCACCACGGATCCATCTGGAGTGGCTGAATAAAGAGCCATTAAAAGCAGCTCAGCCCAGCAATCCTTCTCTGCCAGCAGCATTTTTTATTTCACCTCCTTTTCATCCCTTTATTATCCCATTTCTTGGGAATAATGCTCACTTCCTAATTTTTTGGGGTTTTTTATTTATGTTTTTCTAGGCAGGCAAAGCCTAAAAACCTCACGGAAGCTGCCGAGCACCTAAAATGTCCCTTCATATTTTGCGTTTCCATGATTTTCCCAGGAAATCTGAGCAGAGCTCACACACAACCAGTGAGACAAAAGCCACCCCAGGGAGCTGCTGGGATAAATCCAGGATTCCTGAACTTTTCATGGAGCTGGGAAAATGTTTCTGGCTCACCCAGGCATTGAGAGGTGATTCCCAGCACAGGATTTTCCTGAGGAATCCTCTGCTGACACCACTGGGAAATTCTGAGCACGGAGCTTTTCACTCTAATTTTGCATTTTAATCTAATTCAATTTATATTATAAAATATACAAACACAAAATACAAATACAGAAAATATCACAAAACCACAGACTTAATTAGCAGAGATGTTGCTCAGTAACACTGACCAGAGCTGTTGAGTGCTTCCTTTTCCCTTTTTTATTTTCCTCCTTCTTTTTAATAACCCAATAGCCTAAACTAAGTCGTCCAACAAAATTACCCCACCTCCTCTTTATCTGATTTATAATGAATAAAATTAGGATTGTGAAATATTTGTATTTAGGCTCAAGAAGACATTTGAGTCCCTCATAGGTCAAAAATAATTAAGTTTTTCTAAAATAGGGTGGTTTGGACACCTGGCTGCAGCCAAAGAATTCTGTACCTCTGCTTTTCATCTAACCCCAAATTTTGGTGTCTCCTGCACCCCACACACCCTTAAGGGGCCCAAGAAAGGCCTTGAGACAGATAAAATTCCTGCAAAAAGGAGAAAGGACAAATCCATTGGGAATGGTACAAGAAAAATGGGCTTAAAGAGAAGCAGAGGGGATTTAACCAGGAAACTGGATTTTTATTTTTTCCCTATATCTGAGTCGAGCTGATCAGAGGAACAGATTATCCAGGGATCTCCGTCAGGAGAGGTGCAAGGACAGGTTAGACAAACACCAGGAAATCCCTCAGTTGTTGGGAAGAGAGGGGAAAAAAAATCACTTTGAGGTTTTCCAGGTGCTTAACTCCACGTCTTGCTCAAATCATTTGCATATTGTCAGCATTTTAGCCAAAAAATTAAAGAGGCCAAGTGACCCCACTGCTGTAGAGAACAAAAAAATGGGATTATAAATTCAGGAATTTGGGATTGCAGGCCTCCTATCCTTTGCAGCAGCCCCATTGGATTTATTCCCATCCACATAAAAAATATCCCGCTCAGCAGCGCAAAAACTTTCCCTTAATTCCCAAAAAATTCAGGAATTTCCCTCCTGGCCTTGTTTTCTCCTTCATCTCCAAGTGAATGCTGCACGAGACTTTTCTACGTTGCATTTTTATCCGCATCCAACCTCTCTTTCTTTTTAAGTTTTATTTAATAGCAAACAGCTCGTCTCCTTAACAGCAAAGAGCAAAGTGACAGAAAACAAACGAGTTTCTAAATTTAAATAAAACTGTCCCGTCGCCAGGGCAACCAAAGCTCCACAATTACATAAAGCAAATAATACCTACTCCGAAGAGCAGAGCCAAAACTCCTCCCGGAATGTAATCACACCAAAATAATCAACTAATCACTTGGAGCGCTCCAGAAAACGGGGCTGGGAGAGGGCTTGTTTGGGAAAGGCCAAGGCTGGCGGGTTTTCCTGGGGAAATGGCTCCCAAGCAGGGAAATCCGCGTTTGCCTCGTTATTAAAGGCTTGCGCTCGCCGCTGACGCTGCCACAGCAGCCCAAAAATTCATTTTCTGAGGCAAACAATGTTTGGGAGCTCCCAAGCGACTCCTTCAACACCCAGCACGGGCAGGAACAGTGGATATGTTTTTCCTGCCTGGCCCTGTCTATTTACGTTGGATCCCAACGTAAAGGACCCCAATTTAAAGAATTCCCAAAGTTTTCATGACAGGCTGCCCAGGGAAGGAGTGGATCTCCCACTCTGGGGCCATTCCAAATCCACCTGCTCCAGGTGACCCTGCCTTGGAAAGAGGATTGAAGTAGCTGATTTCCAGAGCTCCCTTCCAACCCCAAATATTCTGGGAATTCCTGTGCCTCGCTGGTCTTGAGACGTGAGCGCGGGCGAGACAGAAAATGCAGTTTTTAGGCTGCAGAATGGATGGGTCTGGCGAGCTGGCAGCACGTTCCTGACTGGATCTGTGTCTGGCTGTCGGAATTTGGGGATTTGGGCTCTCCAAGTGTGTCAGAGCAGGGCTGGGAGCCCCAGAGCGTGGGGAGAGCACTGAACAGCACATTGTCCCTCCAGTGGCACCTGGGGATGGGCAGAAGGGATGAACCTGTCCAGGCGTGTCCGAAAAAACAACCTGGAATTTCTTCAGAACGTGTCAATCCTGCAGCACGACTGAGCAGCCCAAAATCTCTCCCTGCTGGTTGCCTGGTTTGGTTTTTTGGGGTTTTTTTTTTTGGAGTTATAACCACAAGATCTCTCCCCTAAACCCACACTGCCCTCAAGATGAACCTTCCCCGTCCACCTCCCTTCCCTCTGTGCCCTAAAAATGAGACGTTTACGGCAAATCATCTATTTTAGGAGTTGTAAAATAAATCTCTGCCCCACAGGTGCCGGCCAAGCATCAATTCAGAATTCCAGCCCTCCAAAGGTTGTCTGTTCCATGTGGCGGATTGGGTCTCTGCAAGGGGCACAAAAGGCTCTGGATGCACAGATTCAGCCGTGGGCTCTCCCCACTGAGGAGGATTGGGTTAATTGGGCAAGGATTAGATGACCTCCAAGCCTAGAATGACAGAATTAAGGGAAAATTGGGTAGTGTATGCCCGGGGTCGTGTCCTGAAGAATAATGAGCTGAATTCCACCAGGAGGAGCAGGACCTCCTTTTTGGTCTCTGCAAAAAGAGAGGTCTCACAAAGCTCTGGACGCACAGATTCAGCCGTGGGCTCTCTCCACACGGTGTTAGACCTCTGTGAGCAGCAGCAGCTCCTCAAACCGGTTGTCTGGACATGGCTGGAAATTGTTTTTAAGGAAAATAATGGAATGCAGATGGATACCAGCAACCTCTGAGCTCTGCACTGCAGGGAAAAGAGCTCTGGAAGTGCTCCCAGGCATCCACCGCAGCTCTCTCCCCCACTGACACCCAAAACCATCATAATTTATCAGCCCCAGCCCTCAGAAAAGTTTGAAGTTTCTTGCCCAGTATTCCCACACCACCGCAGCTCAGAACTTCCCAATTATTTCCAGCCTTAATTTATTCAAACCTGGCTTCTACCCGCCTTTGTCCAGCCCATAAAAAACATCCCCTGAGCAGCTTCTCCTCCTCATTTATCCACCAATGTCCCCGTGGAGAGCCACCAGCTCCCTTCTCTGCCCTCATTTAGCTCAGCTCGGCCAGCAGAGCTGCTCCAGCCTGCAGAGGGACCAGCCCTGACACCTCCAGAAGCTTTTCCAGCCATCTGTTCCAGCCCCAGCTGCCTTTTCCCTGAGCACAGGTAGCCACAATCCCAGATTCTGGATGGGAACTCGCCAGCCCCTCTCACCTGCTCGCTGCATCACGTGAAAGGGTCAAAAATCTTCCCAGTGCTCCAGGAAAAGCCCCCAAGGTCCTGCTCCTCCTGGTGGAATTCAGCTCGTTATCCTTCAGCACACGACACCCGGGCTTGCACTGCTCAATTTTCCTGTAATTCTATTATTCTAGGCTTGGAGGTCATCTAATCCTGCCTAATTAATCCCATCCTCCTCGGTGTGAATGCTGTCAGCTCGGTTTTATGTCATCAGCAAATTTCATTTGCACATTTTGACTCCTGGTGCCAAAGTCATTAAGGGAAATATTAAATCACACTGGTCCAGCACCGATCCCCGAGAGCTCCGCTGACAGTTGCCCTCTTTCCACACAGCCCATTGTTCTCAGGCCTTTGCTCGGCTTTTGAGGCCCTGCAGAATTTTCCTATTAAATCCAATTATCCCCTGTTTAACTAATAACTGGCTCCTCGGAAGCTCCGCTCCAGGATTCAGCCCGGGGAGACCAAATCAGATTTGCCAGTTTCTGCACTGCCCAGATCCAGGGAAGGGAGCACGGGGGGAAAAGCTGCCCTGGCATCTTTTAGGTGAGCAAGAACCACAGTGGGAGGTGAAAATTCCTGATTTACGCCATCCAAGGGCGATACTGACGCATGCAAACTTCAGTTTCTCGGGTGTTTTAGCTCCAAGCATGGTCTAAAGTCTCCAATTCTTTGATAAAGGAACACATATCTCAGTTCTTGGGGGTTTTAAATCAAATAATGGGATCTGAATCACCCATCCCACCCCTTGCCATGGGCAGGGACATCTTCCACTGTCCCAGGGTGCTCCAATCCCAATCCAAACACAAATCCAAGTGTCCAACCTGGCTTTGGACACTTCCAGGATCCAGGGGCAGCCACAGCTTCTCTGAGAATTCTATTCCAGGTCCTCCCCACCTTCCCAGCCAGGAAGTCCATCCCAATATCCAATCTAAATCCACTAAATCCATTTTATTTTAAGAAATTAAAAGCCTCTTTACTAAAAAGACCAACCGAAAGAAAAACAACCACATTCCTACAGCAAAATTCCCACAACTAAAAATACGATTATGAGACCTTTTCCAGCAGAGTCCCCTGGGCAAAATAGGCATTCCCAATTGGCTATTTCCAGGATTTCCTCCTCCAGAAGTGGCTCTGATTTCACTGAGGCAACCCCACGGATTCATTTGCGTCCCTCCCTTTGAGACTTTCCAAGCAAACCAATCTTTCCTGGGTCTCAAGCTGCGAATTCCTACTCCAATAATTAAAAACTCAGCAGGGAGCCTATTCCAAAGGTCATCTTTTAACAAAAATTAATTCCATTTTATCTGCTGCCAGTAAAATTTGAGACAAAATAACAAAGAAATGGATTACCCGGTGCAACTCCGCTGTTAGAACTAGAAAATGCTGTTTATTTTTCCAAGGAAACTACACAAGCACCTTCAACTCTTATTTCATGGCAAATTAATGTGGGATTTCACGATATCACAGCGCTGCTCCCTCAGAGAAGGGAAAATAAGTGTTTTAGGTATTTATTTGTAACCAAATCTATGGGAATGAATGTGGGGTTATGTTGCAGCAAATTTAAATTCTGCGTTTCCCCCGGTGCAGAGAGAGGATTATGTGGCCTTTCTTTTCCAGAGGTTTTTGGAGGAATCCAGCTTTGAAAGCAAGGGAGATCCTTTTTCACACAGTTCCACACTGTGCAGCAGTAAAACATCCTTTATTTCTCGTCCCTAAATATTTCCTAGGCAAGCAGGGCATGGATGACGCCTAAAAATCAATTCAGGAAGAAGGAAAATCATCACTGTGTGCAACTGGAATGAGAGGCAGCCCTGAACCCAAATGGAGGCGTCCAAGCCTGGATGCTGCTCCTTGGGCATGCAGGAGGCAGAAAATGCCAGGTTTATTTATGATCAGTGCCTCAATCTCTGCCTGCCATCCTTCAGAAGGGAGACATCTCCCAATTACCCAGCAGAGATAAACTGATTTATTCAGGCTGAGCCTTGGGATTTGTCATCACGGTCTTCATTTCACCACGGGGCAGGCAGGAACTGATGGCTGGGGAAAAAAAAAATCACTGCGAGGAAAAGTGCAGGATTCTGGAAGTAGATTTTGGGGTTTTTTCCCCTAAGATCTCAGTTTCCAGGTGTTTTATTTCTCCTTCCTCTGCAGAGGCAAAGCCATGCTTCTGCTCGGAAAAATTGGCAACATTTGGACTTTCGTTCAAATAAATTTAATTCCTGAGAACATTAAAAAAAAAAAAACCACCCAAAAAGTCTTTAAAAGAGTGAAAATCCCATTTCAAACGTGGCATTCACCATTTTCTTCTGAATACACAAACCCTCCAATTCCAAAACGCTTTCAAGTTGTATTCTGCTTAATTTCTCACAGAAAGGAGATTTCCACCCCCAGGACTTTCTCCTGAGTGTTCTAATTGGGATCTCACACCAACATTTCAGTTCAGTGGGTCTGGGGAGGTGAAACAGAAATTAATCCATTTTTACCCAGTATTGGGATATTTTTGGGAGTAAGATCCCAGGAGATCAGATTTTCATTCCCCACCTGGCCCTCAAAAAGAAGAAAACCTTTCTGCACCTAAATGTAATTAAACTCTTCAGAAAGAGTTCCTGCACAAAAGAAAAATGCCCTGAAAAGGAAGGAAGTAAACAGGTATTAACAGGTTCATCTCCAAGAGGAAAAGCAAACTTTGACAAGAGTTGGGATAAAGACAAAATTCAGATTTTAGCACTGAATATCAATAATAATCAAATGGGATATTTCCTTAAAATATTCCAAAGGAGTATTCACTTAAAATCCTACAGACCACCACAATCTATGACCCAACATGGAGTAAAATTCAAAATGCAACAGGACCCTCGTAAAATTAATTAAGTCACGAGCACAGGATTAGAGAATCATTCAGACTGGGAAAGATCCCTAACTTCCTCAAGTCCAAGCATTAAACAAGAAAATTTCAGGAGATCCAGGTTTTGCTCCAGCTAATTCTCGAAAACCAAGCAAATTATTTCAGCAAATTTTTTCCTGTCCCTGGCTGTTCGCTGAAGTAATGGAAAACATCTTTGCACTGAAGCAACACTTGAAGGAAAATCCAAAATGCTCCGAGTTCTCCAAAAGATTTTAGCACCTCCACCTTGAAAAGGTGAGAAATTCCTGTGGAATCCATGAAAGTGACAAACTGCTTTTAATGGAAGGAAAGATCTGAGATCACCAATTTATTTTTTTTTTTTTTTTTTTTTTAATAAGCAGAAGGTAACTCAAGAGAAAAAAAAAAAAAAAAAAAAGGGGGTGAGATTAATCAGGAAAATTCAGAGATCATTACAAAGATTAAACACTAAAATTCCATACTGATCCAATACTGAAATTCAATATTTTTTCATCAAATAGTTGGGTCTTGACACCCAATAAACAAGCAGCAACCTTATTCTTGAATGCAAAATAAACATACAAAGCTCGTTTTTCCAGCAATTATTATTTCTAAGGGGGGGTTTTACTATTATTTTTTAAATTCTCTGGAAAACAAACCGCTTTTTTTCCTTCTGGGAATTACTCATTTTCTTCGCTGCACTTCACAGGTCGCGGGTGTCACCTCTCTCTGGAAGAAATGGAGCTCTAAGAGGGAACTGTTCCTGGAACAGCACTTCCCTTGCTCAGCCTGCAATGAACTTTGTCCCTCATAATTACCCAAAAAATATATATAAAAAAATCACTTTTAAGCAGGAGGAGAGAGAGGTGATGGAGGAAAAGCTGCTGGGCTGAGATGAACGAGCAGGGGCAGAGGGACAGCACTGGCTGAGGGGTTTGTTGGACACAAATGTTCCCTCCACAGGGAATATTTCACTCTCTGGGATCCAAACCTCTCACTGCTCCACCCGGAACAAATTCCTGGGGCTGCGGAGGTCACAGCTCCTGCTGAGCATCTTCAGGGGCTGAGGAAAATTAAACAGCTCTGAGAAGGGGAAAGTTTACTCCTCCCAAGATGGATGAGAACAGTTTTTCCCGTTTCCACCTCTGTTATCACACAAGAACTCCAGGTGGGAAACTCAGCTCCGTATTTCCCAGAGCCCAACCCGGCACAGCAGCTTTGGTGTGGCTTTGGAGAAACCACAGCTTCTCTAAAATTGAAAGCGTGAAATATGGATTTTTCATATTTCACAATTAAAAAAAAAAAATAAATAAATAAAAATTAAGCATTCCTAGAGTCTGTGCTGCAGAAACTCAAAAATGTAAGAGCAGTTCTTTGGTAACACTTCTGAAAATCCCGGATCAACCACCCCAGTCCAGTCAGGCTGTCATTGTTTATTATCCCTTTATACATCAAATTAACATGAAAAGAAATGATTTTTGGTTTTTTGTTGTGTTTTTTTTTTTTTGACCCTGCTGGCACAAATCATCCCCAGAGATTTCCCTTTGAGGAATATCTCATTTTCCTCCTTCCCTTCCAGCTCCTCCCACCAGAACAGAAGGGAGGAATGCAACGCCTTTTCTTGCAGGATTGACTGAGCACACCGCCACTGTTCTCCTCCTTTAGTTGCCCATCCTTTTCTTTTATTTCTCATTTTAAAATTTCCATTTTTCATTTTTATCTCACTTTTCCTTCAGCCTCTTCCTTTTGGACTGCCTGTTGCTGCTTTCCCCATCAACTCCAAGCCTGGTTTTGCCAGCGTAGGCAGCATCCCACTCAAATCTAAATAAAAGCTCTTAATCCCTTTTTCCCCAAAAAAAAAAAAAAAAAACAAAAAAAAAAAAAAAACCACAAAAAAAAAAATATAATTAAGATTTTACCCTCTGATAATTAAGATTTTACCCTCTTTGTCACTGTATTGATAAAATTTGAAGAGGTAGCAAAGAAGTAAATACACTAGTTATGTTTGTTTGTTTGTTTGTTTGTTTGTTTGTTTGTTTGTTTTCCTTTGGGACTTTTAGAAGATCTTATTGGGAGTTTTTCATGAGGTAAAACACATCCAAGCTCTTTTATCACCAAATAAACCAAATTTACAAGTCTGAGGAGTTAAACATTATTTTTTTTTCTTCCTGTGACCTGGACAAGCGGCAGGACAATGTGTGATAAATCCAGTCACCCTTATCTGGCAAAGATAAAACTCTGATTTAAGCAGACATCAACCACCGAGCCACCAAATCCTCTATAAACCCTGTTGCCAAATATTTATTACCCCAATCCCAGATCTAAAACATTAGCAGGGTGGTTTATTTGAGGAGAACTTTTGTTTTATGGCATTTATTTTCATTTTAATGAGGAGTTCAGATCCTGAGTCAACAACAGTAATTTTTTTTTTTTTTTTAAATTGTGTAATCTATGTGGAATATTTTTCCCGTGAATTCTGTGCAGAAATAAATTATGTGGAATACGATTTTTAATGTGGAAAAGTCGCTCAGAAAGTCTGGGCGCTGTGGGTTATGCAAATTAAGCATAAAATGCTGAGGAGTCACAGTGCTGATGGATAAAAAGGTGCTTGGGGCTGACAGGCAATCCGAAAATTACCTTCACAGCTCCTCCGGGGGTTTGCTCTTCCCAAATGAGGAGGGACTGGAGCATCCTGAGCAGGCAGCAGAAATTGGCTGCCCCCTCCCTACACTCCACGGAAAACGGGCTGGAATTCTGCTCCAGAATATGCAGAATATCCTGATTCTGGAATATCTAGTATATCCAGAATATCCAGTATATCCTGGTTCCAGAATATCTAGATTCCAGAATATCCTCATTCCAGTATATCCAGTAAATCCTGATTCCAGAATATCCAGAATATCCAGAATATCCTGATTCCAGTTTATCCTGATTCCAGAATATCCAGAATATCCAGAATCTCCAGAATATCCTGATTCCAGTTTATCCTGATTCCAGAATATCCAGAATATCCAGAATCTCCAGAATATCCTGATTCCAGTTTATCCTGATTCCAGAATATCCAGAATATCCAGAATATCCAGAGTGTCCTGATTCCAGAATATCCAGAATGTCCTGATCCCAGAATACTCAGGAGATCCTGATTCCAGAATATCCAGCATATCCAACATATCCAGAATATCCAGCTTCTGGAATATCTTGTATATCAAGTATATCCTGATTCCAGAATATCTAGATTCCAGAATATCCAGAATATCCAGAATATCCTGATTCCAGTTTATCCTGATTCCAGAATATCCAGAATACCCAGAATATCCAGAATACCCAGAATGTCCTGATCCCAGAATACCCAGGATATCCTGATTCCAGAATATCTAGATTCCAGAATATCCTGATTCTCCTGGAGAAAAACCCTTCCTGCCCTCCACAGGGGGGTGAAACATGGGACAGGACATGGGATATGACTTGGGAATGGCCCCAAGGAAATGAGAGCAGCCACAGAATCCCCTCAGGTTCTCAAAGGAAGAGCCCCTCTAAAAATCCAACAAGCAAAACTCAAAGGCACAGGATTTTGAGGCATTTTGTGGTTATATTACAAATTTCCACCAAAAAATAAAAAAGAAATTAATCTATAATCCATTCTACCCCACAATAAATCCTCCCCCCACGTCTTGTTCCAACTCTCCCTGCGTAGTTTGGAAAATAATTCAAATACTCCGGGCGGGAATTTGGCTGTGGGGATCCAAAGTTAAGGGGGTTCTGTTGTGCCGAAACTGAAAGCGGAACTATAAAAGCAGGATAAATTTAAGCCTGGAGATTTGCTTTACTTAATTCTGCGCTGGGGGAAATTCAGCAGCATACATGGATTGAGGAATAGCATCCCTATGGATGGAAGGAAAGGCTCACTTCAATATTAAGCAAGGAGAAAATCTATATTATTGTGGCAAAGCCTAATCCCGCAGTTCCAGGGCTGCAGCTCTGAGTGCTGTCCTCTGGCGTGGACTTCCCCCAGCAAAGGATTTGTCCTGCTTGGGCCAGATGTTTAATCAGGATTTCAGAAGTATTTTTATCTCATTGGCTTAAAATTATTTAGTGTTTCTTTTTTAAAGTGAGGTGGAAAAGAGCGTAATTACATCCATGTGTAAGATAAAAGGCAGATTATTTATTTTAAGTGTTGGTTCAACCACAAAAGTCAGGCGAAAATCCCACCCTGCATTTCACTCATCACCTTAACTCAGCTGCAGCAGCAACTGCTGATAAACCCCAAAATCTTTTTATTTATCATCGTTTCCCTGACCACGGAGCAAAGTCTTTAACTCTCTGTCTTCTGTGCTCAGCCACGTTGGACATGGACAGAGAAATGGAATTTCTGTTCCAGACATGAACCCAAAACAAACAGGAACAGAGTTAAAAAAGAAAATAGGAGTTGAAAAAGAAGATTTTTATTTTAATTATTTTGATTTTATTTTGAGGGTTTTTTGGTAGATTGGGGTTTTTTTATTATTATTATTATTATTCAGCACACAAGCGCTGCCTCCAAAGCTCTCGGAATTGAGCAGCGCTCTGCTGCTGCCCCAGTGGAATTTCAAACCTGTCAAGGCTGTGACCCCCAGCTGCAGCCACGTCCTGCCCTGCAAATCAAGCACCATAAAGTTTAATTAATTCATTTATTACAGCCTCGATTAAGGTCAGAATCAAGGTCAGGTTGTTTGTGTTCTTTTAGAATCCTTACTCATTTTAGGGGGGCTGAGCAAGATGATCTTTCAAGGTCCTCACCAAGCCAAACTGCTCCATAATTAATGAAGAATTTATTTCATTCCTGCTCCTCGTCGGCTTGAACACGCACAGAAAAAAAAATTATATATATATATATATATATATATATATACACACACCAATATCCAGAAGCTGAAAGTATTAAGGCCATATATCCACTGCCTGCCATATTTATTCACACACTTCAAGCCTGACAAACAGAATTATGAGGTTGTTTTATTGCCTCATGAAAAATATATTTTAAAATCTATCTTGGTTACGACTCGCACTGACACAGCGTCGAAAGCCCCGACGCACTTTAAATAATTGAAACCCCTGGTCTTATGGAGCATTAGGTTGGATCAGGAGACACAAATTAAAACAAAAAAAAAAAAGAAAAAAAGAAAAGAAGAAAAATCAGGGTGGTGCCTTTAACCAGTTGCAGGGAGGTGGGAAGTGAAGATTTCCATAATTCACCCATAGGAGGGAGATGATGCAGAGACAAACAAGCCATAAAAGTTAAAAATGAGAGAAATTTCAAATTTTTTGAGTGAATTCATCCCCAGTGACAAAGTCAGAGAAGGAAAGGACATGTAGGAGATACTAAGACAGTGACGAAGTTTTTTTTTAAAGCATTTCAGATCTTTTAGAAGCCAGTACTTCATTAAAAAAAAATAAAATAAAATAAAATAAATAATCTACTGTTGACAAGAAAATGAACTGGCCTTGCAGAACTGTCAGGGCACAGAGCACATCATCCCAACCTGAGTTTAAATAAAATTAACTGCAAAAGTTGAACCTTTTCCACATCAGGAATTTGCACAGGAAAACCTGGACGGAAATGTGCCCCCCACAGCAGCTGTGGGAAGTGGAGAGTGGGGCAGGTGGAAATTTTTAGGGGAAAAAAAAAAAAACACTGGAACAAAAATCAAGAACCTCTTCATGAATCCGACTGCAACAACATAAAACTTCTGACTCACCCGAAAAGCACCTCAAGCCTTTGCTAGGTCTATTTTTGACGCTATTTTTTAAAATACCCATTTTTTTAGGGTGAATGGACTGACCCTTGAACTAAAATAACTCAGAATACCTGGGAATATCTGAAAGAACTCCCAACACTGGCAAACCCAGAAAGAGGAGAAATTATTTTGGAAGGTTTTCCATCAAAACCTCACTCGTGTTCCTCATCCAAGTGGCCCCAAAAGGCTCCTGGCACAAATCCAGGGTGGGGCTCAGGAAGTTCCTGCTATTTTTTGCCTCTGAGGACACCAAATTCAGGCTGATTTGGCTTTGAGCTGCTGGAAATTGGAAGGGCAGAGTCTGAGCCTCGCTCTTCTCTGCTCCAAGTCTTTCCTCAGCTGACCGCACAGAACCTGAGGATGGAAACGCATTGATTTGGAATTCCAGAGAATCTAATTCCAGGAAAAGATGATTTTTTCTCTGTCATGCACCTCCCCCCAGCTGAGGGGGTTTTTTTTTGTTGTTTGGTTCTGTGGGTTTATGGGGTTTTTTGGGGGTTTTTTTGCAGCATCAGCTTCCTTTGATGGCCAGTGCAAATATCCTAAATGTGTGCTCGGGTATTGTCCTATTTCTGCAGCCTATTTTTTGGCATTGAGTAATTCGAAGCAGGCTGATTCACCTCAGGTTATTAAGGAGAACGAGCTGGAAACAACAACAACAAAGGTCTTTAACATCTGATTTAATTTTTATAGCTAATTGTTTTATCTGTGTAGCAACAAGCAGTCGTTAGGACTGAATTCTGAAAACAATCATCCAGTATTTAGTATTTATTCAGATCTATGCAAATGCACATGATTTTCAGATAATATGATGCTTAAGATGGGGATTTTTGATTTAGTTGCTCAAGTCTGAGTGTCTCTTAATGCAGAGTGCCAGGACTAGTCAAGATTGTCCTTTTTAGATCATTTTTCCCTGAAATAAAATGTTTCCTACAATGATATTCAAGTCTCTCCTGGGGTTTTGCAGCGGCCTAAACAGTTTCCCTTAACTTTAGCATTTTTTTCCCCTGATATATCATTTTATATTCTGTTAAATATCTTTTTTAATGATCCTAGATAAGGGAATTCTGGGCACAAACACCCAAAACATGCCTGTACCTGCTGCTGCTCCAAATCCTCCTGCCCAACCAGAAGCAGAAAAACCTTTTTTTTTTTCCCAATGCCAGGGTGAAAAACAACCAAAACAATTATTCCCAAGGAATCCAGCTACCAAATATTTTCTTCAGATGGGAAAAAATAATAATAATAATAATAATCTGCCTGTGCAGAGCTGCTGCTTCCTCAGAAAATGGAGGCTTCCCGAAAGGATTCCTCAAAATCCTCTGAATCACCCACAGCCATCCTTGCTTTGCCTCCTGATGTTCCAGCAGCTCCTGGGTGGAAAAACGGGCAGAGCAAGAGCCAGAGGTTCCAGCTCCAGCTGGAATTCTGGATTTCCAGGGATCTGCCCAAGGAAATCCAACAATGAAGGGGGAGAACACCCAAATCCCTCGTCGGCTGTCGGGATGAAGTGAAAGGAGCTCAGGCTGTTCGGAAGGATCAGGAATTCCTTGCTTCCCCCTAAATGATCCCCAGGGATGCCCTCAGCCGTGGAGCAGCATTCCCAGAGAGTTGGTGCCCAATTAAAGATTCATTTGCTCCCCAAAAACTGCATCCAAGCCTCTCTCAACCCTTCCCCTGCTCCTTTGTTCGGCCTGCTTGGAATTCCCAAAGATTTCCATGGAAATTAAACCAGGCACAGAAATTTAGGCACATTAACAAGAAATTAAGTGGGGAGAACTCAGAGGTGCCCAAATTAAACTCCTGAGCGCTCCTGACTCTTTTTTTTTTTTTCCTTTCCAGCTGCCTCCGCATTAATTGAATTCCTTGTTTTCAAGACAGGGAGAAGAAAGTTGGAGGAGAGAGCTTTGATCTCCAAAAACATTGAAGGGAACACGTTACAGTGTCAGGGGGAAGAAAGGAAAAGGGGAAGGAGACCTGGGAGAACTGAGGAGAAATCAAGCATAAAACAGCATTAAAAAAAGAATTAAGTGGCAGAGGGACCTGGCAGAGGGGAAACCTGAGGAAGAACTTTGTGTAATTCCTTTTCATCTTGGAAAAATGCAACACCTGTGAGAGAAAATCGGAGGCATCAAAACAGAGACAGAAATAAATAAATTTACATGCTTGGGGAAAATAATTTAAAAGAGCCAAGCTGGCTGTGCCAGAGCTTATCCACTGAGAGTTTTCCTGGGAAAAATGTGCATTTTCAGCAATTAAGTTATTCCAAACTTGGCCAACTCCAGCCAGAGCCTTCAGCTCCTGCTTTTAATAACACACAGCCCCTGTGTGCATCCACTTGGACATTTTGCAAGTTAAAGAGCGACCAGATAAATAAAAACATCCGTGACCCTGTGGACAAGAAATCTTCCCAGAAATAGAAATCTTCTGCCCACTAATTCTAATTGCTGCTTCCAAATGCGACGGCATCAGCTCTTATTTACAGCCACGTTTTCGTCAGGCAGGATTAGGTTTTATTCACCCATGAAAACCCAGTGTTTTCCTGAAAATAGATTCATTTAAGCACCTAAATGGAAATCACTTCTGAAGCATCCAGCAAGATGTAAAGCCAAGCTCTGCTGCTCTTTTAAGCTTCAGGAGCTGGGAAAGTGGTGCTGCAGCAAAAGCTGGAGCGTTATCAAAGCGAGTTCGAGGAAAATAAAGATTCAAAGGATCCCAAAAGGAGCGTTTTGGAAATTTCCATGGCAGAGCTGGGTTGGGGGAACTGGCAAAGAAGGGAATATTGGGAGAAATGACAGAAAAATGTGACAAATCATTGCTCAGGCAGCCCGGGGTGAGGGAGGTGAGCAGAGATCAGATCCAGGCAAAATTCTGGCAGCAGAAAAATGTGTTTATTGTTCTTGGGTTTATGGTTTGATTTCTGTAAAAGCAGCAGTGCAGCTGTGCAAGGGAGGGGCTTTTTTGGTTGGCCGGGAAAAACTGATTGCTTAACAACTCCAAAATAGCTCACGCAACATCTTCGTGATTTACACATTAAATCCGTGCCTCAATTCATCCCAAAAATATCCCCAAACTCTCAATTAATATTAAATAAAACGGGCTCTGCTGTTCCAATTTCTCAGCTTCTCTGGGCAACCTGAGCCCTCACCAGCCCCACAGGGCAATTTGTATAAAGGATTTATAGGTAACACAACCAGGTGTTCTGGGCTTAATTAAAACAATTTACAAGGGGAAAAAAAAAAAAAAATCCATCTTTTTCTTTATTCTCTTTTTCTTTATTTTTTATTTATTCATTCCTCATCAGTCGAGTTCTCCAGCAGGAGCCACTGACAAGCTACAGTTGAGACACAAAGACAGTTTATTCAAGTGCTAATTTTTGTTCTATTTTTTTTTTTTGTGCACCTGAAGCACCGCAAATAAATCTCAACTTCAGAGCTTCTCGCAGAGTTCCTATTTTCAGTGCCAGCATTAAAAAAGAAAAGAGAAAACCACTCTTTTCCCCGCGAAGGTTTTGACGAAGCATCAAACAGCACAACAGGATTTCCATCTATGAGGTGCAACCAACTCCCAGTTTATCCCCAGTGATGAGCTGCAGGAATATTCTCAACAGAGCCAGAAAAGCTTCGTGTTCAGCAGGATTTTCACTCTACTCTCATAAAAATAAAAGGTTTGAAAGGGAATCCTCTTCCCCTTTTATCTGCTGGGACCAGCACCAGGCTCTCCAGCCCAAGACATCAAATCCTTGCCACCAGACAACTCCCAGACCCCTCAGAACGTGGCCCAAAAGCAGCTTTTATTCCGTATTTTTACTAATTCTTGCTGTAAATGATCCATTATCTGCCAAACAGCAAGTTTCTGAATGAAATACAGGGAAATGTGGCTAAAATTAAAATCACATCCCTGAGTTCAGGTGTCTGGGGAAGCAACTGACACCCAGAACAACAAAATATCCCTTGTTCCCATCTCGAGAAAGCAGCAGCCAGAACCACTCTCCACAGCTGAAAATGAAGCAAATCATGGTTTCATGAGACTAAATCATGCTAGGAGAGAAAAAACTCTTTCCCATTATTAGTTGCTGCATAAATAAGAAAAGCACAATTATTCCTCCCAGCCCTCTGCGTGTTCTGAAGTATTATTTTTGTCAGGAGTGGAATTGAAATGACTCTCCCTGACACTCGAGCTCCATTAACTGGGAATTCATGGCTTTTACTAAAGGATATCTAAAAATATTCCACGTTTTGCATGTTATCTCTCCACATCTAGGGACACAGATGAGGATGGAGATGAGTTAGAGCCACGAAATGAGGGAATGTCATCCTGCCCGGCTAGGTTGTCACGAGTAACAAGATTATTCCACAATAGATGACCCAAATTAAAGATAAAGGATTAAAAAAACATCGCTCTGGGTGGTGGCACCCTCTAAATCCTCCCCTCTTGCAGCTGTTCTGAAATATTGACACTGTAAGGGCATCATCATCACTTTTTCGAGCTAAATTTATTCGATTTGAGCCCATTAGTATCAAGAATTCCTGCTGGCCAGAAATTGTGTGGAAATCAATGTGTGTGCAGGGCAAGAAGCGAGGGAGGAATAGGAAAGAGGGGGAAACGGTGATGGAGGGGGGAAAAAAGGCAAAACCCCTCGGTTTGAAGAGGTTTCTGTTCGAGGCTGGGCATCGAGCACAGAGGGGGCACAAGAACTGAAGGCCTCAAACCAGGATCTGCAGCAATTCCCAGATTCCAGCTCTCTGCTGTTTTGTCCTTCCCTGTTAAATGTTGACTTGTTTCATATTTAGAGTGCAGATAATGGATATTTTATGAGGATGCTCCATGGGTTTTGTCTCCAAAGGCCAAAACACCGAAGCTCAGGCCCCTCCTGACCTCGGGGGTGACCCCCAGGTCCTGCTCCCTGTAATCCATCAGCTACTGCTGCAGAGCCAAGACCTTTCCCAACCCTTGTGCCCTAAAAATGCCCCATCCAAACTTACGAGTAAGTACCATTTCTCCTAAAATTAGAGTGGCTTTAGCAGGAAGAAGGTTTAACATGAATAAAGGCCTCCTGCCCTGGTTTTAAGGTCGGGATCAAAGCAGTGGCATCATCCCAGGTCACAGCCTGGCTGTCACCGTCACCTCCTGCTCGGCCACAAAAGGCAAGCTACTCCCAGGAAACAGAGCAATTAGGAGAATATTAACAACCCAGCCACGTCTTCTTGGCCACAAATAAATTACAGCGGAAAAAATAAATTAAAGCATGCAGCGGTCGTGGAATGCGAGGTGGCTGCAAAGCTCCGAGGGGCTGGGAAATTGGGACACAATATTGCACAACAGAAGGGCACCTGAAACCCCTTGGCAACGCTTCCCGGGCCTGTCCTTGAACTAAATCAGTGCTGGAAAATGTGGGCTCTTGGGAAAGTTTCCCCATGGAAAGGGCTGTCCAGCCTGGCACGGCTGCCCGGGCGGGGATGGGGTCACAGGAGGGATTTCACAGCCCTGGCCATGTGGCACCTGGGGACACGGGCAATGGTTGGACTTGATGATTCCAGAGGGTGGGAACCTCCCAGCCTGGAGCTGAACTTGGACAATTCAACCCCAAAATGCAAATGGACCAGAACTTATAAAAGTGTGAGGCCTCGTGACGGGGCGTAAATCCCAGCACATCCTGGCGGATAAGAATCCCCCGGGAATGGCCAGCAGCGGCTCCAGCACCCCAATCCCACCCCCATCTACCCCAGACTCCAGCAAAGCAGCACAGAAAGAAACGACAACAAACAAACAAACAAACAAAAAGGCAAAAAACCAACAGAATTTTCCCAAAGGATAAATTCTTCCAGCCTCGCTGAAGCTTTTCACGTTTCCAGCAGCGCAGATTTCTCGGGATTGCTCTGGGATTCGGCGCTGGGAAGCATCTCCAGCTGTGAAACCCCACTGGCAGCGCATCACTCCTACATCTGACCAACGGGGAAGAAATTTTTCCTTCAGGATTGGCGTGTTTTGGGATTTTTCAGCAGGCCTGGGAGCCCCCAGAGTGCTCCCAGGTGAGTTACTCCAAGGAGCAAATATTTCTCTGTTGAAATTAATCAGGGAGTAGTGAACAGCTCCTGCCCACAGCAGCTCCCAGGAAAAGCTCTCCAGGATTTTTGTTTTCCTTGGCATTGAGGGATATGGATTAGGGATGGCTTTGGCTGTGCTGAGGGAATTCAGTTCCTTTAGAGGGTTTTTCCAACTTAATTCCAGGATTCCACCCTGCCCCAGCACCCAGCAGATCCTCCTGAATATTCAGAATATTTTACATCACATTTTGCCTGATGCATATTCAGCTTTTCTCTATAAAGCAGCCCCTTCCAAAAAAATAATAATAATAAAAAAAAAATTAACTATTTATCCATGGAAACAGAACAGAGCAGGACATTTCATTTCCTTACCCAATATTCCTGCATCTGTTATGGAGTAAAATGGGCACATGGAGCTGAAATCCAAATGTTTTCTGTGATGAATTCACACAGTTCCAAATATTGCTGTCTGTGGGGTCACTTCAGTCCTGGAGCTGTTGATATCCCTGAATTCTCAATTAGATCTTGTTTACTCGGAATAAACTCACTAAAACTGGTTTTATTTTCAGTCACTTTTCTGCTCAAGTGCTTCATTTTAGTTTTAAAATAACTTTCCAGGGCCTGGGCTGGGTTTAGTTTTTCTCCTTGATTACTCTTTTGGGCTGCCAAGAGATGCTGTAATTCCAATTATGCCGCAGATGAATTTGGTCTCCGTTGGGAGCAGCAGCTCGTAATTTGGATTTATCTTTTTCTTTTAGTTTTAGGAAGGTTTTATGAGGAAAAAAAATATATATATTTAGGCTTTTCTTTTTTTTTTCCCCCAAGTTATTTTCCTTCAAGTGACTGAGCCAATTAGAACTAATTGAGTGGAAAGATTTCAATTGGAGGGAAACAGGGAGAAAACAACAGTGATGAAGGAATGGGAAGATAAATTTGGAAAAAGCTGTGGTGTGGCTGTCTATAACTCTGATTACTGCTCCAAGAGCCTGGAGTTCTTCCCCATTATTGCTTTTCAGCGGGAAGTTGTGCTCAGTTCCACCTCTGAAGTCAAATTCAGGGATGAGAGTCGGGATTGGGGATCCCAAGGGGATTTCAGAGGTGTCTACAGCACTGGGCTGGATCCAGTGGCAAACTCCTCCTCCCTGAGCCTGGAAAAATCAGGATTCAAGCCAGGGAAAGCCCCTCTGGAGGGAGAGGGATGAATCCCACCAGGAACAGAGGAGGAGCTGGAGGTCTGCAGAGCAAACACGGGGTCCCCACCGGATCCCAAGGGCGTCACCCCAAACCCAGGAGCCTGCTCCCTCCCAAGGAGCTGCTCTGGCCTCCTGCTTCATCCCACTGCCAAAATTCCCACTGGAAACACCCGTGGAGACACAGCCACACCAGGATGGAAATGCACAGCAGATTCTCCCAGGAGAAAAAAAAACGCCCATCCCACCTCACCACTCATTGCACAGCGCGTTTGGCCAATTTTCCAGCGGATTGTGGAAGCGTGAATTCCGAATCTGATCTTTACCAGCAGCCCAGGCACAGGAGGGATTCCTGCTTCACTCACTCCTCAGTGACCTCCTGCCTGCATTCCAAGCTGAGGGCTGTGCTCCAGCGCTCTGGATCCAGAGCCCTGGCTGTGGACACGGATCCTCAGTGATAAAATAACATTTAAATCCAAATAAACACACAGAGAGCTCCCAACAAACATAAGCCACCCCACTGTGGGCCCAAGCTTGGCCTTTCTAAGGTGTAAAATCCTAAATGGACCTTCCCTAAGTGGCTGGGAGTGTCCCCCCATCCCAAATCCTGAGCCCAGCTCCGAGGGGACACAAACTGGGCAGGGACAAAGCGACTCCTGAGCAGGTTCACTGTCCTGACAGGTAAAAGGATTATAACAGAAAGGACTCATAAAATCAAGCCTGCTCTGCTAAATTGCCAAAGTTGTCCTGTCACTTCTAAGTAATTTGCCAGTTCCCAGACAAAAACAATCTCAGGATAAAACTTGTTAGCATAACCTATTCCTAAATTAAAAAACAAACGTAGCTGCAATAACAAGGGATTTGTACCGTGAGAATCAGTAAAGAAAATACGTAAACAATCCAAGAATACAGAGATTTGATGGACAACAGAACACCTTTTACTAACCAATATGATAATTGTCAAGAAAGCCATGAACCAATTAAAGTTGCACACGAGCTCTGTAAAAACTGTGTAAAACGAGTCGTGAAAGTACAGAATTGGCTTTTCCTGCATGAAGATAACGGAGTCTCTGCTAACTTATTGCAATAGTTCACGATCCATCCATCACGCCCTGTGGAAAACCCTCCTGGTTTTCCAAGGAATGTCGTGGCCCATCCCGAGTTTCCTCGGGTCTCGGGCGGTTCGCAGCGCCACATTGCCATCTGCTGTCCCTGCCTGTCCCGCAGCATCCCCAAAATCCGCCCGGAGCAGGTGTGAGCCGCTCGGGACTCAATCAGCTCCCGAGCCGTCACCGAAATGGGTTTGGAGGTTTTAATCAACGAGTTAAAGAGCGACGAGAGATGAGCTGGGGTCACCGCAGAGCTGCTCCATCACTCTCTGCTCAGCCGGGCAGGGAGAGAAATCCCGGGAATGGTTTGGGGTGAGGGAAGGGCAGGGAGGGGTCACAGGCACAGCAGAGCCCACGTGGGGAAATTTAAAAATAAATAAAAATAAGAAGCCCCCCATTCCCCAAATCCTCACCCCACAAGGACGCAGAGTCACAAAAAACAACCCAGGGATTAATCCTGGCGTTTCAGGCCAGGCGCTGCTCAGACAGCTCTTTCCACTCCAGCACTTCGGTCCCTGCACAATAAATCACATCCCTGCAGCTCATAACATCTCGTTTTATCAGCATCACGCCCAACATGAGTTTTTAGCTGGCTCCTGGAGTGCTACACGGAGTTCTCTGCAGCAAATTCACCCCTCTGCTGAAACCCTGCAACCTTCCCAGCCACCTCCTTCTGCAAACACCCTCCACTGCCAGTGGTCCTGCACAGTTTTTCAGTTTTTCCAGAAAAACCTGCAGGAAAGTCCATCAAATTCAGGTTTAAGGCGGGATGAAGCCAGCTGGAACCTGGCTCTTAACGACGGGGGGATTTTAGAAGAATACTATTTGTTTCCACAAAGTTCCCTGGACATGGAAAGTGAAAAAAAAAAAAAAAAAATCCATCTGACCAAGTGGATTCGTTCCTCAGGAGCCAGGAAAACTGACAGGAAGATGGGGAAAACAAGGCATGAGGCTGTCCTTGCTAATCCAGGCCTAACTCGCAGCCTGCTCCACACACATCAATCCTCTCTGCAGCTCCCAGCTCTGCTCAGGAGGGAGCAAACAGATGGACAATGAGTTATCGCTGGAGAGACTTGGATCAGCAACTTGGAAATTCAGATTTCCCCAGGAAAAGCAAGTTAGTCATCCAAACAAATAGATATGCCCCGGGGAGATGAAAAATCTGGATAGCAATAGAGCTAAAATAAAAACCTTAAGAGGAATAAAGGCTGTGAGTTTGCAGAGGGGAGAAATAACGTGAATATGAGGAGAAAAAAGCCACACAAAGCACAGACAACTCTGCTAAATGCTTTTTGGTTTTTTGGGGGTTTTTTTTGTTTGTTTTTTTGTTTTTGTTTTGTTTTATTTTGTTTTGGTGGGACTGCATTTATAACACAAGGGAATAAATACCGATCTTAAAAGCAGCGAGTGGATTTGTCTCCGTAACATCTTGGGCCATATATTTATGTTTTCCCCAATATTTTAATATTTTCCTGGCTCCAGCTGCTTCAGAGGAAAACCGAGGCTGCCGAGCTCCCAGCAGCTGGCTGGGATAGGATTTTCAGGATATACTCCAGGATTTAGGGTTAAGATGATTGTGGGTGGGAGCTCACAGAGCGGGATCTCTGAGGCAACCAAGAGCTTTCCTGAAGCAATTCCTCAGGACCGTTCCAGAGGGAGCAGCCCAGCCGAGGCAAGGACGGCGTGGGTGAGCTCCTCACCCCTCTCTGGGGGCCTTTGGGGACAATTCCAGGTGACAGGGAACAGGAACAGCCCGGGCACAGCGGGGCTGTCCCCTGATCCCACTCTTCCCACCTGGCCAGAAATGCAAACCCCGGCGAGCAGGAGGCTCCTTCGGCGCCAGGACACCGCGACGAAGGGGTGAAGGGATGAGGTGCTGGTGGGATTTATCCTTCAAAGGGAAAACTGGGGGGAAAAAGGGGTACGGGGAATGAAAAATTCCCTGCAGGAGCTTGTCTGACATCTGGATTACACTCGGCGGGGAAAAACTGGTCCCTGTCCTGCTTCCATGCCCTTGGGAAATCAAGGATGAGCCACTTTTTGCTCCTGGTTCCCACTTCCCTGGACAGCCACAGCAGCCAGAGAGGAGAGCTGGCTCTGTCTGGGAAACAGCCCAGCCCAAAATCCATCCCAGAATCATTAAAGCAGCAAAGATCTCAAGGATTTATCCTCAGATATTTCCAGCTGAAAGCTGAGATTATTATTAGTAGTAGTATATATATTATTAATATAAATCTTAATAGTATTTATATATTAATTAATATAACAATATGTTTTATTAGATATCATTACATATTAACTACATTAATTAATATTATTATATAATTATATACTATATGTTATATTAAATAATACACAAAAATATATGACTATAATTATTTATTGTTGTTATTATTGTTGCTATTATTATTATTATTCATTTCAATAAACACATCCTCAATACTCAGTGACTCAAAGAAAATATTACTCACTATGTATTTTTTTTTAATTTAAATTAATATGTATCTTTTAATAATTTAAATAAATACAACCCACAGCCTTTCTCCGTCAATAAAAATTCCCAGGTTTTTCTCTTAGACCCTGCAGGTCTGGCTTCCCAAGGATTTTAGATGTTTGGACAGTAGAGAGCGGAGGCTGCACAGGCAAGGGAATCCCCCAGCCCTGCCCTGAACACACAGAGAGATCCTGATATTCCAGCCTGCCCTCCACCAGCACGTGATCCCCTCCCAGCGCCGCGCTGGGGGCGGATGGAAAAATGATCCAACCCCCATCAAACACTTAAACCATGGATTAAAACAATAAGTCAGAGATGTCTGAGTTTTAGGGTGACTTATTCCTCTTTTTTTTCCCCTATTTTAAATGAGGCAAAGTCTGGACAGGCTCAGACTGAAACCAGATCGGTTTTAGAGGCTGCAAACCTAAGATAAAACTGAGCCAAAACAAAGCCAGGGCATTTTTCAGTCCATCCACAATTTTATCTTACTGTAATAAGAGATTTCCTAAAAATGGAGTAAAGTGTGGAAGTTCTGGCTGCAGAACATCAGAGACTCAGGACCTGGCGATCTGTAATAAAATAAAATATTCATCTCTCGGCTACTTTTGAAAGTTTCAGATTTATTTTTGTTTAGGAACAAGAGTTAGGAGAGGTTTTTACACTGACCTAATATTCTTTTAGACAAATTTTTCTATAATCCATGACCAAGACCAAAGAACTAAATAATACTGATTCAAGGATAAAAGAACTTTAAATCTTTTCAGGTGATCTCAAGGAACCTACTGCTCATGTCCCCATCTGGCTGAGCTCTATAAATCAAGGCCTGGCATTTTTATCAAGACCAGAGGCGATCAGAACTGATTCCTAGAGGGAGTTTGGACCATGCAAGGACTTCAGGAGCTGGGAAGGAGTTTCATTGCACGATTCGAATATTCTAATTACAAACTGTGCAGGGAAATGCCCTCCCCGTGCTGCTCCTGTTGGTGTTTGGACAGCTGACAAAGGAATGCGTGACTTCCTCAAACCAACCCACGCCTTGCAAACATAAACATTTTTGTTAACACATCACGAAAACAACGGCTAAACCAAGGTGCTGCCCCTTTCTCCTCTCAAGCCCAGAGGGAAAAGACGTTCCCCAGGGTTATCTTCCCGCTATAAACTCACAGAAGGACCTCAAACCCATCTGGGTACAGCAGGAACCCCGTGAAGACGCTGTCGTCCTCCGCGCCGGCGTAGAGCCCGTTCCAGTCCTTCCCAACCTCCAGCCACACTTGGTCACCCACCCTCAGCTTGAGGATGGTCAGGAAGGAGGCCTGGTCGATGTCCTGGCCGTAGAGGGTGTCCCTGGCCTTGGCCACCCTCCTGCTGCTGGCCACGAGGCTGAGGCGCGCGGGGCGGCCGCGCACGGTGACGTGGTAGGAGAAGACGTAGGCGCCGGGCACGCTGCAGTTGAACTTGCCGGTGGCGGGGTCGTAATCGCGGCGCTCGTTGTACCACACGCGGTCAAACCTGATGGGCACGTTGGGAGGAGGGAAGGGCCTGGACAGCCCGGCGCTGAAGGCCGAGCGCGGGGCCTTGGGGACGTCCCCAGAAGCGCCCTTGGCCCCGCGGGAGCCTTTCCTGCCCGGAGCGCCGCGGCCGCCCTTGGCGCCAGGGTCGCCCTTGGGCCCGCCGGGGCCTGCCGCGCCCGCGGGGCCCAGGTCCCCTTTGTCACCCTTGCGGCCCTGCTCGCCCTTCTCTCCCCGTTTGCCGGCCGCCCCCTGGACGCCCTCGGCGCCCGCGTCCCCTTTGCTGCCCTTTTCCCCCTTGGTGCCCCCTTCCCCTCTGTCCCCCTTGGCCCCTCTGCCCCCCGGCTCCCCACAGTATCCCTTCTCCCCCGTGTCCCCCTTTTCTCCCTTGTCCCCCTGTTCTCCGCCCGCTCCCGGCTCTCCGGGATCTCCCCTGTCCCCTTTGTCTCCTTTGGTGCCGTTGTCACAGGTGTCCCCTTTAGCTCCCTTTTGTCCCTTCAGCCCAGGGAAGCCGTAGTTGCCCTTGTTGCCTTTGGCTCCAGCTTCACCTGGGGGGGGGGGGGGGGGGGAGGGGGGGGGAAAAAGAAGTTTAAAAACAATAAAAATTGCTCTGGAGATGGAAGGACCATCCAAAGGGGTTGGTCCTTCCGTGCTGTTGCACGACCCGGAGCAGAGGGAAAGGTCAGAGCAATCCTGGATTTTCCAGACCTACCTTGCAACCCAGGTTTCCCTGGGTAACCGGGGCTCCCACTCGCTCCTGGCTCCCCTGGCTCCCCTTTTCCTCCTAGGACATTCCAGCGTGAATGAATTCATGAGCTGGTGCTGTGCAGCACAGCAGACATCACACCCCGCTGGGACCATGTGGTGCGTCCCTCCCTCCGTTAATGAAACCGACGTGAGAGACGCAGGTTTCAAGGAAACCCCTTCAGGAACCTCAGCTGGATCCCACAGCCCCGAGCACCACCTCATCCCAGATTCCTGCCCCAGCTGCTGCTGTTTCACGGAGGATGGAGAAGGTGACAGCTCTGCATTCCTCGTTCCAGGGTGGCCAGAACCCTTTCTCCAGAGGTAAATCACTGCCTAAGGGGCTGCAGAGACTGAGCAGCAGCACACTCTGCTGCTGGGACCTGGCTGATTCTCCAGAGGCAGCAGCAGGATCCTGTCAGGACAAAGCTGCTCCGAGCCCCAAACAAAGGGCAGGGTTCTCTTCAGGAATCCTTCCAGGATAACGATTGCCCAGCATCTTAACTGAAGTTCTTTTGCCTGAGATACTGAAATTGAAATGCAGATTTTACACCTGCACACAGCTTCCATGGTGGCTTTTCCCTACTTCTGTCCTTAATCCAAAGCAAACTGAACCCAGATTTTGAACTCCTGTTCAGAACAAGAATTTCCGAGTGAGATCTTTATGAGCAGCTGCTGCTATTCCACCTGAACAAACACTGCCACTACCTGAGTCCCCGTCCCTGCACTGATGCCAGCTAAACTTCTCCAGGGCTCAATCCCTAGCAGTAAGCTTCCTTTTGCTTTGAAAAATACGGCTTTTTAATAATTTTGTGGCATTTTATGAGGACAAGAGCATTTTCCATTAGTCTGCTTTACCTCTTTCTCCTTTAGAGCCTTTTGGACCTTGAGGCCCAGGAGTTCCCGGCAGCCCTGGCAGCCCAGCATCTCCCTTCTCCCCCTTGGGACCTGTAAAATCAACAAAATTATCTCAGTAACTCCAAGGTTTAACTTCTAAATCACATTTCCATCAATCCCTAAGCAGTGTGGCATTGAGGAGTGAACATGAGGTGATTCCTTCACCTTGGGAAGAGCTGCTTCTTTTATTTGACATCATCAAATCTCACAGCTTTGCATTTCACTCCGGGCCCTGGTAAAAGACTTTTTAAAACCAACTTTGAGCTGCCTCAGAGCCACAGGAGCTCAGAGGTTCATAAAACATCAGAAATTAATCTGTCTTTAATATCTGAGCACATCCAAGGAGCCTCCACGGCTTTGGAAGTGTCCCTTTCCTTGAGGAGAATTAATTCTGCAAATATAGAAGGGGAAGCTGGCCGAGCCCTCCATGCTGCAGAAAGGAGGGATTGAAATCCTTCCCCTTTCCCATCCCCTTGGGAATCCAGAGATTCCCAGTGCCTGTCTGGGGTCAGATTATGGCACCTTCAATCCCCACGAGGGCTTTTCTGTCAAGAGATGAGAGATCAAACTCCATTTACCACCACCACAATTCCCATGAGCCAACCGTTGCCAAGCCATGGGAGGTGAAAATCCCTGGAGTGCATTGGACTAAAGGAGAATTATTTCATGATTTTCCCACCTTTCCTCAGGTGAACAGTCTCTATCCCCAATATTAGTGCTGTCAAAGTGAACTTTTGCAGACTAACGCACTATTCATTAGAGCGGGAGCAGAATTTGGTGCTCTGTGGATGTGCATTTTAGCAGCAGAAAGAAGATACAAAGTGTATTTTATTAAATATTTTGGTCCTTTATGGAGAGCTGCTTCTTGTGCTTCATTTATTTATTTTTAAAATTGAACCCAATTTTATTTTTTTTAATTTCTTCTTTTGCAATGGGAAAAAAGAAAAAAAGAAAAAATAGAAAATAAACCTTCAGTAAAGATGTAAAACTGTTTGGAGGTAGTTTTGGGGGTCACAAAGCCACGGTTGAAGTGAATGTGGAATTACAGCTGTGAATCCATGGGGATCAGGGCAGGGACAGAGAACTGAGGAGTGTGACCTCGTGCCAGCAGGGATTTGGGATGGTCCCACACCCACGTGGTCCCAGGGAATTCCCGCTCACACGGGTGGTTTGTAACTGCCAGGATGTGGCTGACACGGGCTTTTCTGCTCTGGATTTCCGCAGATCAGAATCACGTCCCACATTTCAGAGAATTATGGAATCATGGAATCTCCCTGAGCTGGAGGGGACCCTCAGGATCATCAATCCAACTCCCGGCCCTGCCCAGACACCCCAACAATCCCACCCTGGGCATTCCTGGGAGCGATGTCCAAACTCTCCCGGAGCTCTGGGAGTGGGACTATTCCCTGGGGAGCCTGGGCAGCAGCCAGCACCCTCTGAGGGAAGAAGAACCTTTCCCTAAAACCCTCACACCCAACCCAAAGCCATCCCCTGCCTCCTGTCCCAGGGTGCAGCGATGGGATCTGCCCAGCGGGAAGAGCTGCGGATCGCTGAGATCTCCCCGCCATGAGCTGCACAAATCCTGCCCGAAGATTTCCTGGGGGCAAAAACCTCTGGATCTGGCGCTTCCAGCCCAGCAGAGAGGGGCCCAGCGCACCTGGGGGTCCCTGTGGCCCTGGAGGGCCGCGAGGTCCCGCCGCGGGCGGGCAGCAGTCGCAGCAGTTGAAGAAGAACTCGCCCGAGTCCAGCGTGGAATTCTCCAGAGGGAAAAGCGTGGGGAGCTCGGCTCTGGCCGGGAATGGGATTTTCCCCGGGACAGACCCGGGAGAGGCGGCCAGCTGCGAAGGTTTGGGTTTGGTGTAGAGCACGGCTGGGGTCACCTTCAGCGCGGGGACAACCGCGAGCACCAGGAGCAGCGGGACGGGCCCCGGGGAGATCCACATGGCAGCAGCTGTGGGAAAACATGGACAGGCGATAAACCCCTGCGCTGCCTCCTCCGGCTCTTCCCTGCGAGCCCCTGGATGTGAGGGCGGAGATGCTGCACCCCCACACCCCAGCGGGTGTTTCCATAGCGGGAAAAGAGTTTCAGTTTCACCCCTGAACTCTTAAGGAAGGAGAACCAGAAACTTCTGTGCTTTTCCCACTTTAACCGGCCCAGGGCCAGCGCCAAAGCACCAGCTGGAGCCTGGAGCTGGTCCTCAAGGAATGTTGCTATTTTCTGTCGGGCAGCAAGCCAAAAATCCCTCCTACATTGTTGATGAGAGCACAGAGAGTCTCGGGGCTTTTGGGGGGTGTCTGGGCAGGTGCAAGGGGCCTCCCTGCACGGCTTTTGTTCTTTTGTTCTGTAGTGTTTGTTATTTTCTCTTAAATTAAACCTTTCTGCTTTTTCAAACACCTCTGATCAAGCCGTCTCGTTAACTATCCTTAAGTTGTTTCTGGGAGGTTGCTGGACACCCTCAGAGCTTGATACACCTAAAAGCACGCTGTCCTCACACAGATTTATCACAGTGAGGCCCTGGCTCTGCTTTCCCAGAGCTGTGGCTCGTCCATCCCGGGAAATGCTCAAGGGCAGGTTGGGTTGAAGGGATCTTAAATCCCATTCCATCCTTAGGACAACTCCCACTGTCCCAGGCTGCTCCCAACCCTGTCCAGCCTGGCCTTGGGCACTTCCAGGGATCCAGAGGCAGCCACAGCTGCTCTGAGAATTCCATCCCAGCCCCTCCCGACCCTCACAGGGAGGAATTCCTTCCCAAAATCCCAAAATCCCTCCCTGCCCTTCTCTAACTCCAAGCCATTCCCATTATCCTATCACTCCATGCCCTCAGGGAAAAGTTTCTCTCCAGCTCTCTTGTAACCCCCCTTTGGTTCTGGAAGGATATGGAGAGAATTCCAGAGTGATTTCAGAGTCCAACACAACTACACACAATTAAAAGCTTTTCTCTAAAAGAATAAATGGGAACAAAAGGAAACAGAAAGTTTTCCAAACTCAGGTACTTTGGAATCAAAGCATCAACTACTCCAAAATTTTTATCTTGATTTTTTTTTTCCCTTTGTTTCTGCCTGATTTTGTGGATTTTTTTAGTGTAAACTTTTACATCTGCTCTTTCTATCTTTGAAGTGTTGATTCATCTGACCCAGGAAGAAAGGACGAAGGCAGAAGGCAGAATTTTTTCTATAGGGCAGGTGATGCCTCTCAGGTGACTCCTCACAAAAAGCACCTTTGTTCCTTTTTAAAAGCAGGGTCCCCGCCTGGAAATGCAAATGGAACAGAGTCCCTTTCTTGCTGAAGCTGAAACCCAACCTTCCTCAGCATTCCACAGCATGGAAAAACCCCCAGGAGAGATGCCCCTATCCCTGTCATCCAGAGGGCAAAAGGAGATCCAACACCAAACCAGGCATTTGGGGGCTGGATTGGAACCTTTCCCTCTTTAACAATTCCGTTTTAGAAGAAAGGGGGATATTTATTTTTTTTTTTTTTTCCCCTCATCATTTTCACACAAAATTAAATCGTTGAATGGGAAATTGATTTCCCCACATAAACCCCACCGTGGTCACTGCTGCTCACTGGGACCTTTCAGTCCATGAGGATAAATTATCCCTTCTCCATGGGTGTGTTTAATTAGAACGAGATTCCATGCCCAGATTTTTGTCCAAGGCTGGGGTATTTTTTTCCCTGCCAGCCTTACCATGAAGAGTTTTCCTGGGAATTGATGTGGAGGGAGATGCTCAGCACCAGGGAGCAGCCAGAGCCTGCAGCTGCAGCCAGCAGAGAAAAAGGAGAAAAAGGAGAAAGAAAAAGGAGAAAAAGGATAATCTGCTGCCTGGAAGAGAGAAAAAACCCCAAATTCTCCTCTTGAACAATATCCTCACGCAGGAGCGTCCTGTAAGATGCTGAAGTGAATAAAGTCATAATTTCCACACAAAAACTCCCAGAGGTTTAGGAATTTCATAACTTTCTAAATCAGGTCTCAAATCCAAGCCATTCCTAAGTTTTCCTCTCACACATCACAAGCCCCAAACCCAGCCACTCTCCAGTTCTGCCGCCAGAGTCATGGATTGCTGTCAAACACTGGAAAACTGTAATTAATAACCAAAATAGACCTCACCAGCCGGGAAAAATTAAATCCTCAGAGCAAGGAATCACTAAACAGAATTTCATTTTAATGGGAAAGACTGTTCCTATATTAAATATTCTGAAATAAGTATTTTAGGAATTTTTTTTACATGCCAGGGGGTTGGAATAAGATGATCTTAAAGGTTTCTTCCAACCCAAACCAGTCTGTGATTCTAAATAAATGCACTTAAATAAAACTGAAATGTTGGGCTTTTTAATTATGTTAATTTATCGCCACTGAATAGAAAATCATCCATTGGAATCCCCCCACTAAAATTATAATTCACAGTGGATACAAAAGGAAGAATTGAACTTTGCTGCATAATGTGCCATATAATTCATAAAATTAATACATTTAATCGGATCTAAACATCTAGTAATTATTACCGTATTTCCCATGGTAAAATGGCAATAATATACTTGGGGTTTTGTGTGCTCCCTAAAATTCCAGATATTGCAGTTCTCAACAGGAATTTAACCCAACCCATCCGTTTTAAATATCAGTTCAAAACTGATACTTAAAACATCAGTTTTAAATATGCACTTTATCTTACTGATTTATTTCTAGTTCTTAGCTGTGTGAGGAAAGGAAAACCCTAATCCCCATGCAGTTATACATTGATTATTGACAGGAAATTTTTCTGGAGACAAATCCTATTACCTTAAATTCTACGACTCCCTCCTACCTTATAAACGCTCCTGCTGGCAGGAGGAACCCCCCTCCATGGCACCTGCAAAAAGGAAATCTTTATTTTTGGGAGAGAATCAGTTTTATTTTGTCCCAGCTGCTGCCGTGGCCAATGAGAGCCTGCAGGGGAGACGATTGGCAAAGTCCCCTGCAAGGAGCAAGAAAAACAGTGAAATCCCAGGAAATCCAACCAAGGGGACACTGAAATCCCAGGAAATCAAACCAAAGGGACACTGAAATCCCAGGAAATCAAACCCTGGGATTGGCAAAATCCCCTGCAAGGAGTAAGAAAAACACTGAAATCCCAGGAAATCCAACCAAGGGGACACTGAAATCCCAGGAAATCAAACCAAAGGGACACTGAAATCCCGGGAAATCAAACCCTGGGATTGGCAAAATCCCCTGCAAGGAGCAAGGGGACACTGAAATCCCAGGAAATCAAACCCTTCCCTCAAATCCTGGGATGCTGCTTGGGTGTTCTGGCTCTCCTCCAGCACCAGTTTTTGGGGATTTAGGGAAACTCCTGTGTCAACTCACCTGGTACCAGATTCAGGGGGAATTTGTCTGGACAGTGAGGACCCAAGGGAGAAAGAATTTGTCCATTTATTTCTGCAAGGTCCAGGTTTCCCTCTCTATTTAAAATGCAGATTTGGCATCACAATCCCCTCCCTGAGCTGGGAGCGTGGAGAGGTAAAAGAAAAAAATTTTAAAAAGCTCTATGGGATCGTGAGAGCAACACGTGTTAAATTCCCGTCACTAAGAGCAAGTTTGGATGGTAATTCACTTTTTTCTTTTTTCCTCCAGATGATCAAATTGTGAAATAAATGCTGGAGAGAAATAAAACCTGTAAATTAAGGAGAAAATAGTATTTGGGTTTTGCCTTTCTAGTTGTTTTCGGCTTCAGTTTGGGGGTAGAGGGGATTCATTTGTGATGAGATCTTTAAATACTGCGTGGGGTAAAAATTATTTCATTTACAGAGAACAAGAGCAATGGTTCATGTAGGACTTGAAATGCTCAGCTAGAGAAAATAAATTCACAGGGATTTCCATTGAGTTCAGAGGGATAAAATGATCTCCCTGTAAATTCAGACTCATGACATTTGGTGTTACCAAAATTCAGATATCGGGGGGAAGACGAGATGAGGAAATCCTGCACCACTCTGTGCCAGTGGATCCCACAACCCCTGCACCAAATGTTGGCCCAAACCCCCTAAATCTGCACCTGAAATTGCACCTAAATTTGGATTTATTGCCCTTTAAATTTACCGGCTAGGAGGATCCAAAAGCTTCTATTTCCCAAAAATCACCGTTTGAGGAGTTCTTTGAGAACTTCCCGTCCCTGGAGTCAATCAATCCCTCTGAGAGTCCCGAAATGCAGATTCAAAGCACCAGAAACGCGCAGTTATTTACGGGAGACACCAGAATTACGGCTCCGGAATTATTCCGGGCTCAACTCCCACACTTGGGGCTGGCTTTTAAAAGCCTTTTTGGGATGTAAAACATATTCCCCCGGGTGTTATCCCAAACCCCGCTCCAGGATTTCCTTTGTCAGGAGGTCTGGGCTAAGAAACGCATCCATTGTCTCCTCTGGAAACTCGAGGCAGCCGAAGGGGAAAAGGGATAAAATTTCCTGGCTCCCCTTTTGTCCCTGGGGTCTCCCTTTGTGAGGCGGCCCCGGGATGTCATGGACACCCTTATTTATTTTTATTTTTTCCCTGGGGAATGTTGTTTTCCTTGTGCGTTTGGGAAACAAAGCCGTCCTCAAGGCTTTGCTTTTTGGGATTGTTTCCCTCCTCGTGGCCCAGTGCCAGATTCCAGGGAAAAAAGAGTGGCTGGAATTCCAGGCTGGAGGAAAACCACGGGAATCATCATTTAACCCTGGCAAATCCATCCAGCGCCCAACTCCGCACGTTAATCAGCATTTTATGAGACAGAGGAGACCGGAGGTTGAATTCAGGCTCGGATCCTGCCCCGTTCCTGTGGCACGGAATCCCTTCGCAGGTGATTGCAGCTCGGCAGGTGTTGCGACACTCCTTGGAAAGAAGGAAATGGGAAGCTCTGGTTTCCTTTCACCCAAATTCTTCTCGGCTCCGGCAAATCCAGGTTGTGCAATAAAATCCGGGGTTCCGGCACAGGTCAGAGTGCTGCAGCACCTTCAAATCCCAGCAGGAAGCAAAAATCTGGGAATAAAACTGCCTGTGGGCGCTGGACTCAAAGAATTTGGGGAGTTTATGGTGTTTGGGGAATTAAAAAGCAAAGGAGAGTGAGAATTTTATTTTTTCTGATAATACAAAGTCGCTGCGAGGGCTTTGGATCGGCACCAAAATCAGAGGGAAGATTCCCACTGATTTCTTTGGAAGAGATGCCTAAAACTCTCCACCTCTTCAGCAACTCACCCAGAGGCAGCAGAGGCAGCAAAATACCTCCAAAAAAAATTAAGGGGGGATGTATAACAGTTATAAATCATAAATGATTGTAAAATACGCTGCATTTTTTAGATCTCCCGGCTCAAATCACGGAACACCCTGAGTTGGAACAGATCATTAAAGTCCAGCTGCTGGCTCTGCACAGGACATCCCACCAGGAATCCCACCAGGAATAGGGCAGGAGCAGAGTGATTTCATTCCCATCTCTTCTTTTTTCATTCCCATTATTTTTTTTTTTTTTTTCCCCACCTCTTCTTTTCCCCTTGGAAAGGGAGAAGGAGCAGAATGTGCCGAGGTGGGAAGGATTCCCCCGGTCCCACGGAGGTGACCGAGCCTCCAGCTGCCACCTCTGCTGGAATGGGGGACAATAAAAGGGGTTTCAGGCTGGCAGCTGGAGCTGGGGAGGAGCAGGGATGGGACGGCAGGAGCGGGATGGAGAAGGAAAACACGGGAGTTTTTAGGGAACACGGGAATTGCTGCTCCAGGTGAGGCTCAGCACAAGAGGGAGCTCCAGGAGCTTCCAACAGCTCGGCCAGGGACGGGTTTGCAGCTCAAGCACGAAAATCAGGGAATGTCCCGGTTGGAATGGCCCCACAGGGGATCATCCTGTCCCATTCCTGGACAGGACATCCCAACAATCCCACTCTGTGCAAACATCCCCGACCCTGAGCATCCGGATCCATCCAGGACAAGCACAATGCTCTAAACCAAGCATTTTCCCAGGATAACTTCCCAAAATTGAATTTTTTTAAACACTAAAATCAGTTTCTGAGAGAACTACACTGTTCAAACCTGTTTGCATTGGGAGTAGAAACCTCTGTATGGGGAAACAAACAAAAAAATTTCCCAGATAAGGGAAGAATTCCTCATTTTAAGGAAATATCCCATGGAGAACTGGTATGAGAATGTGTAGGATTGATCTCAAAGTTGGCCCTTCTCCAGGTGAAAACCTTCTCCAGCAACACGATGGGATCTGTTCAATGGGTGATTCCTCCCAGAGCATCCCAAACTCTCCAGAGGGAAACCTGAACCTCCCAAAGCAACTGGATTTTCCTCTGGAACACGCTGGAAGCAGCAATGGGAGCAACCCAGGCATTCCCAGATTCCCAACTGCTGTTCCAGTGAGGGTGGGAGTATGGACTCGCTGGGATCTCCAGGTGAAGAACAAATTTATCCCAGTGATCTCAGGAGATCCAGAGCCCAGCCTGGCTGGAGCAATTGGATATCGGCCAAGGGACACAGCAGGAAGCAGAGATGTGAAAATGTGACTCAGGCAGGACTGGAGATCCTGCCCAGCCCTTGTTCTCCAGGCTGATTAATCCTTTACCTTCTAATTACTTGTTCCTGATCCCAGAATTCCACCCAGCCCCTCCCCAAGCCGGGCGCAGGCCAATTAACCCAGAACATTCATTGATATCGATATCAATATTGAGATATTCACGTTCACATTCAGGACAAGGCTGCTGATAAATAATCCCAAATCCACTCAATGCCACACACAAACAGATCCCCATAAAAGAGGATTTCTCAGAAGGGACCACGGAACTGATTTGGCCCAAAATTCCGAAGGAAATCACGGCGCCAGGGAGGATCAGACCCTGTCACTGCTGCCACCAGCGTCCCACGGAGCCTCTCCTGCCCCGCTGCGGTGCCACCAACCCCCAAAACAGGAGCTGCGGTGGCACCTGAGGCACGTGGAGAGATAATCGCCCACAAAGGACTGTCACAATAATGCTGTCCTGTAATTAGATAAAAGCCTTGCTCTCTAATTTGTCGGGCTGGCTTTAGCTGCAGTTCTGCTGTGACTGCGGACAGGATCGCCACCCACCCAATTAGCTGGGAACGCAATTAGCAGCACGATAATCTCAGGTTTAGCCAGAGCATCAGAACATTCTGCAAACTCTGCCCAATTTCCTTGCTTACCCTGGAAGTTTTCTTCCCATCGAGCAAGGAAAGCCTCGTCAGCCGGACGAGGTCTGAAAAGGCACATCCAGGTCTCTCAGTGCTGCGAAACGAAGAGCTCGGGTTGCTGCTCTGTTGGGTTTGCAGGAACATCCTCAAGTCTGCAGCAGGTAGGAGGCTTAGATCAGACTTTAGGCAGGAATTCCTCCCTGTGAAGGTGCGGAGGGTGCCCAGAGCAGCTGTGGCTGCCCCCGGATCCCTGGCAGTGCCCAAGGCCAGGTTGGAGCAGCCTGGGGCAGTGGAAGGTGTTCCCTGCCCATGGCAGGAGGTGGCACTGGGTGATTTTAATGTTCCTTCCAACCCAAACCAGTCTGGAACTCTGGGATCCCGTGAAATTGGCTCTTCTGGCAAATCCTCCATGATGGGAAGAGCCTGGCCTGCTGTAAAATATTCCTGCAGGGTTGTGACAGAGCCCAAAGGCTCAGGAAGCATTCCCACAAATGCCATGTCGGCCCTTCTGGCAGGGCAGGGATTTTCCCCCTGTCTGGATGTTTCCTCAGGAGCCAAAGCCAGGCTGGAATCCCCAGCAATAATTAACACAAACCCTCAAGGGCCAGACCAGGAAGGGAGCAGATCTTCCAGAGCAGCAGCCCTGGGGAGACAAGGAAACAAACTCCCACTTTTTTATCTATTTTATATGGGCAATTTGGTCTGAATTTTATGATGGCAAGCACAGGGCTTTCAGGAAGGCTGAGGTTCAAGCAGGTCCGGGGCAGGAGGGTGGTGACCCAGAGGAATTAAAAGTGGTTGTGTTCCTCATCTTTTATTTTATAGGCCTGATTTTAAGGCATTGGGAGGTTTGGGGGCTCCTTGGCTCAGTGCAGAAGGGTCATCCTGCAGCTGGTAAGTGTAAGGGTTAGGTTTAGAAATAAATTTATTTAACCATTACATGATGAAGTCTCTCCTTTTCAAACCCTGCTCTGACAGAGAAGTTAATTCAAAAGTTAGTTAAACATTCATTTAATTTCCTTTTTTTTTTTTTTTTTTTTTTTCCTTTTTTTGTGTTAGTTGTTGTTGTTTGGGGGATGGTGTTCAGTTTTTGTACCTGTTTCATCAATTTGCTTTGCATTCCCTGCAAGGGACAAGCCAGAGGTTTCTCCTGAGTCAGGGAAGGAAGCAGAGCCTTGCCTTCCTCAGCAGCAGAGCCTGATAAATCAAACCACAGCCTCCTGCCCATTAAACCCTGTCCTACTTCTCAGAAAAGAGCTGTTAATCCTGAATTCAGGCACTTCTTCCCTCTGGACACACCGGCAGGGCCCTTGCAGCCCTGTCTGGTCTCAAGGCAAACAAGACTGGGTTATCAGCAGATCTGAAATTCATTGTGAGGCAAATCCTTCTCCATTTGATAAGCCGGAGTGTGTCAAAGGCAAACGTGAGGCTTTTTTACAACACCAAACCTTCCTCTGCAGCAGCTGCTGAGTTCACCTGGGGGTGAAGGGTCTGGAGCCCCAGGAGAGGCTGAGGGAGCTGGAAAGGGGCTCAGCCTGGAGAAAAGGGGGATCTGGGGGAAATTGTGGCTCTGCACAACTCCTGACAGGCAGGGCACAGCCGAGGGGGATTTGGGATCTTATCCCAGGGATGAGGGAACGGACTCAGGCTGGGCCAGGGGAGCTTCACTTTGGATTTGGAGAACAGTTTCTTCCTGGAAAAGGCTGTCCAGCCCTGGCACAGCTGCCCAAGGTGGAGTCACCTTTGCTGGGGGGTTTAAAAGCTGTGGGGATGTGGCACCTGGGGACAGGGTTTAGTGCTGGCTTTGGGAACACTTGGACTCCATGACCTCCGAGATCCAAGACTCCAAGATTCAGGGGCTCTGTGCCCATCAGAGGCAAGGCAGCAGCAGCTCAGGGTGCTAATGAGACCGTGGGACAGATCTTTTGTGAACTCTCTGTAAAGAGCAGCCCCTGGAATAAACACCCCCAAAATTAAACTGTTGTGTGGAGCGAGTGCCCTGATAACCCAAAATGCTTTTGCCAGGATTTTTAGGGGATCGGGTGACACCAACGATCCGTGACCATTTCATCCTCTGCCCACGCAGGGATTTCACCAAGCCCGAGTCGTGCCCGGACACAACACAGAGCTCCAGGAGCTCTGCTCCGAGCTAGAGAGGGACACAAGCACCCGCACATTTCAAACAAAGCCTTCGCACGTGAATATTTTAATATCAAAGGCTGAGCAAACATCAGTTCCACGGTCAACATCCATAAAAACAGCAGCGGCAGAAAGAGGCACCGTCGGGTTGGGAATGAGAGCGCCACGTCCCGATGGCCCCTTTGTCACCTGCGCTGCTCTGTTTGTGCAAGCGCCTTTTGAAGGCGCTCGCCGAGGAAAGAGCAGTTTAAAGGCATCGTTAAAATGTGTCCGAACAGGAAAAGAGCTCCAACACCAGCCGGCTCTCGGAACGGTTTGCATTCCTTTGTGGTCCCAGGGCAGCGGTGGGTGCCAGCGCAGATGCTTTGTTTAGTGAGGGATGCCGCGCCTGGAATCCTGCTGCTCCAGGGGGAAAGAGGGGGAAAAGCGTTTCTGAAGCTGTTATTTCTCACTCAAACTGCAAAGTTTCTGTCCTAAAGCAGATGTTTGGTAGCGAGCAGAACACTAAATAAAGGGGTTTTTTTTATCTCTGGGAGAGAATAAACTCCAGAAACCTGAGCCCCGTGATTGGCAGGGTCGTGTCGGATCCCAGAGGATTTCGGATTTAGTTTTGTAGATACTCGTCCATCCCCATCTCCCCTTTCTGGAAACCCCTCAGCCGATACCTGGGGGCACCTGAGAAATGTGAAATCACCCCGAATCCCCTCTCATCCCCCTGGAACGCCGCGCGACAGCTCCAGCTCCTTCCCACCCTAGAGCAGCATCCTGCCGGCATCCTTGGCAGGATAATCGCGCTGCAGAGCTGTCTGTCGCGATGGGGGGTGCGATATGAAGGGTGTCTGTCGCGATACAGGGGTGCGATACGAGGGGTGTCTTGCGACATAGAAGGTTGCCATAAGAAGCCGCTCTGCGCGGGGCAGCTCTTGGCGCATCCCGCAGCGCGGCCGCCCAGCGCATGACGCCAGCGCCGGGAGAAGCCAGGGAAACACGGCGCTCCAGGGAACAGCTGGCGTGCCGGAGGTGCCAGCCAGCTCCATCCCACGGGTTTCCCCGAGCCCGGCTCCGCCGCTCCGCCTCCCCCATCCCCGGCGCCGCAAGCCCGAGCGCAGCGGCTGCGGCAGCGGCAGCGGGCGGGGCGGAGGGACCGGCCCGGGGCCGCGGCCACAGGAGCGAGCGGGAGGAGGTGAGCAGCGGGGGAGGAGGGAACCAGGAGGGAGGGGGAAAGGTGGGGATTTAAACGCGGGCAGCGCCGCGCTGGGGAGCTGCGGTGCGCGGAGCGGAGGTGAGGGAGGCGCGGGGCCGCGGTGCGCTGCAGCCCGGTGTTCCTGCAGCCCGGTGTTCCTGCAGCCCGGTGTTCCTGCAGCCCGGTGTTCCTGCAGCCCAGTGTTCCTGCAGCCCGGTGTTCCTGCAGCCCGGTGTTCCTGCAGCCCGGTGTTCCTGCAGCCCAGTGTTCCTGCAGCCCGGTGTTCCTGCAGCCCGGTGTTCCTGCAGCCCGGTGCTCCTGCAGCACGGTGTTCCTGCAGCCCGGTGTTCCTGCAGCCCGGTGTTCCTGCAGCCCGCTGTTCCTGCAGCCCGGTGTTCCTGCAGCCCGCTGTTCCTGCAGCCCGGTGTTCCTGCAGCCCGGTGCTCCTGCAGCCCGGTGTTCCTGCAGCACGGTGTTCCTGCAGCACGGTGTTCCTGCAGCACGGTGTTCCTGCAGCCCTGTGCGCTGCAGCTTGGTGCGCTGCAGCCCGGTGCGCTGCAGCCCGGTGTCCGCGCATCGCGGTGTTCGCGCACATCGGCGCTCCCTCATCCCGGCGCTCCCGCTGCCTGCGCTCGTTCCCCGCTCAGCTCGGCTCGCCCAAGGGCTCCGCGGCGGAGGCGCGTCCCGCAGCATCCCGCAGCATCCCGCAGCCAGGGGCCGGTGACCTTGGCGAGCGCGGCCGCTGCCACGGCGATTCCCCGGCGGCTCGGTAAGGAGCGGGGGGAGGCCCGGGAGCGGGGCTGGCAGCCGCAGAACCTGCGGGGGTTGCTGTGCCCAGCCCTCCACAAGGGAGCCGCTGGCGTTCCGGCAGCACCTGCAGCCTCCGGCGAGGGCTCCCGCGGTTTGGGGTGGAATGGGATGAGCTTTGAGGGCCCTTCCCAAGCCGGACCATTCCGTGATGCGGTGACTTGTTGCTGCAGCCCCGCGGTCGGGGGATTTCCAGGTGAAAGGAAGGTGCTTTGCCTCAGGGATTCCCCAAAAACGAGTGGATCACCCGGGAGTGAAAAGGCTGCGATGGGTGGGGGGTGATGGAGGAGGGAAGGTGGCTGTGATCATCGCTGCCGGATTTTTCCTCTTGGGTTTGCTCAGAGCTGCTGGTGGCTGCCTTCAGTGGGTAGCAGGTGCGAGCCTGTTGGATAATACGGAGGAGAATCCCTGCAATAAATGCCTTGGGCTCTGCTCCAGTCAGCACCAGGCAGTTCTGAGGGATTTTAGTGCGGATTTTAGTGCTTTAGGAATTGGGATGCTTGGTTTTCCTTCTCTCACGAATATCACGAGTGTGGTTCAAATAACTGACTTGAGAGCAATTCCATGAGAGCTCGGGGTGATTTCTGGCGCAGGTTTAGTGGAGAGAAGCAGGGAAGCTGTGCCTGGAGCATGGACGTGATTCCAACATTCCAGCTGGAATGGGAGATGCTGAAAACTCTGCCTGGGGAGCAGCTCGGGCCCACAGCAAGGCTGGTCCCACCCCTCTGTGCCCAAAAACTGCACAGCACCGGGACACAGAGCTCCAGCCGGCTGAGGGGCAGCCAGGGCTCTGCTCTGGGTCCTGCCAAGACACGTTTTATGGAGCTCCTCATTTGTTTTATGGACATCAACAGCTCTGTGTGTCCAACCCTGTTTGATCACGGCGAGGAAGTGGCCTGCAAAGGAAGCCGTTCCTCACTGCACAGATGGGGTTAAATCTGTGAAAAAATGCGCATCTCCCTTTTTATTTCTTATCTGGTGCAAGAATCTCGCTCCGTTTCTGCTCTTCCCCTCTCGGAGCAGCGACTGGGGTGGTGCAACCCTGCTTCCTTTGATGAGATCTCAGGGGAGATGCACTTGCACAAGAGTTTGGTCCCATTTTGCACTAACACCTGTCATAGCTGGGACAACATTCTCCTCCTCACATTGCACAAAAGCCAGGCTGTTACTCTCAGCTGCCTCAGAAATGACTCAGAGCAAAGCGAAGAAATCTGAATAAAACGAGGGCTACAACTGAAAGTAAATGTTATTTTACAGCGCAGACGTCTCGGTTATTTTTGTTGATAGATTGATGTGTTTACACAACCTCCTGAACTTGAAAGGCTTCAAAGCATGTAAATGATGTTCCAAATCTCACAAGGAAGTGAAGTTTGTCACTAGGAGCAAATGAAAACCCCTCTGAGATATTCCTGGAACAGTTCTTTGAGAACTCTCAGATTTTAAGTGTTTGCAATTTAAACCTGGTGCTGGTCTCTACTCCCAAATTTGAGGTTTTGGTTGGGAATAGTTCTTTTCAAAACCATGCTCTTTCCACTCAAAATATGGGATCAATTTGCCATTTTTTCCCAATCTTCTCAGGCAGAGCTGTTCACCTGTTCTGCTCCAAGGCACAAATCCTGGCACAGGGAGAGCACCCAGAGCCCAAACCATGCTCAGCCAGGAAATCTGGAAAGGAAGGGATCTGTACCTAAACTGCAAGGAGCAGCTGGTTATGTAAGGAAACAACTGAGGAAACTTCAGGGAAGGGAAGAACAGGAAAATTGTTGAAAAATTAATTTGGCCTCGGAAGAAAATGGGACAGAGCTGCTCCAGGAGTGTTGTTGCTAGAGAGAAGCTGCATCTTCTCCTGCCCCTGCACCTCAGGATGGGATTGGGCACTGATAAATCAGCCAGGCTGCAAAGTTAGGGGCAGCTGAGCCCTCGAGAGCTCTGGCTTGGCTGGGAGCAGCCTCCAGCTGTCAGGGGACAACCAAGGAATGAAATCAGTCCCGTGCTGGTACTGCATGGTGAGGAGCTCCCTGTGGGTGCTGCAGATCAAGCTCTGCTTTCCTCAGGGTCAAAAATGTGTGGATCTCCTTGGAAAGGACTTTTCCACGTGGTCATGGGCCATCGTAAACTCCATCTGTGCACTGAGCTCCTCTGAAGGAGAAGATTCCGGCTGCTGTCCCGTGCAGCTGGCGAGGCAGGCTGACAGGAACCCCTGTGCTCCAGAACCCCTGTGCTCCAGGCAGAGGTGCAGCTGGATTCCAGCACCAAACCCCGCAGTCTGGGAGCCCAGAATTGCTGCAGGAGGGGCGCACACACGGCTCAGGGTTCAGGTGGGCATGAGGGAGCCAGGTCGGACTTTGAGCAGGTGTGGCACCGCCGCTCGAGGAAGGGTTTGAAGTTCCCGGCGGTTGCAGGAAGATTTCCTGGACAGGGGAAGGTGCTGGGCCTCCTTTGCATTATGCAACATTTGATAGAACCAAAATAGCACCTGCGCACTCCCGCTGAGGCCAGCAGGAAGAAAGTGGGGGTCAAAGCTTGGGAAGATGCTGGAATTCATTCTGCTGAGCAAGGTACAACAGAAGCAGGGCTGGAAACACCATTGCTCTTCCTGCCTTACCCCTTCCACTCCTGGAAGGGTTTTTTTTCCAGCAAACCCCACAGGCTCGGTCAAACCACATCCACCCACACACAGAATGGCTGAGCCACGTGCAGCACTGAGATTTCCCCAGCTCAGACCCTCATCCTGGTGTTTCACGGGACGCATGGGAGGGATTTACATTTCCTGGAGCTCTGTAATGCGTGGCCAAGGGTGCTGAGGGAGAGAAACCAGGATTGCTTTGCTCTGCTATGCGCTCCAGAATTTCAGGGGTGGTTATTTACTGAAATCTTCAAGACAAGGTGGTTTTTGAGGCGTATCCTTGTCTTTCAGCCTTACTCCTTCCACCCCTAGAAGAGGTTTTTTTATTTCCACCAAACCCCACAGGCTCTGCTGTGCACTCCAGAATTCCAGGGAGGGTTATTTATTAAAATCAAGGTGGTTTCTGAGGTGCACTCTTATCTGCAGTGCGAGCTGTGCTGGGATTGTTGCTGCTCTTCTCATTCCCATTCCATCTGGAATTTCCTCCTTGGGAGAAGTTGGAGGATAAATTTAAAGATCCCTGTGGGAATGCTGCAGGAACCTGAGGGCTCTGCCCACCAGGAGGGGAAGGCAGCTCTCCAGGCTGGGCTGCTGCTCCATGGACACGCTCCAAGCAGGATTGGAGATGGGGATGCAACAGGGCAATGGGCTGAGGTGGTGTTCCCAGGAAATGTTGGGATTTGGATTCCCTGGAATAGGCTGTGGTGGTGTTCCCAGGAAATGCTGGGATTTGGATTCCCTGGAATAGGCTGTGGTGTTCCCAGGAAATGTTGGGATTTGGATTCCCTGGAATAGGCTGTGGTGGTGTTCCCAGGAAATGTTGGGATTTGGATTCCCTGGAATAGGCTGTGGTGGTGTTCCCAGGAAATTCTGGGATTTGGATTCCCTGGAATAGGCTGAGGTGATGTTCCCAGGAAATGCTGGGATTTGGATTCCCTGGAATAGGCTGTGGTGATGTTCCCAGGAAATGCTGGGATTTGGATTCCCTGGAATAGGCTGTGGTGGTGTTCCCAGGAAATTCTGGGATTTGGATTCCCTGGAATCTGCTGCCTCATCTCAATTTCTGCCCAGCTGCTGATGCTTTCATTCCTTGTGCACCGTGCTTGGTGCTCCCTAAATAAAACATGGAAGGAAATGCTTGATGAGCTGGGAATGGGAATGGGAATGGGAATGGGAATGGGAATGGGAATGGGAATTGGAATGGGAGTGGGAATGGGAATGGGAATGGGAATGGGAATGGGAATGGGAATGGGAATCCCTCCCTGGTTCTGTTTGCACTTGGAGGTGTCAGCCTGCATGAAGAGGGACAAGACTGGTGCCTTGGATAACTCAGGATACTGAGAGAACAAACCCATTTAGCGCAGTGAGGTTACAAACAGGAGCAGCTCCACACCAGGAACTTGCGGATAGGATTCCCATTTCAATTCCAAGGAGGTGATTGCTCATTCTTCGAACATCTGAAATTATTTACAGATCAGACAACTTTAAACTCCTTCTGGCACTTGGCCCGGTTGCACATGTGGGTGCTCAGGGGCGGTGGGACTGGAACCCGCTCATGGAAGGATTTTATTTAAGCTCCAGCGCGAGAGGATTCCCTCGGGATGCTGCAAACCCCATCCACTCTCGCTGCTGGGCTATCCCAGCAACTATTCAGCAAATGGACTGTTTTTAGCCAACTAAATAGTTGTATTTTGGGGATGGATTGATTGATTGTTTGCTGCTTTTATATTCTCATCTCACCTCTACTTTCCATTTAAAGCAGCAGAGATCACCTGTTGAACGATCATGAGCATTTCCAGCTCCAGGCTTTGTTCTTCTCCACTCCCGATGAACTTTTCCTGAATATATGTTGGAAACCCTTTTCCCCTGTGTGTGTGACTACGCCAACCCCTCCTACTGAGGGCATAAAGTGCTTTTCAAGCATTCTTTGGAAACCAGTCTCTCCCAGTTCCCCTGCAAGAATGTTTCTTTCCACAGGAATTTCCCAGCAGGAGCTGTCCGGCCACGGGTCAGAGTTGCAGGTTGGAAATATGACCGAAATTCCCCAAATCTCAGCTGCTCAAAGCAGAAATTACCCATTAAAAGACCTAACACTGGCATCTTCTAACACCCAGCTAGCTCTGACTCGGGAAAATAAGGTCATTAATAAAGAAATTTGGGAGATTAGGCATGCCCTGTAATGAAACCTTGATACTTTGGATGATGGTTTATCTTTTCAGCTGCCCTAATCAGAGACGTGTGTCAACAAGCAAGAAAATCCGGCAGCCACTTAAAACACTAAAAGCTGCTTTACAGGTTTCTCTTCTTGCTTTTTTTTTTCTTCTCTTGAAGGTGCAATTGCTGAAAATAATCTGAATATTGCTTCACAGGAGCTGAATTCTCTTCATTTCAATCATAGCTGGCTGTAACAGTCCCGTGGCCTCTAAGCAGGAAGGCATTCCCCCAACACCACCGAGTGTTTAAATCCAAATTTGTAGACAACCAAACGTTGAGTTAAAATTGCATAAGAACAAATTATCTGCTGCTCTGCAACAGTGGAAACTGATGAGTGAATAACTCAGGGCCCTTTCAAGTGGGAGTGCCAGCAGTAAGAGAATAAAGCATGGAAGCGGAGCCTCCCTAGGACGAATCCTGTTTGAAATACAGATTTTTAGCCTCCAAAGTTGGCCTAGTAATCTGCCATTCCCTTTGATTGCCGCCACGGTTAATTTGCGTGGTAAAGCTGCCACAGACCTCTGGAGGTTTGGGGTTTTGGGCTACTCCTCATTCCTCGTAAGGGGCCCAGAGGGATGGAGATTGTCCCATCCCCACGGGATCTGTGTGACAGTGACAGTGCCACGGAGGCACTCAGCAGCTGCTCTGAAATGGCTTTTTTTCTCCTTTCCCCTCCCGTGTTTTCCTTTATAAATTATGCAGCTGGAGTTGTGCTCTCCCTGCACAGCTCCCTGCCAAGGGAGGCTGGACGAAATGCAGGGCAAGTGTGTCAGTGGTGAGGGCACAGCCTGTAATTCGCTTTCGCCTTTTACTTTTCCCAGCCTCCATCGTTCATTAGGAGACCACAGAGCATGGAGGCAGCTCGTGTTCCTCCTGGAATTCCAGAACGTCTGAGCGCCTGGGGATGGAATTACTCCCTTGCACTGGGAGCTGGGACAGCCAGAGGAAGGCAGGCTGTGCTGGAGCTGCAGGGAAATGCAATCCCCAGGCTGGGAAAAGGGTGCCAAGGGCTTCGGTTAAATCCGAGGGCTGCTCATCATCTTAACTTCCTCATCCTTAATTCATGTGGCCCCTCCAAGTGATGATGGCAAGGCTGCAGCCTGGAATATCAGTAAAATCAGCCTTGGGGAGGTTTTTCCTGCCTTTAGCTGGCCTTAACCAGCTTTGGGTGGAGATGCTCAGGAGTCTGTGCAGCTCTGGTCACTCAGATCCTCAAACACCCCAGCAGTGCTCCAGCCTCGCAGCTTCTCCGGGCAGGGGTTGGGATTAGCAGGGATTCACCCACGGAAGGGATGAGTTTAATTAGCACAGCCCTAACCCCAGTGTAAATACCATAATCCTGGAGAGTGGGAGAGGGCCCTCCTTCTCCTTCTCCTTCTCCTTCTCCTTCTCCTTCTCCTTCTCCTTCTCCTTCTCCTTCTCCTTCTCCTTCTCCTTCTCCTTCTCCTCTCCTTCTCCTTCTCCTTCTCCTTCTCCTTCTCCTTCTCCTTCTCCTTCTCCTTCTCCTTCTCCTTCTCCTCCTCCTCCTCCTCCTCCTCCTCCTCCTCCTCCCCTCTGCATAGGAAAGGGCTTCACCCCCTCAGTGGAAAACGCTGCTCTTTTGCAGAAAGCTTAAACAGTAACACTTTTTTGGCTCCCAGGGAGTCCCTTTCTGCCAGCTGGGTCACTTTTATTGAAGGCTTTGCAACATTTCCAAGGCTTTAAGGTCTCTCTCTCTCTCTCTCTCTCTCTCTCTCTCTCTCTCTGGAGTTCTGCCTTCAAATAAATGATCTGAAGGGAATCAGCTTCCATTCATGCCCGGCCAGAGAGCAGCGGTGCCTTTCTGCCCAGCCTGAACCCCTGCAAGAAAAGCTGGTCACAGTGACAGCCACTGCTAAATTTCAAATGTTGATCTGTCCCCCAAAAGCACTGTAGGAACTTTCTTGGTGTAGGAAATACGGGAAGATGGAAGTGAAGGAAATGCTCTGGGAGAATTAGGGAGGGAAAACTTCCCTTTGGTAAATCCCACGTCCCCAGAACAGAGCAGGAAACCAGTGAATACTGGGATATTTTTGACCTATATCAGTGGCCCATCATTATTTTAATCCCAGTCTGTGAATTTCCCAGTGTTGCTTTAGGATTTGTTGCTTTGAGGGACAGCAAAGTTCTGTGGCCCCAAACTCACAGTGAACCCCAGACTGGGGGGATGTGATGTGTCCAAGCCTCTTTGTTCTGGAATTTTAGGCAGCACAAGTGTAGAAGAAAATGGGCCACTACGAGGTTTTCCAGCAGGGAAATCTGCTGAATTCCCTATGGACTGATCTGCTGGGAATGTCCTCAAACCCCAAAACAACAGAATCCCTCTGTAAAGCCTTGTACACTTTACTATCATTCTATTTTCTCTAAATAGATGCTTTTAGCCTGCATTTAAGGATTGCTTCAAATGCCAAAAAGCACATTTAACAATGAACAGTGGAAGCAAACCCTATTTCCTATTTAATTCTTGTTCAGCCATTCTCTTTTCCAAGTGGAGCTGAGAACAATGAATGCATAAAGGTATTACCCAAGAGGAAAATCTTTCCTAGACTTGTAATTTCCATTAAATACTCTTTTAATCTGTAACGTTTTCCATTTCTTTGGAATGAGCTGGAAAAAAAATCCTTCTGCAATCGGAGATTACTTTTTTCTCCCTCTCCCTTTCATGACTTGGCTTTTCTTTATTCCCAACAATTGCAGAACAATAAAAATGCTTATCAAAAGTAAGCAGAGGAGTTTTTAAAGAGAAGTTGTTTTAAATCTCATCTTTATTCTGGTGCATACATGGAATTTTTGGAATATTTATGGAAGCTGGCCCAAAGCCTTTCCTTTTAAATGCCTATTTCCCTGATTTCCACAGGGGATGAATAGGGAGACACACTTGGAATGTGGGAATGGATAGAATCACAGGAAGGTTTTGGGTTGGAAGGGAGTTTAATCATGCAGTTCCACACCTGCCATGGCCAGGGACACCTTCCACTATCCCAGCTTGCTCCAGCCTGGCCTTGGACACTTGCAGGGATGGAGCAGCCGCAGCTTTTCTGGGAAGTGGGAATGCCCAGCTGATACAGCTGCAATAACTGAGCAGCAGCTGCAGAACTCCAGAGCTTCCTCTGCTCCAGGGGAGCTGGTGGCACCGCTACCTCGGAAAACGAGTTCGTGCGGTGGTTCCACGGGATAATCCCAATCTCCCTGTCATTCCAGGCGTTCTCCAACCCCTCTGGAGCTGAAGATGGACGTGAAGAGGGTGAAGGACTACCTGTACTGGCTGTACTACCAGTACCAGCTGGTGACGTGCAGCTACGTGCTGGAGCCCTGGGAGCAGTCCATGTTCCACACCATCACCGTCACCGTGCTGGCCATGGTGGTGTACACAGCCTACGTCTTCGTGCCCATCCATGTCCGCCTGGCCCTGGAATTCTTCTCCCAGATTTTCGGGCCGCAGCCCGAGAGCGCGGTGCTGAACTGAGCTGGTCCCGGCAGGGCCCAGCAGCTCCTGCAGCTTTGTGAAATCGTGTTTCGTGCTCAAGTTTGGCTCTTAGGAAAACCCCGCTTTGCTTCACCTCCGGGGCTGGAGAGCGGAGCGAGGCGCCAGCACAGCCCCTCCTCCATAAACACTCTGGGAACGGGACACGGCACCTGGGATGGCGCAGGATGCAAGCAGCCCCCGCTTCCAGCAGCCCCATCCAACCACTCTGGCACTGACTGTTTCGGTGGCTCATGGCACCCAAAGTTCTACCAGCACAGCCCAGTGGCCACGTTAGAGGAGATAAAAAACGAGGATATCCAGCAGGATTTGAGCGCTCATGCCCAGCTGCTTATTGACTTCCAGGCTTTAATGGATGGGACAGGAACTTGGAAGAGAAAGCAACAAGAAGACAAACTTCAATCTGGCTTTTTTCCCGTCTAAGTTCCTGCATCTGAGTTCAGAGGGTCTAAAATATTTTCTTTGTGGAGAAAGTTCTCCACCTCATCTTGCAGTTTTGTGAGGCTGACAGGAAGAAGCAGCCCTGCTCTGTCTCAGTGCCCTTCTGCCTTCCCTGATGAAAATCGAAATCTTTTCTTGCTGCTCCCACTCACCGAGGCAGCAAAGTGGAAATCAGCAGCAGGGGAAGAGGATCCGGAGCGGAAATAATATTTTAATACCTGCAGGGAAGGCTTAAAGAGCTCTCCTTTGCAAAGAAGAAATTAGATTTATTACCATTGCCCGTGGGGAGGTTTTGGAACAATGGGAGGTTTGTTCGGTTCTCACTCTACACAAATCAAACGTGGATGCCAAACCATAAATTACAGCTGCACACTGCACGTCTCTACCAGCTGATGCTCCTGTTAGTAGAAGTGAGAGGTGCAAAGTGTAAATATCTTTCAAATGATGTTTGCACAGTTCTAGATTAAACAAATTTTAGAAATAAATAAATAAATAAACAAACAAACCTCTTAACTTCTTTCTCAAGCTGCAGCGGGCTCCTGCATGCTTCAAAGCACAAGTTGGTTTGGAAACGAAGAACATGTGGTGAAGGTTGCCCAGATCCTGAACATGTGTATGCAGTTTTTTCAGCCAAAAAAAAAACGAAAATAAAATTTTATTCTTCAGAAACGACCTCTGGCTGCGTGACTCAGCTCTTCTGTGTTTTCCACTCATTCATAAATATTCTGGATGTGCGTGGGCCAGGCTGGCACTGTGGCAGATGGATTGTTTTGTGGTGAATGTTTTGGAGCTAGGTTTGAGAATCCTTTAAATGGATCCGGGGTGAACTCCAGCCCAAGACCTCTCCTGTTTCTGGAGGAGAAAAAAAACACCTCTGATCTGCTTCAAATGAAGGCATTAACAAATACCTGAGTGTGCTGAGGGCTCAGCTGAGAGGTTTGGGCTCCAACAGGAGCTGCCCTGACAGTTTATCACAGGTGGTAACCTGCAAATGCGCGGTGCCAAGCTGTAATCACACTTGGAGTAATGAACACAGCACTGGAGGAGATGAAAAATGGCAAAACCTGTGACAATTCCTCTTAAAAGTGCCTGTAAAATAGACTAAAGGTTATAATCCCAGTGCTGGAGGTGAAAAACAGAGAATATTTACTTAGCAAGTTGGTATAAATTCTGCCTCCAAGTGTGTTTAAATTTTATCTGCAAAGATTCTGCACGTGTAGATAACATGATGGTGTGAGTGCCAGGGCAGCTCCTCACCAGTCCTGTTCCCATTCACTTCTAATTCCTTAAAAAGCAGATTTCTTCCCCACGACATCAAACTCAGCTTTTGGAGCACAAGGAAAATTTTTTTACGGGAACGCAAATATTGGAGCTCCTATCTCCAGGAGCACACACCCGATGGAATATTGCTCTTTAAACGTTTCGCTCGGCAAACAGAACGTGGAGAGGGCTCGGTTCGGGATTGCCATTGCCCTCCCATGGTGGCATCCATGCAAAGCACTTTTCTTCCTCGTTGAGCCCGTTCCCTTTGTTTGGCTTTGGGAGGTGCAGGAAGTGGCAGGAAAACAGCAGCAGGTGTTTTTCGGGAGGGTCCCCGCAGCTTTAACCGAGTGAAAGCTCCTTTTTTTGTGCGAATTATTCACCTTTGTACCAAATTTTAAAGGGTTTAGGCAATAGGTATTCACTAGGAAGAAAAGAAGCTGCGGAAAACAATCTTTGCTAAAAACCTCTTGAGATTCCTCCAGCCCTTTTCACTCCTCCTTGCATCTAGAAAAGCTGGAATAACTCTCCCTACTTAATATTCCAAATCACTGGGTTCCAGCAGGAGACTTCAAAGGATTTTTGGCACTCAGCAGGGCACAGAAGCACTTTTTTTTTTTTTTCCCCAGCTAAAAGACAGAGGAGGTGAGATAACACTTTTGACAGCTTGAGACCACACCACAGCTTAGGGAAAACTGTTCCAGCCCTAAAATCTTTTTCCTTGGCAAAAAAAAAAATAAAAAAAAATTAAAAAAAAAAAAAAAAATCCTGGACAATGGGAAGGAGTTTCCATGGGATCACAGGTGCACACTAAGGTGGAAGGGTGGAATTTTGGAGCTCCAGTATGCCCAGTACGTGGGTGACAGCATCCTAGTGAGGGTTATGATGTCAGGCTCTTTATAAAAGACTTTTTTCTCCCGCTTCGTTATAGCTCCATGTTAATTGTAGTTAATTGCTCCGCTGGGCTAATTCTAGCACAGCAGCTGGAAGCTTTCACACCAAAAATAAGCCAAATAAAAAGAGCAAAGAGAATCAATAATCCAGCAGTGAAAAAGGGAACAAAAGCAGAACGGGAGATGATCCAATTCCAGCTGCATTGACCCTGAAAGTACAAATGCCCCATTAATTTAAGGGATGAGAAATGTTGGGGCTCAGCTGGCCAGCACCATACACCCCTTGTTTAAAACTCATTTTCTTAATTCCATCTCATCAGAGCTCCCATTTCTCCTGCCATAAAGGTTTCCTGGCCAATTTCATGGATCACCTCCCAAATCCATTACTGAGGGCCACAACACATCAGCGTGCCCAGACCATGAACCTCCAGAACTTTCCTGCCAAAGCCCCTGCAGGCAGCTTTTACCCAAAACTATTAAAAACAACTTCCCAAGGACCCTCCGGGCAGCTTTTACCCAAAACTATTAAAAACTGCTTCCCAAGGAGATTTTCCTTAGTGCTGCTCCCCAGGGAACACAGGGATCAGGATCACCACCAGTGCCCTGGACACCTGAGTGTCCAATTTACTCAGAATTCCAGGAAAAAATCCTGTGCTGCTGAAATTTTGAAATCTTAAACAAGTTCTTTTTTTTTTTTTTTCCCCTTTTTTTTTTTTTTAAACATTTTCTCATCGTTGCGATTCAGCCATAATCTAAAATTCTTACTTCGGATGCTCCACTTCTAAATTTAATTCCCTAATTATTTGGAAGTTAGGGAAGAAATCCACACGACTACTTAAGCTGTGGTAAAAGAAGCCCAGCAGGTGTGGAAGAGTCAGTAGAACCACACGAAAAGCAAATTACACTCGTGCAGCACCAGTGAGAGCCAAAATTGGGACAATTCTCCCAGATGAATTGCTGCTCCCCAGGGCACAGACGTGGACAAGCGGCCACGTGCCAGGCTGAGCACTGGAATTAAAGCAGAACAGGCAGATTTGCAAATGAAATATTACGGGAAGCAGAGTAATTCCCTTAATCACACAGGGTGATCGATATCCATGCAGCAAAAGCAGCCCTGTCCTCTCACCCTTAGCCAAATAATTTTGATTATTTTTCCCTCAAACACCGAGCAACAGCTGTACCCTGAAATCCTACCACAAACTGAAAAACTGGGAAGGCAGGAGCAAAGCTGGACCCCTCTAAAAGTGCAGATTCTCAGACCCAACACTGAACCACCCAAAGCAGCCCTGCTGCAAACTTGGTGCAGTCAAGGGAATCAAGGAGCTGAAATTAATGAAATGTTCAGAGAAAATAATCCCGGGAAAGTGAAAATTCAGCGTTTGTGAGCTGACAAGGGAGGTGTGATGCCTCCTGAGTGCTCCAAAGGCTGGATCTGAGCTTCTCCCATGACTCCAGTAGGGAAAGATCAAAGGAAATGGGCTCCTCTTCACTCTGTCCCCACACACAGCGAGGAGAACTCAGTGCACTAAACACAGCCCCTCGGTTCAAAGCACGCTCAGCTTTGTCCTTCACATTGCTGCCAATAAACAATCTTCCGTCTGAGTCTGAGGAGCCCAAATCCTGAGAATAACTCCAGGCAATTTCCACGGGAGCTCCCTGGCTGGAAGGTTCTGATTCACGGGTGGAGGTCAGAATTAACTCCGAGAATTCCCACTTGTCATCATCCCTGCCTGCTCCACCCTTGTTTCAGCGGTTGCTCCATCAGGACAGGTAAGAGCTGATAAACTCTGCTGATCCTGGGGTTTCAGTACAGCCAGGGTAGCCAAGGCCCCCTTTTTTATTGGAATAAGGAGGTCCAAGCTCAAAATAGGCTATGGAAATTGTTTTATATGGCCTAACGTAAGTTACAGTCCTCCTCAATTACTGACATTAGTCTGGGTTTAAAAATGAAATGAAAACCATGCACCCTCTGCATCAAAACAAGAATCTTACTGCTGGAATATGCTCAGGCAAGAGGAAAAAAGTCAGGAAGCAGGACAAAAAGGAGAGGGGAAATATCCACATGACTGAAAATAGGGTAAATCTGGCAAATCCACTAAAAAAAAAATAGTAATAATAAAAATATTCTGCTTTTCTTATAATGACTGAGCGAAGTGGGAGGAAATGAAGGTAAATTGTGGCAGGGTCAGGAGCAGATCCATCAGCAGCCAGGGTGCTGTTCCCGTTATTTCTCCTGGCAGCTCCCATTTTGCTTTGTAATCGTGGAGTAAATCAGAAATATCTCTTTATTCCAAGGTCATACCCAAGGATGAGTTACACTCTGGGAATTTTTAGGAGCTTTAGGTACTTAAAAAAAAAAAAAGGACATGGGGAGAAAATGCAGGTAAAATGTTCATCGTGGGGAATTTGACACGAAACAAGTGAGGCCAGGCTCAGGATGAAGCAGCCCGGCATGGAAAGGGCTGGGATGGGATTGCAGCACCGTAATTAAAGACGGGGAGCAACAGCCTCGCCCATCAGGCTGGCAGAGGAAAGGGCTTCCAGCAGCTCCTTGCATTTCCCACAGCCACAAATTGCACAAGAGAGAAGCCTCACTGAGGCAGCAATTATCTGCCAAATGCACGAAGACTGAGGGATTTATGGAGGAACAACTCAAAAGAAAGATGCTGCAAACTAATTCAACACATGGACACAACGGTGCCTTGCTCAGGGGAAGTTTGAGACACGTCTGGTATTACACTGCAGGTAAATAATACATCCCAAGAAGTTACCTCCACACAGTTTTGGTTTCCCTTTCCAATATTTCTCCCCACATGAGAATAAAAGGTGAAATCAAGCGGAATGAGGTCAGTACTGGGGTGTGAGTACCCACACCCAGCAGAGTGTGCTGCCTCAGGCCTGGTGTGGAGACACATCAAAAAATTCCAAGTGCTTCCCGTGCCCAAACCTTCCACAGCTGGCTACAGGTGCCTCACGTGCTAGCCAACAATCTGAGGTAACTGCTATCCAAACTTTGATATCCAAAAGCTCTTCCTTATCACAGACGTATTTTAGTGGCACCAAAACCCCTCAGAGCCCCACACCCAGTTCAGCACCAGAACTGGATACTGGGGAGAAATCCTCTCCTGTAGGGCTGGAGAGGCCAGAGAAGTCCTGGCTGATCCATCCCTGGGAGTGTCCAAGGCCAGGTTTGACAGCGCTTGGAACAACCTGGGATAGCGGAAGGTGTCCCCATGGCAGGGGTGGAAGGCTTTAAGGCCCCTTCCAACCCAATCCATTCCTCTCCAATGCCCTCCATCCATCCCAGGACCTGGGCACTGAAACAGCCCCTTGCAGCAGCCCAGGCTCCGTGGCCTCTTTTCCCCGAGAAATCTTCAATTGCCAAATGAGCGAGCGTCACTGGGATCATCTTTCATATAAATGCAGATACTCCTCAATAAATAATGAGCTGCAGCACGGGGATCAGCTGGGGAAGTTTCCACTCCCTTGGCCATGCAGCGAGTCCTGGTTTTGCAATGTTCTGGCTGAGCAGGACCTGCACAGGCACCTTTTCCCAGAGATGTGTCAGCGCTCCGTGTCGTGCCTGTGCCAGCGAGGTGGGAGAGGTGGGAAAAGATCCATCCCACGACAATTGCGACATCTCCCCCCGGGAATTCATCTCGCTGAATAATTGTAACGTGCAAATGCCATCAGAGAGGACTGGAGCAAGCAAAAAGGAAATAATGAATAGTTAAGAAGAAGGAGGTAATTGTCATTTCATTTAGCAAATTCCATTTATTTCAGCACGTCTTAGGTTGCCACTGGGAAGGTGCTTAATGCTAAAATGTCCCAGTGGTCTGGTGAAGCCCTGGGTGGACAGTGTCCCTGTCCTCCTCCTCCTCCTCCCACTCCTCCTCCCTTTTCCATGTTCTCTTTCCCTGACTGTTTAAGCAATCTTCATTCACTGGACTGTAATTTTGGCATTTTCCCTGGTTTTGTCTCCAGCCAGACAGCATGAGGCAAGGAAAGTCAGGAAAGTCAAGTCCAGAAACTTCAACTCTACCCATAATTTTTACGTGCAGCTTTTGAACAGGAATAATGTGAAAAATATTTTTACCAGCATATCACTCTCCTCACATTCTCTCCAGAGGACTCAGAGTGAAAAATACATTCACTTTCCTGAGCATAGAATTACAGAATCACTGAGGTTGTTAAAGATCTCCACGATAATCAAGTCCAACCTTCAACCCACTAAACCATATCCCAAAGTGCCAAATCCAGTGTTGTTTGAACACTTCCAGGGATGTGACTCCACCACTACCCTGGGCAGTCCATTCCAGTGCTTAACAACTCCTTCAGTGAAGGAATTCTCCCTGATATCCAGCGTGAACCTCTCCTGATGTCCACACTTGTCCTCTCCCAGCAGCTCTCAGCTCACCCCACCTCTCACCAGAATTCCTTTATTGGGGAGAGATGTTTTGGCTGGAACACGGAAGATTACCAAAGGCAAGTGGAAAGCAAACATCTCCTGTACAATCATCCTCAGATCCCTCTCGTGTTCTGATGAGCAAGTATTTACCTTTTTAAAACAATTATTTCTTAGTCTGAGGTTCAGGCCTAGGGCAGCCTGGTAACAAACACACCAGGACTAAAGCAACACCTCCTGGCTCCTGTCCATGCTCTGCCTTAAAGTGAAACCTTTGCCATGGCTGTCCTTGGTTATCAAGGAAGGACAAGCCACAATGTTTGAGTTATCACAATTTCACAGAATCACTGAATCACTTGGGTTGGAAGGGAAATCAAACCCCATCCCACCCCAGGCCATGGCAGGGACACTTTCCCCTACCCCAGGTTGCTTCCAAGCCCCATCCAACCTGGCCTTGGACACACCCAGGGATCCAGGGGCAGCCGCAGCTTCTCTGGGAATCTGTGCCAGGACCTCACAGGGAACAATTTCTCCCTCAAATCTAATCAAAATCTACTTTCATTAATCTGGGATGTCTCCTTGTTTGAGGAGCTCAATATGGTTTGGGTTATTTCGGTTTATAAAGGCTACTAAGAAAAAATCCCACTGTTTATAAGCCCATGGCAGGCACAGCAGGAGTTTTTAAAATGTTCCAGGGATTTAGGAAGCAGGGGATGCTGTTTGCTCCCCTGACTGCACAAATCCAGCAGCTCTGCCCCTGGCACATTGAGCACCCAGCTATTCCCAGGGCTGGGAGTTATCCCCCTCTGCTGACACAGGGCAGCACTTCCAGAGGTATCCCTGCACCACATCCATGTTTGACGTGCAGGTTTCACACACACACAAGGAAAGGAAGCCAACCCACGGGTATTTGTGCTGTGACAACGCTCATTAAAGCTGGTGATGCAAGGGAGTTTCACCTCCATCAGCTGAGGGTGGAATGTCACAATACCCCATCCCTTTAAAGCTATTTTAAAGGAGTTCTTCTGGCTCCTTTTGTTGCTGCCTCCAAAGATCAGCAGTGATAACGCTCCTGGCTCGCACTAGAAATTGGATTGTTAATTGGATTCCTCACAAGAACTGAAGAAATAGACAAAAACGGGAAAATAATTGGAGCATTATCCCAGTAGATTTAGTGCAGCCAAACGCACGGCCAGCAGCCCCTGGAAGTGCCGTGTCCCAGTGGGATCAGGGAATGTTATTCCTCCCGTTCGGATCACAGAGGACAAGCTGAAGCAGCAGCCCTTGCTGAAATCATCAGTTTGCATCTTCCCTGCATCAGCTGCAATCCATGAAAAGTAAGGAGAGCTCTGCTTTCCAAGGGAATAGACTGCCTGGAGATGTCTGATTACAAACTGGGAGCTAGAACCTGGCTTGGAATAAACCTGGGAGCTGCCACTCCACATGCAGGCCAGGCACAAGCTGTTCCTGCCCAGGAATGTCTCCGGTGGCACCTGGAGCTGCTGCCTCCACCTTGGACCCTGAAACAGCTCCCATAAAATGCCCTTCCTTTAATTCCCCTCTCTGAATCCTGGTGACTCTTCTGCTGTCAGAATGGAAACCGAACCGCTCCTCTAAATTTTGACTTCATGCAATAGGAGGAGGAGCAAAATTGTCGGGAATGTGTGAGCGCTGAGGACCTCAGCTGCAAACACAGACTGGGTGTCACCAGCATCCTCCTCAAAACGAAGCTGGGCACCGGTAAAGATCAGAAAGGTGATTTATTGCTACTGCACATCTGGATGCTGTCACTAAAATCCCGCAGTTAAATGAGGGATATTTTCATTGTTTGTGACGTGGAGGTGCTGTGCATACTGCTCTGAATCCCCAGTTTATATGAGTGTGGATAGGGAAAAATAAGTGTAAAACACTGTTTGGTTCTGTTCTTAAATTCCTGGGAGTTTCATACAGAAATGATCACAGGTAACAAAAACAGCAGCCCAGAACCATCCCTCTTTGGGAAGGTCAGAGCAGCTCCAACAGGAGAGGTCCCAGGAGCTCCTTTCCTGGATCCAGTTTATGTGAGGGAATAGTGACCTCAGGTGTCTGTGAAATTAATCACAGGGATATTTCCCCTGAATTTAGCATTCCATTGTTTCCTACTGAAAATGAAGCTGCTGGGAGCTGTTGTCGCTGGCAACAGTCTCCGGGTTTTTCTGGTCTTGGCACTTGAGCTTTCCCAAAAACACCTGCAGGGACTTTCTTGAGAGCCCAGCCACCTGTAAATAAACCTGAGAGCAAATCTGTATTGAAAGATGTTTTTAAACAGTGTTTAATTTTTTTAATTTAACATATATTTAACTGGTGTGCTTGCTGTCCTCACCTATCGCACAGATCCTTCAAATGCCGTGAAAGAATATGGCAGTAGAGGCAAGAAAACTCCTATATAAAATAACATTTAATATTCACTGAGGCTGTGCCTTGAGCTGAGGTGGGATTTGGTATATTAGCACCAAAATTAGATAGAGAAAATAAATCTGCAACGGAAACTTTGCCAGCATTATTAGGATCCAGTTCTCCTCCCAGTGACTTCAAACCTGTGGCTTCCACAAAGGACAGGCTTTGTCCTACCCCTCTCCAAATGCCAACCTGGAAGTGTTTTATTTCCTAAAACAAAGATCAAGTGATTCATCAGGGCTTCAAAGTAAAAACTATGTCACACCCACAGTGCAGCAGAGGTTCTGAAACAAAACTTCAGAGCAGGGAAACATTTCTCTTTTTTCTTGTGCTTTTTCCTTTCATTGTTTTTAATAATATGGTCCATAGTGAGTCTCTCCAGAGAGTCCTGCAAAGAAACTTAAATTTCAAAGGAGCAGAAGTAACTGTGCGAACACAAGCAGCACACCAAAGAAAAATGTGCCAAAGAATTAAAAACATGGCAGACAGCTCGACAGGCTGCGATTTTCAGTCCTCGAGTGAAAGAACTCTTTGTTTCCATCAGGATGTTACCGCATTAAATAAATCCCACACAATGTGTTGATAAAATCCAGCTTTATTTTCCTCCAGCACAACCTGCAGAAAACAAATGCCGATCCACAAATAAACCTTGGTATCACAAAATCATCAAATGACAGGATGCTTTGGGCTGGAAACGATCTTAAATGCCATTTAATTCTGACCCCCTGCCACGGCAGCTCCTCCTTTCCAAAGGGTGCTCATGGTACATCGCAAATGGAATATAAACCGAGCGGACTGTACCGGTCCATCCTTGTAAATGAAACTAACATTAAATTCTTTATTAATGAATTGTAACAGCGTACATCCCTCACGGTTCCCACCCGCTTCTCCATGGCTCCCTCACGGCCCTTTCCGCGCTCCCTCACGGCTCCTCCATGGCTCCCTCACGATTCGCGCCCGTTTCTCCATGGCGGCTCCATCACGGCCCCCTCACGGTTCCTCCCATGGCTCCCTCACGGCTCCTCCATGGCTCCCTCACGGCTCCTCCATGGCTCCCTCACGGTTCCCGCCCGTTTCTCCATGGTGGCTCCATCACGGCCCCCTCACGGTTCCTCCCATGGCTCCCTCACAGCTCTCGCTCGCCTCTCCACGGCCTCTTAACAGCCCTTTCCACGTTCCCTCAGTTCTGCCACGATCCCCTCACCGCTCCCTCACGGCTTCCTGCCTCTTCTCCACGACCCCTCACGGCCCTTTCCCGGTTCCCTCCCGGCTCCTCCATAGCCCCTCACGGCCCTTTCGCGCTCTCTCACGGCTCCTCCGCGGCCCCTCCCGGTTGTCGCCTGCTTCTCCGCGCCCCCTCGCTCCACCCTCCCGCGGGCCGGGCTGAGCTCGGCCCCGCCGTCTCCTCCCCTTCCTCCTGCGGCCGGAAGGCGCCGCGTGTTCCGCAGCCATGGAGTATCTGCCGGCCCCGGCGGCCCCGGTGCAGGGACACATGTGAGCGGTGGCGGTGGGACCGGGGATCCCGGGCCGGGGGTGGCTGTGATTGTGACTGTGACTGATTGTGCTTCTCTCTGTCCCTGTGTCCCAGCCTGTGCTGCCAGTGCGGCGTCCCCATCCCGCCCAACCCGGCCAACATGTGCGTGGGCTGCCTGCGGGCCCAGGTGGACATCACCGAGGGCATCCCCAAGCAGGGCACGGTGCACTTCTGCAAGCAGTGCGAGAGGTGAGGAGCCGCGAAATCGCTGGGGATGGCAGCAAAATGCCCTCGGGATGCATCAGCCTTGGGGTTTAGGGAGGCAAAAGCGCACAAGTTTGGTGAGGAGGAGCTGGAAAGGGGGCTCAGCCTGGAGAAAAGGAGGCTCAGGCGAAACCTTCTGTCTCTGCACAACTCCCTGACAGGAGAGGAAGGGCTAGTTTGGATATTGGGGAAAATTCTTCATGGAAAGGATTGTCCAGCCTGGCACAGCTGCCCTGGGCACTGGTAAAATCCCCATTCCTGGATGGGATTTAAAGCCTTGTGGATGTGGCACTTTGGGATGTGGTTTAGCGGTGGCCTTGGGAGTGCTGGGGGAATGAACTCAGTCACCTTAGATACTATCCCATGATTTTCTATGAGTCTAAAAGTTGTAGCTGCATTGTTGTTACTAAACTGAAAACTTTGGAAATAGCTGCTCGTCCTTGGTGCAATTTAACGTGCTGTAAAATGCTCCCTGTATCCCAGGTATCTGCAGCCTCCAGGAACCTGGATCCAGTGTGCCTTGGAATCCAGAGAGCTCCTGGCTTTGTGTCTGAAGAAAATCAAAGCTTCCCTGAGCAAGGTGAGAAGCTGAACCTGCTGGGATTTCACAGCCTGATCACAGTGGTTGTAGAGATGGGAGCTGAGCACAATGAACTGAGGGAAGCTGATGTGTTTTTAATGTACCTCAGAGTTTCAGAGTTTTTTGAACGTCTCAGAAATTATTTGTGCAATATTCTCACATTATGATGATACAAAAAAGGGTTGCAGAGGTCTGTATATAGATTAACTCCAATTCACAAGTTGAATAAAGCATCCCTTAGCTTCAGAATGTTATTAGAGGGAAAGACCTTGAGATTGAGCACCTTTATTTTACATCGATCAACCTCCGTGTTTTAACTAAGCACTATTAATTGGATTTGGGATATTAATGTATATATTTTCAATTAAGATTATCCACTTCTTCCCTATGGACTGTTTGTGTTTGTGGAGTTAGGTTTGGCTTTACTGAGCTCTTGTCCTTCCCCACGGGCAGGTCCGGCTGATCGATGCAGGATTCATTTGGACAGAACCACATTCCAAGAGGCTGAAGCTCAAACTGACTGTTCAGAAAGAGGTGACTGGAGCACACCCTTCTCCCTGTGGCTTTTAAAAAGCTTTTATGGCAAACAACAGGATCTTTTTAGTTACTATTTTTCTTATTATTCGATCTCATCCTGCCTAAATTTTGTCACCAAAGTGCCATTCGTCAGAATGAAGAAAGGAATTGTCTGTTCCAGTAAAGATGGGAAAATGCTGCTGTTGTTTGTGACCCAAATAGAGCTTAAACCCTGAACACTTTTGTTTTGCAGGTGATAAACGGGGCAGTTCTGCAGCAGATGTTTGTGGTGGAGTACATTGTTCAGTCTCAGATGTGTGAAGACTGTCACAGGATTGAAGCCAAGGATTTCTGGAAAGCTGTGGTGCAAGTCAGGCAAAAGGTAGAGGCAAACTGATTTTTTTAATTGGCTCGTGGCAGAGCAATCAGGCAAAGAATTGGGTGATTTTCTGGATTTCTCAGACAGAAATGCACTCACACTTAGCACAGGGATATGTTTTGTGTTCAAGGTTGAAGAATTTTTTCTTAGTCATTTTGGAAAAACTTTCTGCTGTCCAGTATTAACATTCTTTAAAATGATGCTGGCAGGAGGATCGTGTGTGGATAACTAAACACCTTCCTGTATTTTAAGGTAGTTTGAAAACAGTGGGACAAACATTTAAATCTTCTTTAAAGGAAATAAGTCTCTCTAGCAACCGGTTACACAAAAATGACAAATGGAAGCTTTAAATAATTTGGTATAAGTACAGCACCCAGAATTCTTTTTGTTTACTTGGATCTTCCTTCTCTAGGTGATCTCTTCATATAAATGTTTATTCTTCAGGGATCTTGATGCTCTGTAACTAACCTTGATGCTTTTTTGTTTGGTTGCTTTTAGACTGTGCACAAGAAGACCTTTTACTATTTGGAGCAGCTGATTTTGAAGCACAGGCTCCATCAAAACACACTAAGGATCAAAGAAATCCACGGTGAGTGGGTCTGGAGGCAGAACAACCTGGATTTATGATGGAAGTTTTCATGTGTGTGTGCTGGGAGCTGTGTAGAGAAAAGCTTATTAATTATATTTAATAAAATAGAATAGAAATAGATTTATTTCCTTTCTTTTCAGATGGCCTGGATTTTTATTACTCTTCCAAGCAACACGCCCAGAAGATGGTGGACTTCCTTCAGTGTACGGTTCCATCCAGGTACAGCACTCTTGTTCATTGCCTTGAGTACTCAGAACTTGGGGGAACGATCTTAAATCCTTCGTTTTAAAATAATTTTGTAAGTGCAAGTGTAAGGAATCTGTATTTTAATCAAAGCAGACAAAATCCCTTCTACAAAAATCACGTTTGCCACTTAGCCAAGGTAAAATTTACCTCTCATTCCTTAATATTGTTATTTGTGATACACACACTTCGTTCCAAGGATCATCTGTTCCAGGTGATGTCCCTCCTGTTTCCTGAAAACTCTATTTCCGTGTTTTACAGATCCAAGTCATCCCAACGTTTGATCTCCCACGACATTCACAGTAATGTCTACAACTACAAAAGCACTTTCTCTGTGGAAATTGTTCCCATATGCAAGGTAACTTCCCTCTGCTTCATCTTCAGGGTGTTTTGTTCCCAAAACAAAGAGGAGGGAGTGGGAAGAGTTGGGATTTGGAGATGGAGGCCACACTGTGGGGTTTGTGGGGTGGGGTGGGGAGGGATCCACGTGGGAAATGCACAAGTTCCTGGGGTATTGTTTGGGAGTACGAAAATATGATGAAAATACGGTGTTTAAAATTGTATTCCAGAAGTTTTGGTTAAAAATGGAGGATTTTAACCTCATGTCAACTGTTTGTGTTGGTTTGCAGGACAACGTTGTGTGCCTGTCCCCCAAGCTGGCCCAGAGCCTGGGGAACATGAGCCAGATCTGTGTGTGCATCAGAGTGACCAGCACCATCCACCTCATCGACCCCAGAACGCTGCAGAGTAAGTCTGGCCTTTTCCTCAGCACCTCAGAGTTCTGCTGGCACAGTTATGCTTGCTTTGTTTCCACAAAATCGTGGAGTTTTGGACCCTAACGTTGTTAAATTTATCTGTACAGTAGAAATTCCGTAGTGAGCTAAGAGTTCTCCAAGCTTGATTCCCGCAGGACCCCAGAATGTGCAGGCTCAGTTTGAGATCCTGGATGCTCTGAGCATCTTCTGTGTCAGGTTTATTCCTCTACAATTAGATGGCATCTGGATTGAATTTTTTAGCCACTTTAGTAGCAGAAATTCTGTGCTGTGCTTGGTGTGTGCTGGTGAGAGCTTGGGCAGCAGAACCCCTCTAAAAGGATGGATCCAGGGAATAATTCCTGGGAGTAAAGTCTGGCACAGATCAGCTGCTCCTGCAGCAATCTGGGTCACGTCCTAAATAATTGTGTTGCAGTGATGAACCAAACGTGTCTGGCAGATGCCTTCCGTTCGGTTCGTGGTTCTTTTTTCACAAGAAATCCTCTCCCGTGATGATTTTCCAGTTGCTGAAATCGATGGAAACACCTACTGGCGTCACCCCTTCAACAGCCTGTTCCACCCCAAGCAGCTGGAGGAGTTCATCATCATGGATATCAACAAGGGTCCATGAGAAGAGAAAAGGTGCCGGGGCAGGGGCTCGATCAAACAAGGTGAGAATTTCTCTGTTTAATTCGAGTTTTGGGCCTTCTGCTCAGCTGGATTCGTGATCTGGATCTGCCTGGCACGGTCAGACTGGATCTTACCACTGGCAGAAGCTTTTCTTGGGACAATTTGGAAATGGCGCAGGCTCGATGAGAATCCCACTTCAGGAATTCTTCTTGAAGAGTTAAAACTCTGCTCGTTACTGGGTATTGAAATACTCACTTTGCAGCTCGAGTGACTGAATTGCTTTTGTTGAAGCATTTCTTTTTAAATCAGAATTAAAGGATCTTCTCAGTTAAAAGCTAAAATTGGGGTCTATTTATAGAAACAGCCTTTGGGAATTCCTGGGAGTTGCCATGTCCATTTCCTTTTATTTAATGAGAAATGAGGAGTAGCAAGGGATGCATTGGATTTTTGATGCAGGAACACAAGTTTAATGACAAGTGGAGTTGAAATCAGTGCAGATGTTGGGGTTAAGCTGTGTTTGGTTAAGGAATCTTTTATTTTCCATTCCCAAAGCACACTCTGGCTGAAGCCTGGGTCAGGAAAACCTCGGAGCTGGACACGGATCACCAATATTTCTGCTGTACTCACCTGGGGCACATCCTGAATCCTGGGGACCTGGTCTTGGGGTCTGTTCTTCTTTTCTGAAACTTTTCTGAAATGATTATTTCATGGCTGAATTCATGTGTTATCGAGGAGGTGTTGAGCTGTTCTGATTTCCAAATGAAAGCAGCCAAAGGGGTGGAATCCTCCTGGTCCTAATCCAGGAAATCTCTTTTCCAGAAGGAGTTTTCATGTAAAAATTGTTAGAAATAAGAGAGCTGATTCCCTTCAGAGTGCAGCTTGGAATCACAATTTAGCCACAAATAGATGGGAAGGATTTTTAAAACACCAGTTAATTATTTATTTGCTAACGAATATCATATAGAGAGAAAACAAATGTGATTTTTTTTTTTGCAAGATTAGGCAAATTTAGGTGATGCGTAAAAAGGTTTAAACATGAATGTTGTGAGCCCAGCAGAACCTCAGTGGATGGTGCAGTTTGGACTCCAGGGGCTGGGAAGTGCCAACAGAACAGGATTTGGGAACAGCCAAACTCAAGACTTCTGAAAGCTGCACATTACTGTGGATTTTTACTTGTTTGCCCTCCTCTGGAAATATTTCTCCTCCCGAGGAGCTGCACCTTGCACTGTGCTGCCCTTTAACACCAGCAGGATACGTTGAGGTCAGGGTTTGTGTCAAGCAGAATAAAAACCCCTGTTTCCATTTCCAGCTTCGACTTGGCCAACTGCAACTTAAACGATGAATTTGCCAACAAGATGAACCCCCAGCACGTTCCTGACGTGGTGAGAAAATCCCTTTCTCTCTACAGAGTCCTCTCAGTACCCAGGGCTGGGAGGGAGTGTGATTTTATAATGAGCAGCGCCTGGAGGAAGAGAGGATATGAACAGGGAAACCTGATTTTGAGGGATTATTTCCTTAAATATTTGAGTGATGGTTAAATTATACATTTATTGGTTTGTTGTTTTGTTTTTTTTTTTTCCAATTACCATGGTTAGATAATTCGTTAATTGTTGGTTTTGTCCCTATTACCAATCACTGAAACCTGCTCTATAACTCCGGTGTGTGCCTGTCTCTTCAGGACCATTTTCCAACTGTTTGGAAACATCTGAACCGACAAATTCCCTGTAATAAATTCAATATTGAGTTATATTGAATATATATATATATATGTATAACTGCTGAGTGCCAGTGCAGCTGGTTCTAGGTTCCCAGCAGTGGGTTTGGGTGCTGATTGGGGATTTTGGGAGGTGGAAAAAGAGGCTGCTTTTCCCTGCAGGTGCTGATCAAGAAGAGCTACGACCGCTCCAAGCGGCAGCGCCGCAGGAACTGGAAGCTGAAGGAGCTGGAAAGGGACAGGGAAGCCACGGACACAGATGATGAAAGGTTCAGTGTCTGCTCTCCTTGTTCAGTGTTGTAAACAGCCTCCAGCTGAGTGGGAAAAAGGGGAAAATTAGAGATAAAGGAGATGGGAATTAATAGGCGAGGATGAAACAGCAGCGAGAATGAGTTGGAAGTGTGGGAGTGCTCTCAGGGGTTTTGGTGCTGTCATTTCACTTTGCTGCATGAATTTCCAAAAATCCAAAGGAAAAGTGAGTGAATACATCCCTCATCTTTTACAGACAATACCAGGACTTCCTGGAGGATCTGGAAGAGGATGAGACCATCAGGAAGAATGTCAACATTTACAGAAGTAAGGCCTTTTTAAACTCCTTCACTGGGTGTAATTCAGTCATTTTTAAATCGTCTTTGAGGCAAAATAATTTTACTGAAAAGCTCTATTTGCATTCTCCAAACTATTCATGCCTGGAGAGATGCTGTAAAGCGTTTCACAGATGTGTTTCACTCTGTGGGTTTTCTTTCTTTGCCTTTAACATGAAAAAGAACTTTCCTCCTGCACCCAAAATCCCTGCTGGGTAAAGGATTTGATAGTAGAACTAATTTTTATTTTTTTTTTTCCACGAGGGGACTGTTGAGTTTTTCGGAGGAATTTTTTGTTTGTTGGTTTTGTGGTTTGTTGGTTGTTTCGGCGTTCTTGGTTTGATTTTTCTCCCCGTTTTCCCTTGGGGTTTCTCTGGTGTTTTGGGGTTTGTTTTCTTCGCTTAGCTGGGTTTTTTTTGGGGGGTGTTTCTGTGTGTTTTTAGATGCAGATATTCCGGTGGAGAGTGACACAGATGATGACGGAGCTCCACGGATCAGCCTGGCTGAAATGCTGGAAGATCTCCACATTTCCCAGGACGCCACTGGAGGGGAGGGAGCAGAAATGCTGACAGAGTAAGGACAGAGCCTTCCATGCAATAAATATTCCCTTGGGGAGGAAAAACTCCCCAGACCGTAATTAACCCTCCCAAGGCCAGGAAAAATGACAAAACTCCCACTGCACCCCAAAATAATGGCCTGGAGTTCATATTTTATGGATGATATTCCAGAGAGTCAGCAATTCGAGTTCAATTTCTGCTGGAAGCATTGCAATATAAATTCCACAAGTTCCTCCTATCCCTGAGGGATCTTTCCCTGCAATTTCTGCACTGGAGAAAATAAGGAAGGATGTCCAGAGATTTTATTCCAGTTTCCTGGATTTTAGGTAGAGCCCCTACCTACTGTTACAGCTTTAATTTCTCACATGGGGAAGGTTTTCCCCATTTTTTGGCACATTTTTTGAAGCCTTTTATGATATTGTAGATTATTTCATATATTCATATTTTGGGGAAGCTCAAGACTGTAATTTGTGTTCCCTTACACAAAGAAAACTTCCCTGGAAAGCCCTTGATCAGAAAGATTGGAAAATCCTGTGGAGTGTGATGAATATTGAACTGTATCCCATGTCTGGATTGGTGGATTAAAAGCAACATGCTCAGCAATTAATTAATAAATCAGCTATAAAGGATTAAAAACCTCTAGAGATATTTTGCTTCATCGTTTTTTTTAGTTCATTTTAAAATTCCAGCTGCACTCTGCAAGCCCAAAGAGGACAGAAAAATAAACTCCCTGAATAAAAACTGGGTTTAAACTCTGCTGTTGTCATCAATCCTTTTCCTCCTCTCTGTTTCCCTTCCTGGAGTCTCCCAGGAGTGTTGGATATTTGCCGTGTTGTCTCATCCTGTTTATCCCTGGAGATCTCCCTCTCCCTTTCCCCCTTTCCTAGCTCTGCTGCCAGCCTGGAAAAGCTTTCATGGATCTTTCAAGCAGGACTTTTGTCTGGAAAGATCTTGTGCTGCTGAAGCCACGAATCCAAGGATTGCATTTATGGGGTTTGTCTGGCTGGAGCAGCTCCCCAGAACCAAAGTTGGGTCTCTCTGTAGGTTCTCGAGTTTGCAGTGCCCCTTTGGGAGCTCAGAGAGGTTTAGGGAGTGCCCAACAAATTAAAATTTGCCAGTATTTTCACTGGAGTTAGCAAAGGCTTTAATTCTCATGGATAAAAACTGCCACTCGCCCTGCAGCTCTTCCTGGAAATCTCTGAGTTAAGCCCCAAAAAGCTCCTTTTATACAACAGAAATCACTCAGAATTTCAAGTCAGAACTGCTCAACGATGCATTTCCACCCAGATGTTGATGAATTTTCAGTTGGAAGTCATGGGAGAAGCTGTGCAGAGCTTTGGAATGAAGTTTTGCTCAGAGAAAATGGTGGGAAAAAAAAAAAGTTGTATAAGTCAGACCTTACAGCGCAAAAGCTGGATAACTGAGGGGAAAAATGAACAGAAAAAGGGGATTGGGGTGTGCAAACACTCATTTTTAATTTTTTTTCCCTAGATAAAAGTCCTGTGTGTTGATGATGAAAAGCTTAAGGTGATGATTTCACCTTGAACTGCTTTAAAATTCTGTTAGGGGATGGCCTGATGTAACTCCAGGGGTCCCAAATACAGGGAAATTGCTGAGGTGAAATATTTCTGGAAAAACACTTTTAACCTCAGGCCAGGTGCCTGAGCTTGGCTGCACTCCAGGGACAGCTCCTGGGCCAACAAAATCAGTGTTATTTCAGTCTCTTGCTCTTGGAAGTAGCTTAAAATAGGGAATTTCAGAGGAATATTGAGTCAGGAAGTTTTCCATTAAAAGTTAGACGAGGGTACAGATTCCTTCTGTTGCTTTTTTTGGCAATTTTTTGGAATGATTTCACTGGGTGCCACTGAGAAGAGTCGGAGGTGGATCCAGCCCCAGCTCTTCCCCATTCTCCTGCAGGAGTATCCATGGAAAAATCAGGATGTGCCTGTGCTGAGCATGAGAGTCCACCTGATGTCACTGTTCCTGCACGGCCCCAAGAGCTGTTCCCTGCTCCAAGGAAAAGGTGGCTGAATTTACTCAGAGAAAACTTTGTGCCCGTGCAGTTCTTAATATTTAAGTTCAAAATAACACCAAGCTAAAGAAAAATCAGACAAAAACCTGCTTTGAGCTTGGTGCTGAAGGATTTAATGTCAGCAAAGTGCTCCTTCTGCAGGTTTATCTCAACTCAGGGCCGTTTATTTCAGCTGCACCTCCCAGAGCGGGTAAAAGGAGTGGTGGGAATTGGAAATCCGGAGGGATTTTGGGAATGTTTCCTCTAGCTCATTGCAGGACATAATCATGGAAGAAAGAATCTTCTTGTCAGGATCTGTGTTTCCTCCTAAATACAGCTGGGAACCTGGTAAAGCCAAGTCAGAAAGAGGAAATGAATTTCAAAACTTGTCAGTGTTTCAGTTCCACTGGCAAAACCAAAGCCTGATGGTAAAGGCAGAAACTAAAGGGATTTTTGTGCAATTTAAATTTTCAGCTTCCTAAAATGAAACCCTTTTGGTTGGCACAAATCCCCAACGAGGAGTGAAAAGCCTTGAAAGCCAGTTTTAAACTCATCTCTGGTCCGTGAGATTTGTGAGGCGGAAGGAAACTCCTGGCGCTGTGAAATATTTGCTGTTGTTTGCACACCCTGCTGAGACTTCGTGCTCTAGGGATGGTGTTTCACACCTTGATCCCTGGAAAAAATACCTGGGAAAATATCCTGTAAATCCTATTTCATATACTATCTCTGCTCTGGACTGGAAATGTCAGTGGAGGAAGGAGGAATTCCCTGTCTCAGGGAGACTGGAACTCAACTGTTGCATGAAGCAGTTTCAGCTGAGCAGGGGAAGTGAAGCAGAAACTTTCAGCCAGGCAGGACGGAGGAATTTCAGGTCAGCTCTGGAAAAGCAAACAGATCTGCTGGAAACTCTCCCCTGCTCTGAGCAAATCCCTGCAGGATGGGAATGTCCTGTGGGATGCAGAGGCCAGGAAGCGCTGACAGGTTCATTTTGCAAGCAGGATTTTCAGGTCGGGTAATGCACAGCGAAGATAAGAACTGCAATTACACGTGGCTGTAAATAAAGCCGAGTGCAGCCGTTGTGGTGCAAAACAATGACAGCAACAACGAGGAGTAAGAAGTTATCTTGAGCTTTAAGAACTGCAGCGATCAGCAGCACAGGGGGTGAAATTCCACATGAGCAGGATCGTGTTTGGTGCTTTTAGGAAGTGTAAACTCTTTGGATCAATAAAACACGGATTAAAGTTTAATGGGAGATAAGGTGTGAAAGTCCTACCATAAAATCACCCCTGCTGACAGTGCTGGGAATGCACCAGGATGTTCTGGCTGGAAACTCAAAGGCTTCCTGGCCAGCAGCTCGGGCACTTTTGATTTTAGCAGCTGGTTTCTATTTAGTTCTTTAGTTTCCACTCTTGCTGAACCAGAGTGGGTTAAGTGGTGCGATTTAAACGTTTCCTTTTCACTCGGCGGGGATCTCAATGGTGCTGAGCGTTGTCCTCACATTCCCAGGACAGGCAGAGCTGACCCTCCGAGAGGGCGTGTGGGGAACATTCCATTTCCCATTCCTCTTCAAACACTTCCTGCTTCAGCCATGCATTCATTCATTCATTCATTCGGGTTTGGGACGTTGAGCATCAGGTGTGGAAAACTGAGTGTTGTGGCTGCTCAGAGCAGCCTGTGGAGCTGGCAGGAAAAATCTGGAGAAATGTGGGAAGAGCCTGTGGAAAATCCCACCCTGGGCATCCCCTGGCAGTGCTGTCCAAAGGCTGCTGGAGCTCCGAGAGCCTCGGGGCTGTGCCCGTTCCCTGGGGTCCTGGGCAGTGCCCAGCACCTTCTGGGGGAGAACTTTTCCCTGATCTCCACCCTAAACCTCCCCTGGCACAGCTCCAGCTCTGCCTGATCCCGATCCCATTCCCAGCTGAGCCTGACACAAATCTGGAGCCCCTCGGGCTCCTGGTGCTTCCAGCAGGAACCTGCCCAGGCAGTGTTGGGAACTGAAATGGCAGCTGGGGCTGGGATGAAATGTTTGAAATCCTGGAGTCTTGGCACAGGCAGGGAAAAGAGGATGATGAGGAAAATGAATCAGGAGCCCTGGGGAGCTCCAGCTGCCACTTGGCCCCTCGTTTGCTGGATTTTGGTGCTTTCCTGGCTCTGTCCCGTTCCTCCAGCCCAGCTGGGATCTGGGGATGGGAGCTGAGCCCCATCCCAATCCTGCCCTCAATCCTGCCCTCAGTCCTGCCCCAGTTATTGCAAAAGAGGCACCGGAGGAACCCACAAACACCACGTGGGAAAGGGCAGCAATAACAAACAGGGCAAAGTTCCTGCTCCTCCAGCCTGGTGTGGCATTCCTGAATGCCCACAACTGCTCGGGATGTCCGAAATGTGGGGAGTCCTCTGCTGGAATTGAGGGTGACCTGCTCCTGCCCTGGGCTCACTCCCAGCCACATCTTGAGCAATAATTATTTGCGTGGTCTTGAGAAATACGGATTTTGCACCTGCAATGCAAAGTTCTGCCTGTATTTCTCTGTGTTAGAGACTGACAGGCTGGGAAAAAAATCACTGTCTCCATAAATACTCTAGTGCTTGATATAAATAAAATCCTGTGTGTTCCCTCTTGTCCCTAAACATGAGTAAATACAAATTATATTGATATATATCAGTAAATATAATATACAGACTGAGCATGAAAGCAAATCTACACTAACTACGACTTCAAGCATTACGTTATTTGAATAGAACATCCAGTTGAATCCAAATCTGAAAGTATTGAATAGATTTTTTATTTTTTTTTACAAACTCAGAGATACTTGGGCATTGTTAAAAGGCTTAGTGAGTTTGAGCACAGCTGCCCTCATTTTCCCAGAGAAATTATTTTCATCTCCTACCTCATTTCCCTGTAATTATCAACTGGGAAAGCAGATGAGGTGACAAATGACATAATTAATGTTTTCACTTTGTTTTGTCGCTTCCTGTGACCAAGCCTCATTCCCTGAGTCCCAGGATTGCCACCTACAGCAACAGCCCATCCTCTGGAAGGAGAGGACATTCCAGGAGCTTGGAAAAAGTCCCAAAATCACTTCAGTGTGGGTGGAAAATGGATTTGTGTCACCCTGTGTGTCCTGCTCTACTCCCTTCATCTCCTGAGGATTCCAAGCCCCAGCTCTCATCCCCAAGCTCATCCCAGTGCAGCTCCTGCCCACAGCAGGAAGCTGGCAGCACAGGAATCTGATGGTTTGAAGGCTAAAAAGTCACGGAATTCGGAACAAAAGCAGTCCCAGCCAAATCCAGCAGGCTGTTTACAGCTCAGGAGTTCGTGTTTCAGACTCTGCTCAACAGGGAAATGGGTGAAGCAGGGAGTAAAGGGTTAGGAAAAAAAGGAGACGTTGTATTTTTACATTTTCAGGGGCTTTATTTTCAACTGAAACCCTAGCACAAGTGAATCTGTAGTGTTATATCCTCTATACGAATGCACATGATTTACTCATCCTCTAAAGTAAACCAAAAATTACCTGTTTCTATAAAGCCCGAGAATCTGAGAATTTCACCATAAATTTTCACATCCTCACATTTTCAATGAATCGGCGGCGTTGTTTGCATCGTGGCAAAGAACCAGCCAAGGAATTCATCGTATAAAACAATCAGGGAGCCTGAATAAATCCTGAAATCGTTCCATAAAAAACACAGCAAGCTCGGGGAAGCAGCTCCCACTCGTCCGAGGTTTTTGTGTGCACATCTCTCCTGGCAGACAAGAACAAATTCATCACTTCTGTATCATTTCTCCAGATGAAAACGTCCCAAAATCAAACAGCTTTCCCTGGAATAACAAAATCTTCGGGGCGGGGGGTTGTTCCTTTCCCCCTGGAATGATAAAATCTTCAGGGAAGTTGTTCCTTCCCCCTGGAACGACCAAATCTTCAGGGGGGGGTTGTTCCTGTCCCAATCCCAGCTCTGTAATTCCAGTGGGTCATTAAAATTGAAAGCCCTTGAAGAAGCAAATACTAAAAACAGGGATTGATTAGAGCAAAACTAGTTTGCAGAGAGAGAATAAAGCAGAGCTCGTTGCTCCTGGAGAAAAACGGGATAAAGGAACCGCTCGGATCCCAGAGCCGCCGTGGAGGTTTTTACTTCACCACGGAAAGAGCGTTTTCCCGTGGGGTTCCCAGGAAGCTGCAGAGGAGCTGGAAGGCCGAGCTGGCGTGGAAAGCCACGCAGACGTAGGTGGTGTAGAGCAGCAGCCCCAGCATGGCCAGGTTGAAGGAGTAGAAGAGCACCTTCTCCCAGGGCTCCATCAGGTAACTGCAGGTGATGAGCTCGAACTGGCAGAAGAGCCAGTACAGGTAGCTCGGGGTGCTCTTCACATCCATCCCCAGATGCTCCCTGTGGGATGAAGGACGGGGAATGATGGAAGTGGGAACCTCACGTTGCACCCTCCTCACCAGGGAGGCTCCACGGGAGCTCACTTTACCCGGGAGCTGTGGCGATCCCATTCCCCAGGCCGGATTCTGCCAGAATTCCACCTCACCCAAGAGAGAGTCACTCAAGACTCTCTTGGAGCAGCTTAATTAAAAATCCCTTTAAACCCTCTCTCCTTCCTCCTTCCCCTTCCCACCTGTGGATTTCTGCACAGAATTTGCCACCAGGCTGATTTCTGCCGCTGCAGGCTGGATTTTATGTCCCGTGCTCAGCGGCTGCTGGAAGTCCCAGGAGCAGACTGAGAGCGTGGAGAACTCCACACAAACAGAATTCCAACAAAAGGAAACTACATCCAGCTTATCCAGCTTTTTCTGCAGCAGGGATTGAATGGATCTTGTTGCCAGAATGAAAATAATAAAAATAAAAATAAAAATAAAAATAAAAATAAAAATAAAAATAAAAATAAAAATAAAAATAAAAATAAAAATAAAAATAAAAATAAAAATAAAAATAATGTCTATTATAATTATTTTAAATAGTCAATATGTAGTATATAGTATATAGTATATACTATATACTATATACTATATACTATAGATAATATTTAATATTTAATGTAGAATATAGAATAATGTAAAATAATAATAAACACAGATTTCTTTTCAAGAAGAAATAAATCAATGCTAATAGTAACTGACTGCTGCATTGTGTCATCAGCAGGACACAGAACTGGAGAGGAAAAGGGAAGGCAGGACTTCAGTCCCTGACACTTTCTGTCCTTTGGCAAATAAGAGGAAACAAATAAAAAACTCTGATTTCCCACTTTTAAGTGGGGAAGTAAAGAACTCCTGCTGGTGTCTAAATCAGTGGAAAGAAATTTATCCCTCAGAAATTACAATTAACTCCACAGATCCAAATGGAGTGGGGTTTAATCCTAAAAAAGCCGCTTCCCAGAGATTTTAGAGACATTTTGCCTCCCTAGTCTTCCCCACTCTTTTCTTCCCGCCGGGTGAACTGAAGGGATGCCTCTGCAGTTCGAAATATTAACAATCGTAGCAATATCCTCATTTCTGCCCATTACAGCCAGCTTTTCCTAAACCACCTGACACCCGAGCCTCTTCCCATCCGACGCATCCCTTTGAGGAAAGAGTTTTCCGGTGAAATCCGGGGTTGGAGACAGCAGAACTCACCCGAGCCGGCCGGGCAGGGGATGCTGCGGAGCCTGGCAGCGAGCAGCTCCCGTGTGGACGGAGAGGCAGAGCCCAGGAGCTTTGATGCTCAATTACAGAGCGTGTCCTGAGCTCCCCGCCCTCCTCCTGGGTTGCTGAAATCTCCCGTGGCCACAGGACTCTGATTTATGCAATCATTTCTGCTCCGGCTGGCACCGCGCTCCGGAGACCCGGGTCCTGGAGCTGAGCCCGAGCTCGAGGACGCAGCAGGGAGGAACAACACCGGGCAAAATAAAAGAAAAAAAAAAGCAAAAATATTTACAATTGATGCCTTCCCTCATTTCGAAACCTCCCAAAACACCTCTGCCCCCGTGGGGCTTTGAGCTCCTGCAAGGGACAATTTAATGTCTACGCAGAGTTACGGGGGCAGAGTTAAGCAGCCACAAAAATGTGGCACAGGAAAGTCTGCAGTGAAGCCTCCACCTTATTTTGCAACCTCTGATTGGAATCATTTTTGCAGCAGCTCCCAATCTCTGAGTCTCCCAAATCTCATGCAGGAACCCCAGGGTGGAGGGAATTCGGGGACTGAGGTTTGTGTAGGGAGAAGAGGGGGAGTTTTCCTCGGGAAAAACTGCAAAAGAAGAGCAGGCCGCAAAAGCTGGAGGCCTTTTAATGATCTAATTGGGCAAGTAAATGAGGAAATTCAAATATTATGAATCTGCATAATGGATGGTGTTCCAAACTATCTGCCTGCAGCCAGATCATTTCCAAATATGAATCATGGGGATAATGTGCCACAAGAAATGTCTGAGCCTCACCTTTCCTCCCTCCCTCACCGAACACAGCCTGAGCTCACCTGCTAGCAAACCCTGCCCTGCTCCTTTCGCTTTCCCCCCTCGTGTTTCCCAACAAAATCAAGTTTTCTCTTTAAGAGCTGTCCCTTTTCCCGAGAAAATCCAGAACTGGTGAAGGCCTGCCCCAGGCAGCAGCTGTCAAAACGCTCCATTTTCAACCTTTCGACCCAAATGCTCCGTGTCCAACCTTTGTCCTTCAGGAGTTTCTGCTCCCAACCAAACCTTCTCAGCCATGAGCCTGGAGGGCTGGGGTGGGACGAGGTGGTTTTGGGTGAAAATTGGTCTTTGATTCCCACACTGGGACAACATCCCCGCTCCAGGTTCCTCGGCTTCCCGGCCGGCTGGAGCAGCCTCTCGGAAATCCTTCAGCGCCAAAGCCGGGGCAGCTGGAGGCAGGGCTGGGCACCCCCAGGCTCCCTGAATCCTCTCCAAAACCATCCCCACAAAAGCCAGGAAAGCTCAGGGGGTTCCTCCACGGCTCCCAAGCGCGAAACCACGCGGAGATTTTGTGTCTCCCCGGTAATCCTCGGCTTTCAGTAACGAATCCCCGGAGCTGGGACGACGCAAGGAGGACTCGCGCGGCTTTGTCTCGCCCCGGCAGCGCTCCCAGGGTTTTACCGATCCGTTGGGAAAGAGCTGCGGGTGGGATGAGCAGGAGCCATTCCCGAGCACGGCCTGGATGGAGGGCTGAGAAACCCGCAGGCATCCTCAGCTCCTGCTTCCTGAGCTTTTCCTTTTCCAAAAGGAATGGTTTGTAACTTTCACACTAGTGAGGTGAGGAGAGCTCCACTCAGAGCACAGGATTTGCCTGAACTTCCACTTTTTAAAAGCAGTTTTATCTCTTTTAGCTTTGTTTCACACACGGAGAAAAAATAACCTAAAAAATATTCCGAAACCCTACAAAGCAGCGACGACAAAGAAAAATCCCAGGCAAAATCGTGTTCTAACTCTGATGGGTGACTGGAAATACGTTAAAAATGCAATTTTTTTGCAAAGATCTCACCCCGAGGAGCAGGAATTAGACTCTCCCAGTAGAGCTTTGTCCCTTTAGATCTCTTGATCGTGTGCCCCACACAACGGGATTTCAAAACCTCTTTTTATTGCTTCTCCCTGTGCTTTCCTGCCAAACAAATGCAAAGCCAACAATATAAAAGTGACACCGGGGCACAGCGATTGTTCTTAGAGAGGGAGAAAATTAACAAAACAAAGCAGAAATATTCAAATCACAAAGGAAATCATCAACCCCCCCTTTTCAGTATCACGTTATTAATATGGAGAGCTTTGGGTTTATACAGAATTTAACAGGTTAGCTCCACGTGTAGAAATAATGAATTTTTTTCGCTATTATTTCATGCCTTATAATGGGATTTTCTGATGTCTAATAAGAGGGAGAATGGTTGTATTTTGTAGGGTTTCTCTGCTGCCCAGTAAGGATTATGTGATAAAGCTGCTTTTCTCCTCCTAATCATCTCTTCTGACAAAATTTGCATCTTTGAGATCAGAATTTCTTTTCCAAATTTCCCTGAAATTGGTCAAGGGGCTGAAAAGCTGAAAAGCACGAGATGTAAAGAGAGAAATAAAATCAGCTTTGCTTCCGTAGAAAAAAACCAAACTAAAAAATGGGTGAAATATCCCTGCCTCACACCTGTACACTGCAAGAAATTAAAATTAAATTTAAAATTAAATCCTTCCCCATTCCTGGTCCTGCTGAGGACTGGAAGGGCAAGGAACCCACAGAGCATCCACTCCTGTCCTGGGAAAGGGGAAAAACTGCCCAATTCTTGGAAAGGCTCTGCCCAAGGGGTTTGAAACGCCTGGCTCCACACCACAGGTGTGTCCGGAGCAATTCCCACTGGAATGGGGCTGCAGGACACCCACAGAAACTGGATAAGGGATTTCCAGGGCTCGATAAGGAATTTCTCCGGGCTCCACCACCGGGGCTGAGTCGCTGCTGTCGGGAATGCAAATCCCAAAGTTTAATTAGGGCATTGTTGCCTGCCAGAGTCACCCCACAGCTCCCCACAGCTGCCAGACCAGTCCAGGAGCTTCCTCAACTCTGCATGGAGGCAGGTGATTAACCAGGAGAAAACACGGAGCTGGGATGTGCAAAGGCACCAGGAATGTGCACGGAATATGCAAGGAATTGGCCCAGAGGATGGGACACGGCCCATTCCAGCTGCAGGGAAGGTGAGGTGGTGTCACTGGAAGTGTCACAGATGAGTGTGTCCCATAAAGTGAAACCCAGAGCTCCCCCGTGCCTGGGGCAGAATTCCAGCTCCTCTCCCGAGCTCAGGATGGGCTGAATGGGAATAGAAGGGCTCAGGGAAGCTCTGTGTTCCTGTGATGCCGGGTTGGGGTTTGCCTTTTTTCCTACGTTCTCTGTATTTTTCACACATCTATTTGTAGCTCTGTCTCCTGTTGCATTAGTGGCTGGTTTTCCCAGGAATTTTCCATGGGCAGAAAGACAAAAATTCCAGAGCTCCAAGCCCCGGGGATGCAAAGCCCCACAACAATCTTGGTTCTTCCAGGCTACCGAGGTTGGGAACAAATCTTCAAAATACATTTCCATGGACAGAAATCCAGTCCAGCCAATCCCGAGGAGGAAGCTCCAGAGAAGGGGCTTGACCTGGGGGGGAATTCCATCCCCACCTGTCCAAAACTGGTGCTTTTTATCAATTAGGCTAATTTCCTAAAACCTGTAAAATGTACTCACCCCTGTTGTGTTGGGTTTTTGTGCTCGTGGAGGCATTTAATAAAGATCTACTTTTCTATTCCCTCCTTACTAAAATCATCTCGAGTTTTCATTTCCATCCCTGCTCCAGGAAGATCCAGCTCCCTGATTCCATCCCCAGAAATGCTCCATCCCCACTCCAGGAATGTCCAGCTCCCTGATTCCATCCCCAGAAATGCTCCATCCCTGCTCCAGGAATGTCCAGCTCCCTGATTCCATCCCCAGAAATGCTCCATCCCTGCTCCAGGAATGTCCAGCTCCCTGATTCCATCCCCAGCACTGAGGGAACCCCAAAGCTGCCACAAACCCCGTCCCAGCTGCAGCAAACCCCGAAAGGGCTCTTTGGAGAGCAGCGAGGAATCCAGAAATCCTGAACTCCTGCAGCACCAAACCTTCCCCCAGCTCGTGCTGGAGCACAGGGAATGGAGCACTGGGGCTGGAACACGCAGAGGAACATTCCAGCAGGGAATCATCCAAAGGACAATCGGGGTGTGCTCAGTTCCCTCTCCCAGCTGCATCAACAACCACGGGGCAGGAGCTGAGAATCCACCTGGGCTGTGCAGAAGATGCCTCTGGAAGATAAATCAGTGCAAGGCGAGGTCCAAGGGTGTCAGGGGGAAAGGCAGGGAATTAAAATCTGGGCTTTTTTTTTTTAGGAGAATATCCAGGAGGAGAGGATGAGCTCAGTGTTTGGTGCGGTTTTTTTAGGGCCAAAGTGGCCACGGAAGTCTGGCTGTATTTATCTCAAACTTGCTTCAAAGGAGTTTTTATCAATGCCATCAGGGTGAAACTACTCCTAAGCTTATTTAAACTGAATTATCTCGAATCTCCACGCTTTGAAACTTCTGTTTCGACCCCCGGTGCTTTATGACTCTGAGGAACAAGAGAATTCCACGGAGCTCTAGCAGGAGAGCGGGGTGTGGATGATGGATAACAACGGGAACCTTGCCAGAAGTTTCTCTTCCACTGAGGAATCAGCCCAGGGGGGAGGCTGAAATACACGGAAATGCATCTTAGGCTAAACTGCTTTAAATTTCTTGTTCTCCAGGCCCCACAAATTTGGAACCTTCAGCTTTTTTTTTTCAATCAGCTCTGGCCATACTTGGTGGCAAAAGAAAAAGAGAAGTGGATTCACCTTCTATTTTATTTCTGGGTGGCAAAAGTGGTGAATTGAGAATGAGATTTTCGAGGCAGATTTTTTTTCTTAAACCTGATTTTCTCGTAGAAAGCAAATCTTCTGCATTTCTGCCCTGCCAACACAATCAGTGCTGCTGCTGCTGCTTTATTCATATTATTTTGACAGAGGTTCAGACCTTCCCCTGGATGTGAATCCTCTTTATTTAGATATTTCTTTCACACATGTCCTAGTTTTTTCTGGGCCCGCGGTCCAGAGAAAGGAACAGCGATTTCTTTCTCTTTCCTGTAAGAAGCAGGAATTTCTTTTCAGTTTTAATAGTGGGTGTTTCTTCTGTGGGGAACTTTTTCCTGGTCATTTATTTATTCCCATAAAATACTGCTTTGTGTGAAGTTCCCCAGGTTTTATTGGTGTCTTCTGGAAACTCTTCCACACTTTGCAGAACAGAGGTTTCCCTTGTGCAGATTTATTTTCAACGGAATCAAGCACTCCCAGGAGGGGATTATTTCTCTCCACACACCTAAAAAGTGGATTCCTTTGTTAAATATGATGCAGTTGTTTGGTAAATTAATTAATAAAAACTGGAATTCTGGTAGGTTTTTATCTTGGTTCTGTATCTCAGAGCTGCCACGAGAGCTGCCTCATTTCTAACATTTCTCTTTTCTCTCTCCCCCTTTATACCCTCCTCTAATCAAGAGCCGTTCGTCAGCGTGGAATTTTCAGAGTTTTAGTGCAGATGTAAAAATATCTTCTTTTGTGCATATCCATCTTGATGATTAATGACAGACCGGCCTAAAAAGAGCGATTCCTTTCAGAATTATAAAAGGCTTTCATCCCATCTCCTCATCCCCTCTGAAACGGGGACATCGTCACTGCTGGGAAAAAAAATAAAAAATTAAAATAAACGAGGTGTCGCCACTCCTCTAAATCTAAATCTGAGCTCCCAGGCTCGTTAAATCACCCAAGAGATGTGGAGATCTCCTGGAAAATGCAGCCCTGGTGATCAAGTGATGGAGAACTTCAGCTCAGGGGTAAATCCCACCTCAGGACAGCGATTCGCAGGTGCCAGCTTTCATTTCTTTCTTTTATTTATTTACTGCCAACCTCTCCATGGGAACTCTCCCAGGGGAACCTTTCCCAGCAGGAATTCATATCCAGGGCTGAGCTTTTGGGATTTAGGAGCCACCATCGATTCCATTTTTAATTTTTCCCTTGCACTCACAACGCTTTTATGGCTTTGCCACCCGTGGAAGCCCCATAATAACGATTTTTTTCCAGGAATTTACAGAGTTGCTTTAAAGCTCATTTCGTGTCCCATAAATTTTTATATCCAACGCTCCCCCCCGGTTTGCTTTGCTGTCAGAACGATCCACTGGATCTTATTTTCGAGATGAATTTCAGCCACGTTTTCCTCGTGCCACGTGTAACCCCTGTGAAATATCGTTTGCTGGGGTGAGGAAACAAAACCCATTTTGATTAAAAAAAAAAAAAGGGAAAAATTATCCAAAATTTGTCCATAGTTTGTCTCAGTGCTACTTAAATGTGGAAATCTTCCTCTGCCTGTCTTCATCTGCAGAGTCCAACTTAAAATGAAGGATATTTATCAAAATAATCTTAATTTGCTGGAGAAAGGGAGAGCTCTGAGTACACAAAAATTGTCCTTTTAGCCAAAATTCTGCCACAGATTCGCGTGGTAGGCCAAGATTTAAATGTGATTTAATGATCTCAGTGCTCCTGAAAATGATTTTTATTTCAAAGATGGCCAAGAAATGGTTTTCCACTAAAATAAAAAAATAAATTAAAAAAATAAAATAAAATAAAATAAAAAGGTGTTACCATTTTCAAATGTTTCAGTGAAAGATTCTGTTCTTATGAAAACCCTAAAACCAATGTAAGTGGTTCCTGAAGCAGGTATTTATAGCAACTTTGAATCTTCAGCTCCCTCTTAAAACTGTCCTAAAGATCTAAATTCAAGAACAAGATCTAAATTAAGGAACGAGATCTAAATTCAAGTCCAGGCCTATTTTAAAAGTGGATCTTGAGGCTGTCGGGAGGCAGAGTGGGGTGAAGGAGTTATGTGGGAGCAGTGAGAAAGCGGAGAATTGCAGCCTCTGAAATTCTGGCACTGAGGGAAAATCCAAGATATTTACACCTCTGCACCTTGTTCTTTTACAACTTTTACAGAGCTGAACACAGCAAAACACAGCTCAAGGGGGAAATGACATTATTTATCCTTCGAACACACAACTGTTAATGTGATTAAATAATTGAGCAAATCACCGTCAAAATGCATTCCGTGAGGGGAGCTGGCCTTGAACAGTGGTGCAGGAGCGTGGAAACAATCACAAAACGGAAATTTCCTTTTTTATTTTGAATTTTATTCATGCGCTGGGCTGTACAAATTCCAGCCCCACGGGCTCCCCACGTTCCCAGGAATCCAGAACTTGTGTGGAGGAGGGCAAGGGACGAAGGTCACGGGGACAATTGCTGTGCTGAAATATTTCCAGAGCAGGGTCCCAGTTCCAAACCTTGCCACCTCAGATGGTTCAGCAGAACTTGGCTGTTTGGGGAAGCACATTCGAAGCCCCAGCGCCTCCTTAAACGTCTCTTGGAACCAGAGAGGAGTAAGAGAACCTGAAGGAAGTCATGGAGCAGCTTGAGAAATGGCAACTTTTCCAAACCTGCATTATTTCACCCCAGTATAACTCAGCCAAAATTTAAAATCTATTTTCATTTCAAGGGAGGATTTCTTGCTCCTTCAGAGAGGTTCTGTCTGACTGACTGTTTTATTTTATTGCCCCTCCTGCCTTGATATTTATCCCTGTGAGACTTCTGGGACATTTAAGGACACGTTTTATCGGGGTCAGAGGCTTTTCTTAGCTGCCATCAAATTCTCTGGACAAGGACACTTGAACTTCCCCACATCTTCCCAACTTTTTCCTCCAAACCAGCTGGGAGGGAGCTCTTGGTGGTGCCTCAGAGCTGAAGGTCACACAAGGCAGCATCTCCTGCCACTGCATCATCTCCAGCTCCTCATTTCATCTTCTCCCTCCACCCCCAGCTCTGCAGATGCTCCTGAGAGTGAGAAACTTGGGAAGATAAAGGAAAATACCCTAAATTCTTACAAATAATATGTCATAACTAGCAGAAGAACAGAATATTTGTGCATTTAGGGGTTTTTTCCCCCCCGTAGTTCTGCTGTTCCACGTGTGATGGAAGCAACTCTTGCCGAAGGGAACACTTGAGAAGGCTTTGAAGGAGTGGGATCTTCAAAATCCATCTCCCCCCACTTCCCAAGACTCCTGTGAGTCGGGATTTCTACGGATTTCCATCTCTAGACAGACCAGCTGAAGAAAAACATCCGAAGGAATGGGTGAATCTGCAGGCAGCCCCCAGATCCTGCACGCGACGCTGTGTTCTGCTTTTCTGTGCTCACGTCCATCGAGCCAGGGAGGAATCGCTGCTGCTCTTGCTCGGGAGCACAACCAGCAGATCCCAAATTTTGGCTGCCGGCCCAGCTCCTCTCACGGGAGCGCCTCAGCCGCCTCCCGTCCCCGTTCCAAACCCGCAGCAGCAGGGATTTGCTACACGCAAAGCGCTGCTCCTTAATGCTCAGCCCAGCCGGGAAATCGTTCCTCGCATCCTTGGCTTTTCCCACTGCAGCCAGCAGCAGGAGGGAGAAGCTGCTGGATGAGCAACAGTTCTCTGCTTCCGCTTCCAAGGCCCGGGATTAATTCCCTCGTTAAGGTGTTTCTGCTCTGCTGAGCTGCCTCTCCTCAGGCACACTTCTTGTGCTCAGGAGTTGGAGTAGGGAAAAAAATCCCTCCCCGTGAGGGTGGGGAGGTTTGTCAGATTATACCTTTCTTTTTGGCTCAGAGATGGGGGAACTGAGAGGCGTTTTAAAAACTTTTATTCTATTTTCAGTCTCATGTGAAGGGTGAGAGGGTGCAGACGTTAAAAATTTACACCATCACAATCAGAAGCTATTTCCTAATGATAGCACATTTTATTGCTCCTCCTGCCTTGATATTTGTCCCTGTGAGACTTCTGGGAACATTTAAGGAACCGTTTTATTTGGGTCAGGGGCCTTTCTTAGCTGCCATCAAATTCATCAAATGAGGGAACTTGAACTTCCTCACATCTTCCCAACTTATTCCTCCAAACTGGGAGGGAGCTCTTGGTGGCGACACGAGACCCCTGAGCAGCTTCAGAGTCTCCTCAGCTTTGGGAGAGGGAATGGGGTGGGACACACAGCAGAACTCCGGCCCCAGAGAGCGGGGGGCATTAAGCACACCCTGGGACAGCTCAGCCTTGTCCCCACTGACAAACTCATCCCAGCTGCTGGGAGCTGTTTGGGAAAGCAGGGATGGGATCCGAGCCAGCTCAGGATCCTCTCTGGCCCAAACCCCTCCTTGCTCTAAGCCGAGCTCAGAGCCCAGGCTGGGTTTGACTCTCAGCAGAGAGCACGCAGAGCCCAGTTCCTGCTTTCTGCGGCTTTTTAGCGAGCAGCGAGTGATTGTGTCAGCCAGGAAAAGGGCAAATCCCTGCTCCTTATTTGTGGGGCATTACTAATGGGTTGGGAACGGGCTGCTGGGAGCCAGAGCCCCGCCATGAGGAGCTGCTGCTGCCAGCAGCTGATCAGGTTGCTGCTTGTGTGTCCTCACTTCCCTTCTCAAGTGAACTCGAGGTGATTTTCTCCCCACATCCCAGCTCTGTTCTGGACAATCCCAGCTCTCCACAGTGACCAAAGTGGAAAATAAGGCAAAAAAATCACGAGACACGGCATGAGCACGGACTCACAACAACACAAGGAGAAGCTTTCCCCCTGCATTTTAAAGCTGTTCCATTTTTTGGCAGAGCTGCTCTCCTGACTTCCAATTTGAGCGGGAAGGTCAGCACAGAACAACGTTTTTGGAGAAGTCACGAGCTATAAATAAATCCCTCCATCCATCAGAGAAACAGCAGAGGGATCCTGGAATCACATCCCAGCCCTTCCACGTGCCTGCTCCTCCTTTTCTTGCTCCTTTTTCCAGCAGCTGAAGGCAGCTGCCAGTCATTCCCCTCCTTCCCAAACAGAAACAGGGAATGTGGCACATTTTGGGAGCTGGGAATGCTGAAAGCACTGAGGCTGGCAGGGAGGAAAAGTGGATTTATGATGCTCTTGCTCCCACCAGCCCTTCCCACGGGCACGTGCACACAGGAGCTGGGAGCAGCGGTAGGGAAGCCCACAGATGTTTGAAGCTCATCCCCACATCTGGTGGCAGCTTCTGGAGCCTCAGGAGGCCGAGGAGTGAGGTGGGGATTGGAAATTAGAACAGGTGCGGATTGGAAATTAAAACAAAGCCATAAATTAAACCGCAGCCAGATGATTTCCCCCGTTCAAAGCCGGCTCCGATGCGGCAAATCTGCATCCTGAGGGAGCAGATGGTGCCGTGGATGGAGATCTCACCGAGCAGGGAGGAGGAGAGACACTTCTGACAGCTGAAGGCTCCAGCCCAGGCAGCTATTTTGGGCCAAACCACGCCATTCCCATCACAGCCAACATCTTTCCCAGGAGAAGCCGGAGAGCAAACAAAGAGAGAAGTGTTTGTCACTGCAGACACTCGAGAGGCACAGACAGCACTGCAACCGCTGCGGGCTGGGAGCTGCAGAGGGGAATTATCCTCTCCTGATGCCTTGGGAAGGCTGAGCTGGAACAGAGACTGGACAGAGCTGGAGAATAAAGCAGAGATTTATTGAAAGGCCTTTAGGGTGCACCTTGGGCAGGACGAGAGCCTGGGCAGGGCTGCACCCAAGGTGGAACCAAAATGGGCACAAAATGGACACAAAATGGACACAAAATGGGCACAAAATGGACAAACAGTCACGAGGTCTGACACTTTTATAAGTTTTGGTCCATTTGCATTTTGGGGTTGAATTGTCCAATTCCAGCTCCAGGCTGTGAGCTCCCATCCTTCTCGTTCCTCCCTCCAGCCACCGTTGTTTGTGCTTTTGGGCTGAACACTTGTAACCTTTGTCCTTGGTGTGCAGCAGGAACAGGATTTGTTCTGTGTCCCTGCTCTGTGCAGAGAGCTGAGTGACACTGAGTGTGAGCTCAGAGCTGCACCTGGGCAGCACAGAATGTGGAATACAGGAAAGATAAAACTGAAGGCATCACCCTGCTGATGAACCCAAACCTTGGGTAGGATTCAGTGGAGCTCAAACATCTCTGAGCAGCTCATTCCTGCCTCCGACACTGGATGGGTTTAAATCTTCTCTGGGTATCCCAAACTGTTGACTCCTGATATTTTTTTCTATTTGTCTTTTGTATTTCTATCTGTGTTTTTGTAGTCTTTGTATTTTTGAAGAAGATTATTTTGAGAAGACTCATTGAAGTCTCTTCTTTTTCCCATCACTCCCAAAAAGCATCTCCCATTCCAGTCCTAGAGGTGGGAATGTTTCATCTTTATTTATTTATTGGCAGCCCCTATTGGAGCTAATTTCAATACCAACACCGCCACTTAAATATTTGAATTATAGGGCGCTGAAAGGATTTTTCTTGTGGAGGATTTATGAAGAATTGCCCCGTTTCCTTCATCTCCACCACCAAAACCTGGTGATAGAGAGGGGAGCCTTTGGAACTGAGCCATGGCAGCGTGTCCTGTGCAAGCGGAGCAGTGGGAGGATCCAGCCACATTCCCAGAGACAAAGACAGCACGGGCTGTGCCGCTCAGGGAGGGACAAAACCCACCCATCCGCCTTGCCCAAGGAAATCTAAACCAGCCCAGAGCTGATTTATCTCAATCCTGCCTCAGAAGGCTTCGCTTTTTGGGTTTTATCAAGGGTTTTGCCAAGGGAAGGCGTCGGGGCTGGATGAACCTTTGGAACAGCGAGTGAAATCTGGATTTTACACTCGGCAGGCAGCTGAGGGCACAGCTAATTTTAGTCTCAGAGAAGTCACCAAAAAAGGCACCTGTGACCTCAGCTCCCCTCTCACCTCAGCTTTGGGACAAGCCTGGCCTAAGGATTTGACCCCGACTTTAAGCCTGTCATGTTCTGCATCCAAAAGTGCCTCAGAGTGGAGATGTGAGGCATTCAAATGTATAAATCAATTTTGCAGCCTCTTGCTTAATGCAAATTAAACAGTCTGCACCACAGACACGAAGCAGCTGCTAAACAGAGTAAAAATTAATGAAGAAGAAAATTAAGATTGCTTTGTTGCTGCTTTTTATCAATTTGTGCCCAGATCTGAGGAAGGTTCCATGCGAACGCTGCCGGCTCAGCAAAGTGACTCCGGGTTGCTGAGCTTCTGTTTTTATTTTCCTTGCACGTCCTGGAGCTCTCTGGAAGCGTGGGGAGTTTGTGAGGCATTCATTCACCAGGAATGCTTTACAAACATTCCCAAATGGCTGCACCCTGCAGCGACTGCTGCTGGTTAAATCAAAGATCAGAGAGCGGCTCTGGCATTTCCAGCTTTATCTGCTGGGTGTTGTGGTGGCATCTCGGTCATTTTCCAATTCCCACCGAGTTCACTTCTGAAAAACAACGGGGAAAATCTGTTTGGAATAATCTCTGTCTCCCAAAATAGGTCATGGCCTGGAGAGGTGGACTCCAAATCGATATTTTGGGACTGGTGTTGCCACCAAGCAAAAACCCCCCGTGACTTCAGCGGCCAAATTTTTGTGGCAATTCCAGAATTGTGGTAGCTCAAGGCTCTGTAAGTTGAAAAACTTTCAGAATTTTCTTCTGAAATACATCCCTGGTTAAGCTTTTCCATGGAATTACTACTGGCCTCCTTCCTCGCTGTATCACCAGGTAGTTTGGCTCTGATATTCAAAGCGAGTGAGAAGATGTGAAGGAAAATAAACAACATCCCATCGTTTACCTGGGAAATGAGATGGACTTCTGTTTTATTAAAATAATGTTCATTTCAGGTATAATTTACACCAAATTCTAGATTTATAATCAGGAATTCTGTTCCCTGACTAAGCCAGCTGTGGGATTTCCACCCCAGGCACCTGCAGGTATTTAACCAGGATGTCTCCACATTTATAATTTACATATCCTCATTTCCCTGCTGCGCTTTGCTGGGCACCATTCCACAGCAGAATTTCTGTGCTCAAATAAAAGATGTTCAAACACCAGTCAGAAATCTCCCAGTGCCTCCCCTTCCCACTCGATGGCGCCGGGAAATAAACGAAAATCAGATTTTTACACACAAAGATACCCCGGGATTGAGAATCCTGGGGAAAAAAAAAAGAGAGAAAGGAGTAACTTGTGCAGAAAATTGCTGTTTGCATTTTGCTTCTGCAAATGTTCCTCTTCAGGGGAGATGCAGGACAGAGCTGCTGCAATGAGATTTCTCAGGGGGTTTGCAGGGGGGGCAGAGCTTCCCTGTGATTCTTGGCATTTTATCTCTTGGAGAGACAAAATCCTGGCGATGATATCAGGAAATGTCGTTTATATCAACTGAGATGAAAACACCGTCAGCCTTATTTACTGTTATCCAAATTAATGTACGAACCGGGTTCTGATGTTGGCACCGAGTTATTCCTCTGGAGAGCTGGGCCTGTGTCACACTGAATATCCTAAAATCAATTTTTTAAAAAAATATCTGGAAAGAAAAGCACAAAATTACTTTACTGCATTGCAGTCCTGACAGGAAAAGCTCCACTTTCACAGTTGTTATTGTTGGTACTGATTTTTCTGTTCTGATTTTATAGCTCAGCAGAAGAAAAGGGAGGTGAATCCGCAGGTTTTTGGGGAATATTTTGCTTTAATACTTTCCAGGCCTAATCTTCATTGAGTCACATCATTGTGCACATCATTTATGCCAATAAAAGTATTTAAACCTGAAAATCCTGAGAAAACTTTTTAATTGAGCAGCAGAATTCAGCCAACAGAAACATCCTCCAAATTTTTGCATCCCAGGGAATATCACAGAACGTATATCCTATAGATTTGGGGAGTATTTTTATGAGGGAATTTCCATCAAATTACATTTTGCTTGTAATGATTTTGTCCTGTAAAGCTGATGTTGTGTCCTCAGGGTGTAATAACGGTAAATTCAGTTTGCAACTGCAGGAAAATAAAGGGGTTTTCACTCTTATTATTTTTATTTAAGTTACCCTTATAAATCCATTCACAAAATGAGGCTTTTTTCCCAAGCGAAACTATTGAATTTTCTTTAATACAAGCAAGAAATGACAATGATAAAAATGCTGGTATTAGTCAGACTAGCAAAAAGTGAGGGTTTCTCCAATATCTGCACTCTCTATTTTAATTCTGGGTGCCACAAAAATTGCCCAGAAAAGCTGAATGCTGCTTTTCTTCTCTCGGAGCCAAAATAATTCCCAAGTTTATTCTGTTTATAACCCACAATTCCTGCGGATTAGGGCGCTGAACAGAGAAGGAATTCACCTTTTAATTATTATTTTTTTAAAATTCATTCTGTTTGCAGTATCAGATTATTTGTTTCTGGGGCCAAAAAATAAAAACAAACGATGCCCCGGTGGTTTCACGCTGAGCAGGAGGAGGAGCTGTTGAGCAAGGAATTCTTTCTCCCAGTTTTCCAAGCGGATAATTATCCAGTTCATTCCCAAACCTGGCTCAGAAATCGCTTTTCATCCCTTTCATAAGTGACCAAAACCAAAACTAAATAGCAGCCGATGCCCCGAATATTGGTGACGCTTTTATCGCCGATTTCCAGCAGTTAGAAGAATCCGTGGATGCTGAAGTTCTGCTTCTCCCCTGGGAAGAGTGCCTGGAGCACGGAACGAGCCCTGGAATTGGGGTTTTTTTGGCTGGAGTCATGGGACTGGCTCAATAATCCCTGAATTTTGCACTTAACCGGTGCAGAATTGTGCTGGATTCACATTTAAATTCACATTTAATGGAGCGGGAGCTCCGCTCCAAGGGCCGGGTGTTTCCAGAGCGGTCCCATCCCATTCTCCAGCGCTTTCCCCATCCCGGTTCTCCGGCAGGACGAGGTTTTTCCTGCTCTCCCAGCCCCTGCCGAGGGGAAATTCCAGCCCCTCTGAAATTCCAGAGCCTTTCAGACCCCGCACTCAGAGCCCAGGAGCTCCTGGAACCTCTCCCGCAGGATAAAACACCTGGAATTTCATGGCAAACTCATGCGTGAGGAGCATCCTCTGCCCTTGGGGCCTTCAGCACAGGGAGGAGCCTGGATTTTGGGGGAAAACTGGGGGATAGCAGAAGGACGGGCTGGAAATTATTTTTGGGTTCTCGCCTCATTTCCCTTCACAATTCCAAATTGCCAACAGCAAGACACAACTTCCACAGGGAGTCACAGTTCCACATTTATACCGCAGCAAAACGATAAATAAATAACGGATTGGTTGGTGGGACTGTGCAGCATCCTCCTTATTTTACATTTGTTTGAATGCAAAATAGAGAAATAATTAATGAAATTAATAGAATTTCAAATGGCATTACAGAGATCGTCGTATTATTATTAGAATTATTAGCTACACAGCTTGCAGCTAATTCCACATTTATACCGCAGTAAAATGACAAATAAACAATGACTTGGTTGGTGGGAGTGAGCAGCATCCTCCTTACTTTACATTTATTTAATCTTTCTTTAGGTGTCAACATTAATAGAATTTCAAAAGCCATGATAGAGGTAGTGATACTTATATTATTATTGGAATTATTAGCTACACAGTTTGTAGATAATCGACAGTGACACATTTATATTGCAGTAAAATGACAAATAAATAATGACTTGATGGGAGTGAGAAGCATCCTTTTTAGTTTACATTTATTTTGTCTTTCTTTAGTTGGAATATTAAAAGAATTTCAAAAGCCGTGATAGAGGTAGTGATATTAATATTACTATTAGAATTATTCGAATGGTTTGTGTTGGAAGGGGACTTTAAGGGGCATCTCATCCTATGGGCAGGGACACTTTCCACTATCCCAGGCTGCTCCAAGCCGCGTCCAACCGGGATTTGGACACTTCCAGGGATGGGCAAGGAAAGGGAAGGAATTTTTTTTTCCTTTCCTGGCTCCTTTCCCCATGCCGCTCCCGGCCTACAACTCCCAGCATGCCCCACACCCCGCCCGCGCCGCCAGGCTCCCGCGGGGGCTGCCGGGACTTGTAGTTTCGGCGCGGGGCGGGGGCGGCTGCCGGGACGCTCCGCCCGGGTGGAAGGAGGGCGGGCCGGCGCCGGGCGCGGGGGACACGGGACGCAGGTACCGCGGGCGGCCCTGCCAGCCACCTCCCAGCTGCCGGGCCGAGCCGCGGCTCCCGGCGGCGGTCAGCAGGAATCCGGCGGCAGAGGAGGGCTCGGAGCGGCCATCGGCGGGCCCGCGCCCCCGCGGCACGGACGGGGCGCGGCGGAGGGGCCGCCCGGGAGCAGCGGGAGCGGAGCGGAGCGGAACGGAGCGGAGAGGAGCGGAGCGCGGGGCTCGGCGCTGCCCGGCCGGCCGAGCATGCACTGAGAGCGAGCGGCCCCGGGCTCGGAGCCGCCCCGCTGCATGGTGTGGGGAGATAACACGGTCGCGATAATAAATGATAGAGGATACAATGACTTTGCTGTCTCTGCTGGGTCGGATCATGCGTTACTTCTTGCTCAGACCGGAGACCCTGTTCTTGCTGTGCATCAGCCTGGCCCTGTGGAGTTATTTCTTCCACACGGATGAGGTGAAAACCATTGTTAAGTCCAGCAGGGATGCGGTGAAGATGGTGAAGGGCAAGGTGGCCGAGATCATGCAGAATGACAGGCTCGGGGGTTTAGACGTGCTGGACGCGGAGTTCTCCAAGACCTGGGAGTTCAAGAGCCACAACGTGGCTGTCTACTCCATCCAAGGCCGGAGGGATCACATGGAGGACAGGTTCGAAGTGATCACCGACCTGGTGAACAAGACTCACCCCTCCATCTTCGGGATATTTGACGGGCACGGAGGAGAGGCAAGTGCTCGGCTGGAAAAACAATAACACAACAACACCCAAAAAGATGGGGGGTGCGGGAGGGAGGATGGTCCAGGGCAAGGCGTGGGTGTGTTCTCACCCGCCAGGTTTGTGTGGTTGTACGTGGTGGGGAGGGGGATTTCCTCGCTTTTTGGAGGTGGGGTGGATGTCTCTAAAAAAGGGCCGCGTAATCCTCCCTTCCCTTTATCCCTCGTTACCCCCTCGGCGCTCAGCACGGCATAGATGTGCCCGTACTCCCTTTGCCCTTGGCGGTGGTAAAGGTTTAATTGAAGGGAAAGCTGTTGGAGGTGGCTCTGACGTGCGTGGAATAACGATGGGGAGCACAAACTCCCCGGAGTCTTTTGTTACAGCCAAGTGTGCTGTGGATGTGGTTTTGGCGCCGGGATGGCTTCTCCTCCCGACAGGATCATGGGCAGAGTGGTGCTGAAGGATCCCAAAGTGCGTGTGTGTGTGTGTATGTGTGTAAAATGTGCTTTCGGCAATTCCCTCTCGGGAGCATGAGCATCGTGCTTGGGAATTGTGTGGAGTTTATGTCATTTACAACCGCGCTGTCCCTTCCCTGCTGGAAAGGCAGCCTCGCTGGCGTTTAACCTTTCTGGGGCAGGCTGAGCTCCCCCGGGCCGTGCCCGGGATATGTTCCCTGGATTGCGGATGACAAATGTTGGAGCCGCAGCTTCCTCTGCCTTTAGGATGTGGTGCTGCCACGCAGCTTTTGGCGTGGCACAAGGCACGCGTTTCGTAACTGGTGGGAGAGGACGAGGCATTCGTCCTTGTGTGGCGGATCGGCTCCGGCAGGCTTTGTGCCGCCTGGGAGAGAGCCCGGTGGGATGGGTGGTGGAGAGAAATGTTGGGAATTTGGTTGTGAGACAGAGATTGGGGTGTCCTTCCAGCTGCTCCCCCAAGATCCCAGAGTCAAAATCCTTCCTAGAAAAGCTCTGTCAGTGCCCAGACATTCACGGGGCACAGGGGTGGCAGCTGCTAAACGTGGAAAATCCAGGCCGTGAGCTCTGGGTCGGGAAACCTCTGCCAAGGCTGGGAAGGGACTCGGGCTCTCCTCACAGCGTCAGGTGTAAATTAACGCAAACTCTTTGTATATCGAGAATTTTCGGCTTCATTAAAAAAAAAAAAAAAAGAAAAAAAAGCTGCTGGTGCCTGATCCCTGTTTTGGGTTTTTTTAATCTGATTTCAGTCGGGGCACAGCTGTGCCAACTCCTCCTGGCATTCTTGGGCCGGTTCGCTGTCCTTGGGCACTCGAGGAACACGGGTGGAAATGTTGATGCTGAAATGAAATGTTGATGTGTCCCAGAGCGGTTCCCAGCTTTTCCTGGAGGAATAGGAGCCCTGAGCAGTTTGCTGGGGACATCTGGGCTCTTTTGTGGGCAGGAGGGAAGGTGCCGGGGCTCTGCCTTCGTGTGGAGTTTCCTTGTGGGAACCCGAGCAGCCCAAACAATCGGGGAAGGATCCGAGCGGTGTTCTTTAAACGAGAGTTATTCCGAGGTTGTGGGTTATTCTGGTGTGAAAGGGGGATCTGATTTCTTTCATCAATTTTGTAGCTCGCCCCGGTATTAAATAACCCCCGGCTAAGGCAGGGAATGCTGGCGTTTGGCTGATGTGCCCAGCAGATATTGCCTGCTTTGTCGTGCATCCCGAAACCCCAGCCACGGCATGCATTAATGTTGGATCCGAGGAAAACTCACTGGCCTTTTTGTGTTCTGCTTCCCCAGAACTGGCTCTGATGGATTCAGTGGCGGAGTACAGGGAGGTTTTTAATTTTGAAAGCTTCAGCAGAACTCTCCACAGATCTTTCTAAATTTAGTGGTTCATAAATGTATCCGTCTCGCATCTGTTATTCATAATGCGATCCTAAGTGTTCTTCACGGCCTTTACTCCTACAAAAATAAGTTGAGGACCTAATTAGTTTCAAGTTCTAAATTTTACATGAAACTGTTCAGAAGAACATGAACTGTGTGCTGTGCGTACAGCAAAAGAGAAATAATGAAGAACAGGTTTTATTTTAAGCAGGTTTTTTAATTTTGAGTAGCAACCGAGGGAGAAGAAATAAAAATTTACGCTCTTATTTAATCAATCCCTAGTGCGTAATTCTACATTTTAAGTCTCTATTCGAATGAGGGATTTGTATGTCTTAATTTATTTTATTTTTTTTTTTTAAACATAAAATACTCAGTGAAACACATTATCTATGCAAGTAGCAAAGCCTTTGTGAAGGTTAAATTTTCCATATGGGCTCCCAGTAAATTTATGTGTATTTAAAGAATAAAGAACAGCTGATCCCTGGGGTTACGTGTGAAACAAACTGTTCTATATGGGGGAAAAAATTGTTTTTCCAAACAGCCAATACCAGAAATGAGATGCCAGATTAATTATTTCCAGCTATATGCAAGGGAGCCTGTCTCCATTAATTGCTTCCTGCCATATCCCATTGAAGTGGAAGGATGGAGGAGCATGATTCAAGCAGCTTCAGTTCCTGTGCACTGCTAATTTATGAAGATCTCTTGAGTTCTGCTTTCATATCGCCAACATTTTGCATAAATTCTGCTTTTCTCTTATGTAATTTCCTCATCCAGCTTCCAGTTTTAGCCTGGATAGGTTGGCAGCCATTGCTTTGGATTTTGTGGGTGGCTTGAGGAGAAAGGAGTAAGCAAAAATAATTATTAATGCTCTGGTTCGCTGCAGTAACTTCTGAAAGGCAAGAATATTTCAGAGAGAAGGCTGGATGTGGGGTGTGTAGTGCAATCTTTTAATAAAAGTTAGTTTCTTGGAGATATAATAGTAATAATGATGATGATGATGATGATGATAATGCAGAGCAGGTAGAGGTCAAAGAAGTAGATTTAGAAAGAATAAAGAAAAGTCGATGTTGTCTCATTGAATGACTTTGGCCAAAGGATCACCCTTCAAGGTGATCGAACTTGAAAAGAAAAAGATTTTCTGTCCTGTCATCAGCTTCTTTTTAAGGTTTAAAAATGGCTTGAGTGTTTTGGGTTTTTTTTATCTTGCCCTTTTTCCTTTATTTAGGATTTTTGGGGCTGTCCAGGCTGGAAGATGGAGCCGTGTCAAACTCCACAAATGACCAAATAACAAATGATGAGCTGGGAAGCTGAGCAGAGGAAAGGCTGGCTGCTTAATGAGAATGATTTCCCCATTTTAACTACCATTTACTCTCAAATATTTAAGGTTTAAGCACGCAGTTTAATGAGATCTCAGCATTAGACAAGGGCAAAGTAGCTCAGCTCCCATCTGCAGTTTTATAGTTATGGCTCTGCTGTAAATCATTGGGTTTTTTTCCTAACCCTGTGGGGTGAAGGTTTTAAAAATAATTATGGTAATAGATAGTACCTTCCCCTGCCTGGGCTTGTTTGCAGTCGTAAACGGATGTGGGAAATTAAAGCTCAGTAACTGTCTCATAAAAAATGTCTCTTTTTTTATTTCCCTCCACCTCCTGAACAGGGACGTGGCGAGACTTGTCCCTCATGATGTGTAGTTGTGGGTAGGAGCAATTTTTGCATGGAATAATTGGGTTCTGGAGCGGCTGAGCCAGTGTTTTAGGATGTAAAATACACCTTTTTATTTCCTATTTTTTATTCCCAGCATAGGGGAGCTGGAATGGGGAAGGAGGGAACGGTGTGGAAGTGGCTGATGCTCCTTGAAATCAGCAGCACCAAGTGCTGGCAGAAGTCTCTGGTTACTGATTAACTTAGAAAGACACACACACAAAAAGGGAAAGGTCAGAAGATAATGGTGGAGAGTCCTGAGGAGCCTGATGGGAGGCTTTGGAAACGGGAATGCTGAGGTGAGGCCTGGAGGAGAGGGCACTGTGCCAGCTGTGTTTAAATAAACCTGCTGTGCATTCAAACCCAGCTCTCTGATCCTAACAGCAGAAGGTGTTTGTGCTGTGCTGAAAGAAAAGAAAAGAAAGCTGGCAATTTTACATTTTGAGTTCATTTCTTTGGGTTTTTTTAATCTTGCTAATTTTAATTCCTGCCCCCATAGCTGTGATGCCAAACTGCTTAAGCAATCTCGACAATGGAAATTTATCTGTCAGGCTTTTGAGTCAAGGCCATTCAGGATTGATGGCATGGGGTTTTATAAAAGGTAGGAATAAATCAAACAGCAGCTTTGGAGTTTCTCTGGATGTTAGGTGAAGTCTTGGAGGGTTTGCAGTTTTTTAAACAGAAACTGCTGGCACAGTTTTCCTTTTTTAGTAATTTCCTTTGGTTTCTAATCTGGAATCCCCTGCAGTGTGCCCAAAAGTTTGGATAAATATTTACATAGGTGAGGTCATGTTGATAGCCAAGTCCCAAATCTGCTTTTGAATTCCCCTGCAGTGGCCTAAGATACAAATCAGAAATGATCCATAGGAACATTCCTGTCACTTTGTTCAGCTTAATCTAAGTTTTTTTCTTGCACATCATACTCCAGGATTATGATTTTCACCCTACAACGCCATGCTGATTCGATTTAGGGTTAAACTCCACCCTCATTTGCTGTACAAAAATTGATTAAAATGCTGTTAAAAAGCTGTAATTGGAAGGAGGAACTTTAATTGCTGCCATTCAGGGCTCTATCGTTGGGTGTAGGATTGAGCCTCTTTTCAAGTTTGATAAAAATCAAGAAGTCAATTAATTTTTAATGTGTTTTGCCAGCTTTGTTTTAATCGGCGTTTCCCTGTCTGGGCTCTCAGGCTGCCGACAGATTGCCGCTGGTTTAATGAATTCCATTTTGATGATGAGATGCTTTCAGATTATGAAAGTCATTGAAGTTTTCCCCGTGAGCTTGAGGAGCTCCAGACTCCTCCACGGGACGTGTTCGTGTTGGGAATTGCTGTGGATGAGGAGGAAACAATCTCAGAGCAGTGGGGTTTTCGTCATTTCTGTTCCATAGCTCAGGAGTTTGGATATTTTTTGTGTTTAATAGTGTGAGAGAAAAAAAAAATAAAAATCCATGTCCTCTGTCGTGTGGGTTAATTAAACCAGCAGATTGCTCTGCCTCCAATGTCGTGTTTCCAGCAGCTCTTTTGGAGCAGAGTAGGATCTCTCCTCCCTCCCTTTTTGCTAGAAACCCAAATATTTATGGTGTAAATTGTGCATTAAAACTGCGATTTGGCTTCTGGCGGTTTCACTTTTGAAACAATCTCTTGGCACGTGGTTGCTGTGTTTCGCTGCTGTCTGGTTTTTGCTGGTGGCTGCGGTTTCCTGCAGCAGTTTTGGCACTGTGGGGATGTCACGTGCTCATGGCAGGATTCCCATGAGCTGGATCTGGCACTTTGAAAGTTTTCTTCTTCTTCTCAGGACTTTTCAGCCCTTCCCACTTCATCGGGGGTTTTGCGCTTCCCTCAGCACACAGGTGAAGTGAAATTCCACCTTTCCTCAGCCCCAGGAGCCTTTGGATGTGTTGATCTGCTCAGAAATGAGCAGGATCGTGCTGTGAGGTCAGCCAGGTTTTGGGACCCATCCCTGGGAGTGTCCAAAGCCAGGTTGCAAAAGGGTTTGAAGCATCCTGGTCTAGTGGGAGGTGTCTCTGCCCATGGGATGAGATGGTCCCTTCCACCCCAAACCATTCTAGGAAAGGCAATCCAGAGGTCCCTGGCACTAATTTTTCTCAGGTCTCAAGGTTCGGGTCTTGCTCTTCCCTCAGAGCACAGCATAGAAACAGTGACAGATCTGGGGAAAGGAACAAAATTCTCGTGTGCTCCTCCTGCTTTGGATCTCTGCCCTTGCAAGGAGACTTCCCAAACCCAGTTTGAGGGCAGCAGCTGCTCTAATTACGCACAGAAAGTCACACGCCCCTTGCTCCAATTTTGCACTGCAATATTTGGTAAATTCTCGGCGTTGAAGTGAACTCAGGCACCCTTTGGGCCCTACTGCACCCCCTGCTCCGTGCCCCACACAGACTCCTCACCCCCATTCCTCATCCCTGCTGGTCCCTCATCCCACAAACCCTGAGGGAACGCTGTGTCCCGAGGAGCTGTGCCCTCCTGGGTTGGATTTTGTGCTTTTAGACAGATTTTGGAGCTCCAGGTTGCCTTTGGCTGCTCCTCCTGCTGCTCAGGTCCACCAGCAGTGCCTCCGGTCACCAGATCCCAGCCCAGCTGGCCAGACCAGTTCCTCTGGCTCAATCCCAGCCCAGGAGTTCTTCCGTGTAGGAGAAGGTCATCGACATTTAATGACACTTTTTCTTTATGAGCCTGTAGGGTTTCACTGCACCCAGAAGGTCACGAAACAGCAAAGGCTACAGATAAGGCAATCCTAAAAGGAAGTTTTCATCCTGACAAAAATGTCCCTGCTGGATCTCCGGGCTGTTGTAATTTGTGTGTAAAATCAGGAGTTGTAACAAGTTGCAGATTTCCCCCCCCCCCCCCCCTTTTTGGAATGTTTTATGTGCTTTTGCTCCTGTTTTGAGCTGGTGTTTAACACTTTAGCTGGTGGTTTTATTAAAGCAGTTTAAAGCTCGTGCCAAAAGTAAGTTTCATTTGAAAGCAGCACAGCTTTGAAAAAATGCAAATTTCATTACAGTTTACGAGAGGAGAAAGGTTTACAGGCGCCAGAATACTGACAAATACTCAGGGTAAGTAAGACTGGTGAGAACGGTAAATTTCAGTTTAAATAATTGCTCATTTATGCCGTGAAATTGATATTTATATGGCAAATACAGCTTGAACCGGATCAGGCCTGATCCAGGAAGGATATTTCGGTTCTGCTAAAAAAGCAAAAAGAACAGAAAGTCGTTGTTGAGAGCAGGCTCTCAGGTCTAGAGTGCTTGCCATCAAATAACGTGGTTTGCCATCAAATAATGTGGTTTAGAGTGGTTTGCCGTGAAATAACCTTTCTTTCTACTCCTGCGGAAAAGCCATCCCAGAAAAGCAGCTGCTGGTGGGTACACTGAGCTGGGACCTTGGGATCTGGGTGTTGTGTGAGGAGCAGGGTGGACAAAGGGAAGGAGGGATGAGCAAAGGGGACAAGAGGAAAGAGGGATGAGCAAAGGGGACAAAGGGAAGGAAGGAGGAGCAAAGGGGACAAAGGGAAGGAGGGATGAGCAAAGGGGACAAAGGGAAGGAAGGAGGAGCAAAGGGGACAAAGGGAAGGAGGGATGAGCAAAGGGGACAAAGGGAAGGAAGGGAGGAGCAAAGGGGACAAAGGGAAGGAGGGATGAGCAAAGGGGACAAGAGGAAAGAGGGATGAGCAAAGGGGACAAGAGGAAGGAGGGATGAGCAAAGGGGACAAAGGGAAGGAGGGATGAGCAAAGGGGACAAAGGGAAGGAGGGATGAGCAAAGGGGACAAAGGGAAGGAGGGATGAGCAAAGGAGACAAAGGGAAGAGGGATGAGCAGAGTGGACAAGAGGAATGAGGGATGAGCAGAGTGGACAAGGGAAGGAGGGATGAGCAAAGGGGACGAGGGCAATGAGGAAGGAGCACCATTCTTTGGGTCAAGGCTGTATCCAAGCCTCCAGAGCAGCGTGGCAGCGCAGAGGGCTGTCCTGCTGCTCCTACAAACTGACTGCGATGCTGGAACATCGCCTGCTCTCATCCTCTGCGACCTTGTCTGCTCCCCAGCTGTGGGAGCAGCTGACATCTCCAGCCACACAATCAAAGGAGGTCTTTTCACTGCTGAGCCACAGCTCCTCATGTGGGCAAACCTCAAAGCTCCCCCCCCCCCAGAGAAATGAGCGTTTATTTGCATTTCTTTCAGCACTAAAATGTTATCCATTGCAAATTTGTTCATTGTCATAAGTGTTGATAAAGCCTTTTTTATTTTTTTTTTCCCCTCCAAATCCCCTTCAGGGGTAAACATTTGATTTTATTAAGTTCTGTTATAATAGCTGAAGCTGTCATACAGCAGTGCTTTCAATCAATATGCTTTTTAATGTAATAAATCTCTTTACTTTTTCATTCTCTTCCCAATAGAAAACTGCTGGAGGGTGTGAAACATTTCTTCTGAGGGGAAGTGTGTGGCCCATAATACAGCTCTGTACTGTGCCACTTCTTTAAACTTGATTTTAAATGGGAATGTGATTTATTTCCAGATAATGTGTGCATGGACTGCATTTTCCCTGGAATGTATGCTCCCTCCAAACAAACACTGAGGTATTGAAATATCTGATTGTGGTTGGCAGGAAATAAAATCTCTGTCCAAGGCAGTGTGCTTCAGGAATGAAGTGTGGGAGTAGGAGGAAGGGGAGAAGGAAACACACTTGTCTTCCTTAGTGTTCTTGATGTTTATACCCCTGAGCTTTCATCTGCTTTCCTGCTTTGCAGTCTGAATGGGTTTTTTTCTGATTTTTCTGGCTTTCTTTTTTTATTAGTGTGGTGTAGGACATTGTGTAGGATGTAGAAAGTGCTTTCCATATTGTTGTTTGGGTTTTTTTAACATGGCATATATGTGATGTGGTTCCTGTGGTTTTATTTCTGCTGGGAAGCAGGGCAACAGTCTGGAAAATCCCACCAAACAAAACCAATTTTTCAATGGATATTTATTCCTAATTATCTGAAGTTTGGTCCTTTATAGGTGTGGGAGGAAAGGGCAGTCATATCTGATGTTTGGCTGTTAATTGTTGTGGGAGAAAAGGGAACAAACAGCTGAAGTTTGGCCCTTTATTGGTGTGGAAGGAAAGGGAAATCATGGCAGAAGTTTGGTGGAGAAAAGGGAAATCACATCTGAAGTGTCACCCTTTTTTGGTGTGGAAGGAAAGGGGAATTAGACCAGGAGAAGTAGGAAAATCCAGTCTCCAGTTCCCAAGGAAGGGAAAAGAAGCAACCCTGGGAAGGAGACAATCCCATTTCCCCAAAGTGGAGTTAACTCAGGGAGATGCACTTCTCTGGGAGATTCCAAAGTGATGGAATCCATCCGGTGCCTGACGGGCTGGATTTGTGTGTGAGGTGATTCCTGTGCCAGGATGATCCTGGTTCACCCTCAGTGCTGGATTTGTGTGTGAGGTGATTCCTGTGTCAGGATGATCCTGGTTCACACTCAGTGCTGGATTTGTGTGTGAGGTGATTCCTGTGCCAGGATGATCCTGGTTCACCCTCAGTGCTGGGTTTGTGTGTGAGGTGATTCCTGTGTCAGGATGATCCCAGTTTTCCCTCAGTGCTGGATTTGTGTGTGAGGTGATTCCTGTGTCAGGATGATCCCAGTTTTCCCTCAGTGCTGGATTTGTGTGTGAGGTGATTCCTGTGTCAGGATAATCCCAGTTTTCCCTCAGTGCTGGATTTCTGTGTGAGGTGATTCCCATGCCCAGGATAATCCCAGTTTTCCCTCAGTGCTGGATTTGTGTGTGAGGTGATTCCTGTGTCAGGATAATCCCAGTTTTCCCTCAGTGCTGGATTTCTGTGTGAGGTGATTCCCATGCCCAGGATAATCCCAGTTTTCCCTCAGTACTGGATTTGTGTGTGAGGTGATTCCTGTGTCAGGATAATCCCAGTTTTCCCTCAGTGCTGGATTTCTGTGTGAGGTGATTCCCATGCCCAGGATAATCCCAGTTTTCCCTGCAAGCTGAGGGAAGCAGCGAGCCCCAGGTTTTGCCAGCGCTCCTTTGTGCTCTCCAAAAATCACTTCCGAGTGCTTTAATATTCAGTATATTCCAGTGTTGTAACTCGGGGTGCTGAGGACACTAAACTTTGCCCTCTTTGTTCCTGCCCACATCCCTTGCTTTGCTGGCACAAATCCCAGCTGCTGTTGCTCAGGACAGAGGGAACAAAGTGTGGGAGCAGCCTCCTGCTCCGTGCTGCCACTTTGTCCTGACAGGTAAAAGGATTATAACAGAAAGGACTCATAAAATCAAGCCTGCTCTGCTAAATTGCCAAAGTTATCCTGTCACTTCTAAGTAACTTTGCCAGTTCCCAGACAAAAACAATCTCAGGATAAAACTTGTTAGCAGAACCTATTCCTAAATTAAAAAACAAACGTAGCTGCAATAACAAGGGATTTGTACCGTGAGAATCAGTAAAGAAAATACGTAAACAATCCAAGAATACAGAGATTTGATGGACAACTGAACACCTTTTACTAACCAATATCATAATTGTCAAGAAAGCCATGAACCAATTAAAGTTGCACACGAGCTCTGTAAAAACTGTGTAAAACGAGTTGTGAAAGTACAGAATTGGCTTTTCCTGCATGAAGATAACGGAGTTTCTGCTAACTTATTGCAATACCAGTTGGCATCAGCACAGCAAAGGAGAGCCCCGGGCAGCCCCACCATAAAAATCAATGTCAGTGCTGCTTGATTTGCAGGGAATTTTGGGTGACGCTCCCTCATTTTTCCAAGTGTTTGATGCAGTCATACAAAAAACATCCCTGAAGTTTGACTCTTCCAAAAAGCCTTAGCACTGCAAATCCCAGGAGTGGTTTGGGAAGTGAAGTAATGACGGAATTCTCAGCGGAGGAACGTTGCATGAAGGACCCGTAATCCTTGGCAATTAGGAAATTGTTGCTGAGGTTAATGGGGATATTATTTTTAACTTTGAGGGCATGAGCAATCTCCTGCCTCCGGGATAGGATTATTTCAATCAGTGCTTTAAATAAGTGCTTTCTGTGATGGTTTAAATCGACAAACATTTTAAATCATCAGCCCGGATTCTTTTTTAGCTGTTATGAACCCTGATATATCGCTTCATATTATTTTTATTTTGCATTGAGGCAGAGTGGTATTTACTACCAATGTTCAGTTGTGTGAGGTTGGGGTTTTTTCCCTGTTTTTTGGGTTTTTTTTTTTTCATTTTTGTGTATATCCTTGCTGTAAATAAAAGCAGAATGAAAAGCTAAATAAGAAGCCAAATAATGTGATGAGATCAGGAACCTTCTCCTCAGACTCCTTTTATAACTGGAATTAGAGACAGGCAAGAATTGGAGGTAATCCTGCTCAAGGTAACCACATCTTCAAAGAGAATTGTGGCAAAATAGTCAATTATTTTTTAAAAACACACTTTTTTTCCTGCTTTTCGGAGAAACTCCTGGTAGGAGCTGATTGCCAGTTCAATAACTCTATTTTTCTAAAACCTTCAGAGGCAAATATTTGCTGTTTACATCTATTACTTTTAATTAATTATCACATTAGGGTGATAGAGTATATTCTCAGGCTTTGAGAATAAATTTTGTTAAGAGTTTTATTTTTAAACTTTTTTTTTTTCCTTAAAAAAAAAAAAAAATAGCAACTTATTTGCCTTTTTGTGTTGTATCCCAGCTCCAGGCAGTAGCTGCATGCTGCGTCAGGCTGCAGCACTGCATGTGATGAGTAGAAAACTACTCCAGGTAAATTTAGGGACTCTCTTGGGATATATTGGAGCACTCCAGGCTTTTAAGCAGCCTGAGCTGGAGTTTGGATATTCTGAAGTGTCCATGTAAACACTCAGCTGAGAGAGCTGATCTCCAAACAGCCTCAGATGCCGCTGCACAAGAGCCAAAGAAAGAGTTTCCAGCTGCAAGTTGGAATGAGTTGTGTCAAACGCAGGTTTTAAAAGCTTTTTTGGCATGGTGTTGTCCATCTTATTAAGGAAAAACCTGACGGGGAGGGAAGATGGTGCGGATGAATAATGGGAGAGGCTGTAACCTCAAACCTATCAGAAAAAAGAGAGATTTTTACTGGAATGTTTTGTTGCTGAGCTTCCCAGCACCTCCAATTGACAGGAAAGCTAAATACAATTCCAGTGGCAAACACCATTCAATTGAGATTTTTTTTTTTTAAATACACAACTTGAAAACTTCGCAGTTTTTTTTCTGTCACGGTGGCTTTACTTGACTTCACCGGGCCTCTGATTGAAAGTCTCTCAAAAGTGGGTCACAAAAACATATTATACCTCTGTGAACAGGTGTTTCCAGCTCATTTTACAGGCTCAAATTTTCTGCTTACTGACTCTTGGCTGCTCTCAGCACATCTGAAAATAGAAATTTGTAGCCCTCGTCTTGTTTTCTCCCAGGTGCAACAGCTCCTTTTTTTGGTCAGACATGCCCCGTGTGCCTTCTGTTATTTAATGTGACACCAGCACCTTCCTGCTGGGCTTTGCAGGCCCCAGCTTCTTGGTTTAATGCGATTATTAAGAAATTAATGGCACCTAAGACCCGGCAGCGCCAATTCCTACTCCAGATCGTGGATCTGGGTGGTTTTGTCACTCCAAAATGAGTTCCTGAGACAGCCCAATTTGAACCTGGACCAAACCCCGAGCTGTCAGTCATGTTTTAGGTGCATTTTGGCTTGAAACAGAATTTTTGGTTCGAAAAGTGATCGAAATAACCAGGCAGGGGTGCCAGACGAGGCGTGGTGGTTTCAGGACGTGAATGAACCCCAGAACTTCCATCCAGCCCTTCTCTCTGAGAGCATCATCCCTGTGTTCACCTGTTCCTCAGGAAAAGGACTCGGTGTTCCCTCTGCTTGCCAGCAGGAGCCTTTCCATGCAGGCAAGATCTGAAAATCTGGAATAATTCGCCCTCTCTGGAGCAGCACAAAGGAGAATCTGCAAGAAATGAAAGTGTTGCCTTCAGCTGAAGGGCTGCAGGTGCTGCAGGGTGGGTTCCTGGGGCTGCACTCTTTCTTCTCTCTCATTTTCTGCTGTCGAGACTTAAAAACATGCCCTGGAAAAACTAAAAAATCTCCTGGAAGCTTTTGATCCAAGAGCCCAGCTCCTCAGAGAATGGGGATGTGGGCATGGGCAGTGTGCTCTGATTTAAATAAGGAAAAAAAACCCCAAAGAAGTTAAATCAGGGAACATAGCAGGGTTTGTTCTTCTGGTGAAAACGCCCCGGAAGATCGAGTTAAATGGTTTTTTGGTTTTCACTTTCAAAGTTACTTCAATAAAACATTTAAGGCCTGCTGATCTGTCTTGAATTAAAGTTGTGTATTGCAAGAAAACCGCTCTTAGCAGCGAGGGGCGTTTCAAGGTGACCCAGGGACGAGCTGGGAACAATGAAAAGAAATTAAATTAATTACATTGAGAGTGAGGCTGCTCGTGTTTTATCCTGCTTCTGTACGGCCACATGAGGAGAGGAAATCAAATGAAGAAAGCTGAACAGGCTTTTATTATTGCCTAAAGCTAAGACAACTGCACACCACAGGAAAGAACCTACAGGCATTATTTTTTGTGCAGCAAGAATTGATGACATGTTAGGAAAAAGAAAAAAAAGAGAGAAAAAAAGAGAGATAATTAGTGGTCAAAAGCATCAAATATGTAAATATTTTCTAGGGAGAAGTAATTAGTGGTAGGAATGAGCTCACACCCAGCCCCGAGCTGCAGGAGGATCTCAGTTCCCCTACAAACAGTTTGAAAACACATCAGTGGTGCCTTTTCTCCTGCTCTCATTAAGCTGCTCTGCCCTGGAATGGCATTATTGAAATGTCAGGGTTCAAGAGCCTGCCAGGAAAGTGTGTTTAGAGGAGGGAAAATGCATCAAAACACTCCAGCAAAGCCTTTTTTGTTGTTGTTTTTTTTTTGCTCTGGTGTCTCTGCAGGTGGCCACATCCCGGGAGCTCAGCTCCCATCCCTGTTCCTTGGGGATTTGCATCTGATAATGTGGAATTATCACTGCTCCCTGTGCTTGAGCACGAGGTCCAAGGCCAGTGCTGACTTCGCTCTTTCAGGTGCGATGGGTTTCAATATCCGAGGCCATTTGAACCTCCTGGAGTTAGTAAACATTTTAATTAGATCTTAATTGCAGTGACTTGATAAGAGTGGAGCCGTTGTAAATTCAGTAGCTGGATTCCAGAGGGACCAAAGTCAGGCTGGATTGAAGTGCCAGGTGCATTCCGTGGATACCTGGCACAGGGATGTACCTGGAATTGGAGCTTTCTTATCCCTCCCTTCCTCTTATTTGCAGAGTTTATGGCACTGTGGAACAGCACAAAAAGAGCTTGACTTCTTCACTTATCAAAAAATAAACTGAAGATCTCAGAAGTCCAAAGGGAGCTTTGAGGGAAAGTTTAAAAAAAACAACAGTGAAACAAGTAAAGTCCTTTCCTTTCCTTTCCTTTCCTTTCCTTTCCTTTCCTTTCCTTTCCTTTCCTTTCCTTTCCTTTCCTTTCCTTTCCTTTCCTTTCCTTTCCTTTCCTTTCCTTTCCTTTCCTTTCCTTTCCTTTCCTTTCCTTTCCTTTCCTTTCCTTTCCTTTCCTTTCCTTTCCTTTCCTTTCCTTTCCTTTCCTTTCCACAGAAAACCAAAAGCAACATTGGCTAATAGAATTCTGGTAAAGATAAGAATATCTGGGTTAAATTCTGCTCTGGGTGAGAAATTTTAGTACTAATTACTCATTCTGTGGGTATTAGGTTTTTTTATTTTATATGCAGCTTTTTAAATCCTTGTGTCTCAAAAGCTGAATCCTAAATGGAAGTTAACAATCTGAATTTCGGTGGTTTTGAAGCTTGAACGGGAAGTTTGCAGAGCGCTATCTCTGGATTTCATCGGAGTTAGCAATGCAGTTTTCTGGACAAGGAATTTGCACAGAAATTCATTTCATGAATCAAGCGTGGGGAGAAGCGTTTGTGGGTCACGGCGTGGATGTGAACAGCAGCAGCTCGGGCTCCAAAACGCTCCTGTTCTACTATTGTAAGAGCAGCTCTTTTTTTTACCCTGAAAATCGATTTAATAGAGGTTTATTAACAGCTGAGAGGGCTCATCATTAAAGTAAGAACAGTTCTTACATCTGGATTGTTTAAGAAATAACCTGAACAACCTGGGCTGGTGGAAGGTGGGAACGAGATGATCTTTAAGATCCTGCCTAACCCAAGCTGTTGTAGGATCAGTGATTTTTTATTTATTTATTGTTTATAGGTCTCCAGATGGACTTTAAGGGATGCTTTTCCTCCAATCCTTGCTGTGCCAAGGCAGCACAAGGAGGTGGGAGAGCTTGTTGGAGTAATAACTCTGTGCTCCCGTTTTGTAAAGGTTGCTTGAAACTTGGCCCTAAAAGCGAAACTCATCAATTTTTCAAATTGCCCATACAGGGGAAAAAAAAAAAGTGTGGCTTTATCTTGACTGAATAATTCATGGCTCCCTGGATGTAATCCTGATGCACTGCAGCTTTTCCCGCTGCAGCTCCGAGTTCTCCGGGCTGCTTTCGTTGCAGGGCATTGATCTGGATGAAATGGAAACAGAACTTGGAGACCAAAAAAAAAAAAAATCCAAGATTTAGCCAGGGTAGGAGGAGAGATGAGAAAGGGCAGAAAGAGGCTGTGGCTGCAGCTGGATCCAGGTCGTTCCTGCATTATTTTGGGATGTCCAGCACTGTTGCCTGTCCTCTCCTGGTTCTCCCAGCTGGTGTTTTCAGCCCTTGCTTGGCTGACAGAAGCCGAGTGGAATGACAACAATTTCTGATGTCAAGGAACGCCCTGGAACCTGCTCAGAGGCTGCTGAGCTCAGGGGTGTCGATCCAGCAAGACAAAAACGCAGGGGAAAGTACGAGGGAAAACCCAGCTGAACAAAGGTTGGTGCCTTATGGAAGGAAAGGTGGAGATTTCTGTAGCAAAAATTGAAAATGCTCCAAGGAAACGTTGCGATGTTTCCCCAGCTACAGGGAGAAGAAGAGGAGAGCAGGAGGTCCCACTGAAAATCTGCTATTTGAAGCTGCCCATCCACAGAATTTACCAGAGCCAAACGTCGGGAGCTGAAGTCAAAACCACGTAGGAGATGAAAAATCTGTGGCCATTACTGGTGTTTAGGTCTAGTTAGTCAAGAGGGTCTGGAAGATTTGTTAATTTAAATTGCTCCAAGTGAAAAATTGGATTGGCACATGAGAGGCTGAGCTTTTGCCCCGTGGGTAATGTTCCTGCCACCAAAATGGGGCGGTGATCCCAAACCCTCCCCTCACTGATCCCTTCTGCTGGAACCCACAGCGTGCTTTCCAAATATTTTGAGGAGCTGTTGTAAACACGAGCCTTTAAAATCATTTTGGTATTGTTGGATTTATTAGCCCCCCATCTGGAATTAATCTCGTCGTAAGATACGGATCCTCTTGAGAGAAATAATGCAGTTTAATTATTAAAACGTGGATGTGATCACTTTATACTCATTTCATACTCATTTTAGTTGTCATACTCTGATTATTTGATCTTTCTCAATCCCAGTAAATAACTGGGTTTTCTTGTAGTGCTTTAGTGTTATTTTGAGGTAATGGCCATCCTGTGGCAAATACTGATTGCAGAGCTCAGTGCACAATTCCTTTTTGAAAAGTTAATGTTTGAAAAACTTTCAATTATTTCTATATTGAAGGAAGGCAGAAAAGAAGGGAAAATTCTGCTAAAGGCTGGTAATCTCTAAGAACTGCAGGTTTTCAGCCTCGATTTGATTCTTACTGTACCAGAACCACGTTGTTATTACTGTTTGAAGTTTCTGAACCGCTCTGTAGAAATCATGCAGATGGAAACTTTTTCTTTAATTTTTATTTTTAAATTTAATTTAATTTTTCTTTAAACAGCTGAGCAGCTGTGTTGCAAGCAAACATCTCATTCCAAGACCCATGACAATTCATTTTTGGGAATGACCATCACAGCTGTGATGCAAACTGGAGGAATTTCCTATCAGAGCAAGTCCGCAAATTAATTTTGCTCCTTTTTTGTATATAAAAATGAAAACAAACTGAAACAAAAGCCTTCTGTAATTTGATAATATTTTGACTGGACAAGCAGTTCCCTTCAGCCCTCAGCAGTGCAGTATAAATAAAATACCAGAATTGCTGTTCCAGGAGGTGTCTGCAGCAGCATCTCTTTGGGATGAGCTCTCGCTCCTTGTTTTTCCTGGCAGAATTAATGGGATGTTATTCCCCATCTTCCTTCTGCTTTCTCCTACGTAAAAACCTCCGTGGCTGTGTGAAGCCCTCACCCTCTGATGGTAATAGGGAGAAAATTTCCATAATCTGGGAACACCTCCAGGGTCCTGAGTGTGTGACAACACATCCCAGTGATGGTCACAAATAACCCATCCCTCGGGCCGCCTTGCCAGGGAGAAAATATTCTTTATGGTGCTTAAAATCCCACTTGGTAGTCTTAAATATGCATGAAATTAAATAGATATTTCTCCCAAGGCAGGGTAATAAATATATTAATAAATATATAGAAATAAATGCTTTCCAAGAAATGCTCCTTGCTTTCCCTGCCGTGGAGAAAACCTGCAGCAGGAATGCTTGGATATTAGTTTAAAAAAAAAACCAAACTTCATATGTCTGAATTTTGGAGTTAAACATTTGAAATAGTTAGGAAGACTTCAGTCAGGTAAATCCATGGATTTTGGTGGCTCTTTTGGAGGAGTGTGTTGTACTTTCTTCAAAAAGGAAAAAACGGTGCAAAAGCGTTTTCGGTCCAAGTGTAAAATCCCTGAGTGCGGTGAGCGACACCAGCTCAGGTTCTTCCAGGTACCACCAGGAAATTTGCCACATTTGCAGCCTCCTGCCTGGGATTTACAGTCAGGGAGTGATTTCCTCCCAAGCTCATCAAAAATAGCTCAAACCACTGTATTTTCAGTGGCCTGGATCGCAGAGGTTCCACTTGATTGACATTTAATTTACCTGCACTAAATCGCTTTGCATCAACACACGGCTCCTAAAAACCTTCTAGTGTAGGATTCACCCCATTCCTACCCTTTTCCTGCCTGCCCTGCTCCTTCTCCTGTTTTTTTCTGGCCACTCAAAACGCTTCAGCTAAACTTTCCTCTCTCTGTTAGGTTAATTCTCCGTGGATTTTGCTTACTCCACTATGCTAAAAGAAAAAATAAAAAAGAGGGATGGCATTCCTAATTCCACAGTTCCCCTGGGTGCTGTCCTAATAAAAACCCAGCGGGGCAGACTTGAAATGAGGTTGGTTTTGTGCAGGTGGGCTGGCACTGCTTCTCCAAGTCAAAAATCCCGTGGTTTGGAGGGGTTTGCTCTTGTTTATGGGCTGCTGTGTCAGGAGAAACGAGGCAGAGAAAACCCCTGGAGCTCCTCCTCCAGCTTCTCCACAAATTGTGTGGAATTTGCTGGAGTGTAAAAAAAAAATTTATATAAAAGTAAAGGGAAAAAAGGGGAAGAAAGTAAAGTGCATCCAGTGAAATCAGCTAAATCCAGGGATTAGTTCAGAGCTCTGTCCCAGTAAAACCCAGGTCCTGCAAGGAATCTCCTCACTGGGGCTCCTCCAGTTCCAGCTTCTCCTGGGCCACAGTCCCCAGCTGTGCTCCTTCGTGGCTTTCAGATAAAAATACATGAATTCATTTATTCCAAAGAGATGACTGAACCTATATATATTTTTTTTTTCCTTCTCCCTGAGGTGGCCGTGTCACAGCTCACCTGCTCAAGCTCAAGGAGTACCCAGAATGTGGTTTTGGGGTGCAAAGCTGTTCTAAAAAAAACCACCATTTCCTCTTGCTGCTGCTCCAGCCTCGTTTTCCTCCTGCCCTGACACTGCTCTGCCCGACAAGAGCAGCTCTGGGGAGATCAATTGGCAGAAAATGGGGTTTTTTTCCCGTTTTTTTACTCCTGGTACCCCCAGGCAGGAGCCTGGAGCCAGGGAGGAGAGGGGCTTGGCAGGGCTCCCCTGCACAGACACAGGGGTTTCAGGCACTTGTTTTCCAGAACAAACACAACATAAAAACCTGGATTTTCCTCACAAATCCTCAGGTGAAGCTCAATCTTCAGGTATTTCTGTGACTCCAAGCTGTTGCTTCCGTGTGGTTTTTACACCTGTGTCTCAGCAGAAATATTTTTTCCTTTTCCTTTCCAACCCTTTCACTGCCTCCAAGGATTTGCTGAGCTCCTTCAGCCTTGGTGTTCCTCCAGGTGTTTCCTGCTGTATTTTTCTTTTTCTTTTTTTTTTTTTTTTTCTGTGTTTATTTTGGTGGCTTTGGATGAGGTTTGGACATTGCTGATGGGTTTGAGTTCTGGGAAGCTGTGGGAGAACCAATGGATCCTTCAGCAACTCCAGAGGAGTGGAGAGGTTTTTAACAGCAGAATTCATCCATAATATCCTGGGAAAGGCTCAGTTTGGTGGGAAGGAGGCAGGATGGGTGATTGAGGTGGTATCTGAGCTCTGAAATATTTTTCCTTTTCATTTCCAACCCTTTCCCTGCCTCCAAGGATTCGCTGAGCTCCTCCAGCCTTGGTGTTCCAGGTTTTTTTCTGCATTCTGTATTTTATGCATTTTCCAGGTTATTTTCTGTATAAAATCTGACCTTCTTCCTGTGTTTATTTTGGTGGCTTTGAAAGGGTTTGGACATCAAAGCGCTCGTGATGGATTTGAGTTCTGGGAAGCTGTGGGAGAACCAATGGGTCCTTCAGCAGCTCCAGAGGGGTGGAGGGGTTTGTAAACAGCAGAATTCATCCATGATATCCTGGGAAAGGCTCGGTTTGGTGGGAAGGAGGCAGGAGAGGTCACTGAGGCAGTGTCTGAGCACAGGGAGCTGTCTGTGCCTCCTCTGGGCAGGGTCACAATGCCTGGCTTGTCTCTGATATGATGAAATGTTATTGCAGGTTTAAAAGCACCCTGGAACAGGCAAAGCTCAGCACATCTCCCCAAAGGCTGGATTAATATTCATCCCAGAGCTAACAGCATTCCAAGGCTCCCAAACAGAACAGGGAGGGGGAATTTGGGGGGAGGTGGGAGGGGTTGAAGCTGAGGCCTCTCTGATCTAAAAGCAGCAGCTGCAATTTGGGAGCCGAAGGAATTTTGGCAGCGGGAGGAGCAGCGCTCCTCTCCTTCCAGCCATGACAGGGCAAGTGAAATACAGCCTTGCACAAGCTTTCTATTTGCAGCTCCATAAATTCCCTGGGAAGACAGGAATGGGGCCCTGGCACGGGCTCCAGGCTCTGTCACACATCCAGGGATGTGCCACAGCCTGGCACTTGTGGCTCTCTCAAAAGCCACTTGGAGAAGTGTCCCTGATGGAACACCTCCCTCAGAGTGTGTGTGTTCAAATAAATCTCCTACACTGCAACTCCTGCTCAGCTTCACACCAAACTCTGTCTGTGCAGCTTTGGACCTGGGTGGTGTTTGTAGAGTTAAAGTGGTTTATTCTTGATTTTGTGGTGCCTCAAGAAGCGAGGGGCACCTTGTGGAGATGGGGTGGCTGAAATACCACTTTGGTGCTGGAAAAAGAGCCAGGGAAGAAGAGCTGGAAAGGGAATTCTGGGGATAAAGATCTCCAGGAGGGAGCTGGGATGGTGTCTCTGTGCTGGGTCACTACAGCTGCCTGGGCTCTGAAGGGTCACAGCCTGACACTTGTGGCTCTCTCAAAAGCCACTTGGAGCAGTGTCCTTGATGGAACACCTCCCTCAGAGTGTGTGTGTTCAAATAAATCTCCTACACTGCAACTCCTGCTCAGCTTCACACCAAACTCTGTCTGTGCAGCTTTGGACCTGGGCAGCAGTCTGTAGAGTTAAAGTGGTTTATTCTTGATTTTATTTGTGGTGATTCGTGAAGTCGTGGAGACGGGGTGGCTGAAATAGAGCACTTTGTTCACAGGAAAACTGCCAGTGAAAAAGAAGAGCTGGAAAAGGAATTCCTGGGGATAAAGATCTCCAGGAGGGAGCTGGGATGGTGTCTCTGTGCTGGGTCACTACACCTGCCTGGGCTCTGAAGTGAGGGGATGGTGATAAACTCCCAAATAAGCAATAAATCAAATCTATGCTGCGTTAGCCCATCATTTTTCCATGTTCCAGCTGCAAAATACTCCTCTTTTTTGTTTATTTGACAGTGATGCCACTGTAAATTAAGTTTGGGGAGGGCAAGCTGGAGCTCAGCTGCTGCCTTCATCGCGCCAATACTGAATATATCAATAATTCCTGACATTTCCTTACTGGAATTCCTGAATTTCCTTACTGGAATTCCTGAATTTCCTTACTGAAAAGCCACATCCTTACGTTTGTTTCACAAACTTTGCTTCCCTTGGCCTCATGGCTTGCACTTCACGTATTCTCAATATCCCATTTATTTTCCTTTTTCAGTGGAAAACATGTGCGATTCCAAACGGGCTTTTTGTGCTTCCTGGCACCATCTCAGCCACATTTCTGCATTTATAATTGCTTTAATGCCAAAGCAGCCATCCCATTTGATGTGAAAAGTCAGAGGTTGCCTAATAATAGCTGGAAGTTTGCTAAATAAGGCCCTAACCAGCACATTTTCTTGTAGATATAAAGATGTGGTAATTAGTTTTGCTCTCTCTGCTGAAGGGAATTGGGTATCGGTGGAAATCAGCTCTGATCTGATGAGTTTGGGACTCAAGGGGCTAAACCTAATCAATTCTTGGATTGGGGTCTGTTTATTTTTAAAGTAATTGTCTAGGCTGGGTGTTTTAAGGTGAATTTTTGTCTATTTAAGGGTCTCTGTCTGCAGTGGGGTCGGTCTGGGCAATGATACTTATTCAATGGTATTAAAGACTCCTGACAGCTCTGATTAAAATTATGACTAAAATCAGGCAGAACGCAGCAAAAGGGAAATAAATGACATTTTTGAAAAAACACCGATTTTTTCAAAGACAGCGCAACGAAGGTTATTCCATTCGTAAATAACTTCCACGGAGAAAAATCTTAATTTGCGCTTTATTCACGCGTCTAAAAGGCAAGGAGGAAGCGTTGGGGTGCTGAGGAGGTTTTCCACGCGCTTTTCGCCTGCTCGTGCCGCGGTGTGAGATGTTCATTCCCTGCCGCATCCCACAGGAGGGAATTCCTGGAGCTGTGTTGTTGGAAACACTCGGTGCTCCCGGGGCAACCGCCTTCGGGTCAGGCTCAGATTCGTGTCTCTGTCAAAGCGCCAAGAGTCGCCCAGGGGAAAGGAAAAGCTTCACATCCCACGAGTTGCCTCGAAAAATCAGAATAAGTGACAGAAGTGGCATCGTTTGATCCCTTTCCTGCGCATATTTCCGAGGAATGCGCTGCTCGTCCTGCCAGACGTGGCAAAAGGGGAGGAGGATTTGTTTGTCTGCCTCATCTGCCCCCACCCAGAAATAAATCTCATTCGGTTTTAAAATGCAGCAAATTTTGGAGGGGAAAGTTTTTGCTTGTTTTGTTTTATCTGGATTGTGAATATTGAGCTCAGTTTGGGTGCTGCATACAGATCAGTGCCAGCCCGCAAATAAGTGTTTCTGTAACTTGGAAAAAAGTTGTTTATTGTGTTTGTAAAAATGAAGGTGACAGTCTCTTTTCCTTTAAAGAAACCCAGCAGCGCAGGAGTGTCATTTTGGCACCCTTTGATTTGGAGTGAGCACAATAGAAGTGACTTTTATGCTTCATTTTGGTGAGGACCAGCCCCAAAAATGGTGGTTTTTTGTTAAATCCGTGTGTGGCACGAGGCAGTCAGGCTGTTAGTGAGGGAGAAATAGGAAAAAAACCTGATAAGAATCCCTGTAGACCCCAAAATGGCTTCGGATGGCAAATTTGAGGGGTGAAAATGACAAATATTTTACAGCTGTAAAGACTCAAAGAGAGATTTTTAAATCGGAATTTCCATTTCTTAAGAATCCATTCAACCTGATATGAGCCGAACATTTTGGAGAGGTTAAGGTAACAAATCTCTAATTTTACAATTGATTCCCTGAAAAATCAATTACACTTCACCAGAACAGAAATAATAGCGTGGATTTATTAATGTAGCTTGAGAAATTCTCCTCTTCCAAAACCTAAAGAGATTCATATTTTTTAGCCCCAAATAAATCCCTTCTGGGAATATATTAACAGGTTGCTTGTCAATAAGGATTATAATTGTAATTATAAGGATTTTAGGTAGTAGTTATAATTATAATAATTATATTATTATATCATAATAATCTAAGTTATATTATATAATTATAATATAAGGATTTTAGGTGTAGTTTTATAAGGAATTTGGAGAGCAAGGAATGTTTTTAGAGGACCAGTTGACCTCTGTGTCTTAAAGACATTCAGCTCCTCCCGAGGTTTTAAATCAGCTTCCAGGGATCTCATTCCCCAAAGTTGATATTTATGTTATTCTGGCTTGTGGTGCAGAGAGTTGTGCCCACAGACTCTGTGCTTTAAATAGAGGCACACTGAGAGAAAAATAAATCAGTTTTTATTTCGTTCTTCTTCATCACTGTGGCCTCGCTGTGCCCTGGTTTCAGCACTGCGGTTTTTTATAGAAAAATCCTGGATTCTTTTTGATGTTTTTTATGTAAAAATTAGCAAATTATCACATCCTGGCCAGCACCTGTCTTCCAAAAACTTCACCCCCTGATCCTTGTGGTTTGATCCTCTGACCTGAATTGATTTTGAGTTCAAACCTCATCTCATCTTTCCCTGGGTTCTCTGCATCCTCACTTCCAGACTTCTCCAGCACTTTTGTTTTCCCTTTATCTTCTTCTCCCCACATTCTGGAGAGTCCCTGGCAGCTGCTCCTTGGCCCTTTCTTTCTTCTCCTCCAGCCCCAGGTTCAGAAATTCCGGAATATTCAGAATTCCCTCTCTGCTCCCTCCCTGAGGTTCAGAAATTCCGGAATATTCAGAATTCCCTCTCTGCTCCCTGAGGTTCAGAAATTCCGGAATGTTCAGAATTCCCTCTCTGCTCCCTGAGGTTCAGAAATTCCGGAATATTCAGAATTCCCTCTCTGCTCCCTGAGGTTCAGAAATTCCAGAATGTTCAGAATTCCCTCTCTGCTCCCTCCCTGAGGTTCAGAAATTCCAGAATATTCAGAATTCCCTCTCTGCTCCCTGAGGTTCAGAAATTCCGGAATGTTCAGAATTCCCTCTCTGATCCCTGAGCTGTCGCGGTTCCCAGCCACGTCCTGATCTTCCGTCACTTCAATTCCAATTTCCCTGACTGACAGTCTCTATATCTGAGGGCCAAATTGTGCAACACCTTGACAAATGCTCATTAATTTCCTGCAACTGGATGTGTTTTGTGTTTTTTTGTTGCTGTTCCTCTCCTGGTGTTTCCCGGCTGGTTCATGAGGACAGCTGCATCACAAGCAGCAGCGAGGGGTTTTCTCTGGTCATTAATTCCCTTTTCTCCTCTGTTTTTCCAGTCATGTTGTTAGTACTGAGTTCTCCCCCTCTGGTTCTACTCCTGGGGTGCCAGTCTTGGGTCTGGGCTCCGATCCAGCTCACGTTTTGGATGCTGAAGCAGCCTGCCTGTCTCTCTTTTCCTGCTGGGAAGGATTCCTGGATTCCCATTGCCTCCTTCTTATCTCTGTGTGGGTTTTTCTGCACAAATTCTGTGGCTTTGGGAGGAGCTTTTCTGGTTCGATTCAAGTGAATTGTGCTCTGTGATTTTATAGGGTGAGCGTGCAGATCTCAAAGGCTGAGTTTGATATTGAAATAAGCACTAACAATAATATAATATCATCATTTTTGTAATTCTCTGCAGACATATTCCAAGGATCTGGGGGATTTGTCAGCTTTGCACTTTAACTGCTCGCTGTTGTAGCAACATCTGACTGTGCTTCTCGCAGAATCCTGGAATGGTTTGGGCTGGAAGGGACCTGAAATCCCACCCCAGCCTGTGGCAGGGACACCTCCCACTGTCCCAGGTTCTCCAAACCCCAGTGTCCAACCTGGCCTTGGGCACTGCCAGGGATCCAGGGACAAATCTGGGAATTCCATCCCAGCCCCTGCCCACCCTCCCAGGGAACAATGCCTCCCCAAAATCCCTGCCCTCAGGCCATGTGAAGCCATTCCCTCTGTGCTTTTTGACTCCTGATTTATTCCTTTGCTGGAAAAGCTGGGGTTTTTGCCTGGCTGGATTTAGTATTTCAGCACTTAGCCCTAGGAACGTGAAACAGAGTTGAGGGAGCGGGGTACAAAGTGTAGCTAATTTTTTTCTCTGTATTTCTGAATGGATAATCCCTTCTTTTGGAGCTGTTTGTAGAGTTTCCTGCACATCTGTGATCTCCTTGCATCCAGCTTTGTCGTCACGGATGTGCAGAGTGAGGATTGTCCCGCAGTGCCGTGGCTCTTGTGGATCTCATGAGAGGAGCCCTCCGCTCCTTCCCTGGAATTCCCGACAAATCCCTGCTGTGCACGATCCCCAGGCACTTCCCCAGCACTTGGGAGGGGAGGAAAAGGAAAGAACAATGCCCTGTGTGTGCAGAACAACAAAATACTGAAAAAAAAACCCCCAAATCTGCCTGCCTGGCATGGTGTGCTCATAGAAGGGAATTGTTCTTTCCCTCTTTGCCTTGCTGCTGGAATGTCATCCCTGCCATCCCCCTCCAGGCCTGGCTGTGCTGACAGAGGAGCTTTTGATTTTTGATTTGATTATCAGCGCTGGGAAATGGGCTGTGGTCCCTACACACCTTCCTTACAATCTGCTTTTTCCCCGGGTGTTTGGGGAATTCATCTCGGTGCCGCTCGTTGTTTGCGGAGTGACTTAATTACACCCCAAATTGGTGTCTGACGAGCTCGGAGGGGAGGTCACTTCCAGTAACAGAGCTGAAGGAGGAGAACAATCAATATTTAAATATTCAGCCATGGCCAGATACCTGCAGTGAATCCTCCCCACCTGAGGCAGCCTGCTGCTCCTTCTCCCGTCATGATGGAGATCAGCGTCTCCAGAACAACACCCAGCATCTTCCAGGACTTTGTGCTGTTGGAGTTTAACAGCAGCCCAATGAATTCACTCGATTAGGCCCTAATCATTTCCAGACAGATGGGCACAAATTAGCTATCACAGGGCTGAGGGCTGGGCGAGTATCCAGCTAAATGTTTAATGACACAAAATCCCAAAAACGAGCTCTCCCACGGGCAGGGAAACACGAGGAGGAAAAAAAAAACCACCCAGTGCCATTTAGCTGGAATGTGAGTGGCTTCAGGATGTGGAGAGCAAACACTCCTGGGCTTCTGGGGGCAAATAAAGGTTCCTGCACAAGTACAGGAGTTCATCCCCAGCCTGGGAATGAGGCTTTCCATGGCTTTCCGCTTGGATGTGGCTCCTTTTTGCTTGGTGAGTGTAAAATCCTTTGCCTGGGTTAGGATCCTCCAAGAATTGGGAATAAATGATCACGGGACCTTGTTCTCCTCAATTGTTTCACTCCCAGTTTCTCTTTTCCCTTTTTTTTTTCCCTTTTTTTTTTTTTCCCTTCTTTCTTTTCCCTTTCCCTTTCCTTGTGCTGTGAGCACCAGCACTTTGTGGATAACTCATGGAATCACAGCTGGATGCTTCCAAAGGTTACCCATGGGAATCAGGGGGGTGGGACCAAGGCTCTGCTGGGTCCTGTTGATGAAGGAAAATCCACATTTCCTGCTGAGTTGTTCTGTTGGGTTTATATTTACAGATCAGCTCATTCCCACTCCAAAACTGAAGGAATTAACTGGCTGGGGATAAATAACTCCCAGCTAACGTTAATATTAAATAAATAGAATGATGTGATTAATCCCATTTATCTATTATCAAAAGTTTGTTTGTCCTTTTTGTCATCTTACAAATGAATGATATCAACCCTTTTCCCTCCATGGTTTTGCTTTTTGATAAACTCTGCAGGAGAATATGAAATAATTTACAAAAAGTGTCGCTCTTGAAAAATCCTTGTCTTAAAAGCACTCAGCTTTGCAGTCCCAGGAGGATAACTTTCAGTTGGTAACAACTTTAAAAATAAATCATGTCACAGGAATGTGTAAAACCCTGTATTAAGCAGGGAGTTTGCGTGTGAGGAGTAAATCTTAAATCAGGCTCTAAAAGCTCTGCCTGAAGAGCTGCCTCTTGTCCTTACCTGCCTTGCCACTGATTTTCAAGGTTTAGTATTTCACCCTCTTGGCTCTGTTCAAAGTTTAAAAACGATGCTGGGAGTGCCAGCTCCTCTTTGCAGGAACCTGAAGCACCTGGAGTGCAGGGAATCTTCCAGGGCTCTCCTGGGAGCTGAGCTCACACAGGTGAGCAAACAGAGCCTGCAGCTCCTCCTGGCTTTTTTGTTCCACTTCTGTTCGCCTTGAGTTCAAACATTTCTGGGATCGCTGCCCAGCAACGTCTGTGTTTGTTCGGGACTGTTTGGTCATGACTCGATTGTATTTAAGAAAAATTTAATTTTTTTTTTTTTTTCATAATGAAGAATTAGGTTGTTTTTTTTTTAAAAAAAAAACCTAACTCTAGTCTAAAATATTATTAGTTGGGGTTTTTTTTCCCCAAATTGGCACCTACTGGGGGTTGTGAGGAGGCTGGGGAGGGAATTTAAGGCTGTGGATGGGACAAGAGGGAATGGCTTTAGGCTGAAGGGTGGAAGGTTTAGATGGGATCTTGGGAAAGAATTCTTGGCTGGGCTGGAATTCCTAGAGAAGCTGTGGCTGCCCCTTGATCTATCCAAAGCCAGGCTGGATTGGGATTAGAACATTTTGGGATTGTGGAAGGTGTCCCTGCCACGGCAGGGCTGGAATGGGATGGGTTTGGGGTCCTTCCCTACCCAAACCATTCCATTTCCTGGGGATTCTTACACAAACTCCACAGTCCTGTTCCTCGTGCCTCTCCTGCATCCTGGCTCAAGTGACTGCAGGATTCCTGTGCCACCCTGGGCACTGAATTAATTTCCATGTGCTCTAATTCCCCACCATGAATCGGGAGAAAAGCCCTCCCTGGTGTCCCGGCTGCTGGATTCCTTGTCCTGGTTTCCTGCAGCAAATCCTGTGTCGGTGTTGCCCCTGCTGGCATCTCCTGCTCCATCCTGGCTCTTCTGGGGACTGGGAATTGGGGTTTTTTATGGCACTCGAGGTGGGGACCAGCCCAGTTCTCAGCAATTTCAAAAGAGGAAAAGAGGCTGGGCTGCAAATCCCTGGGGTGGGGAGACTGGGAAGGTGTCGGGGGAACCTCTGCAGGCTCGGAATCGGGATCCTGTAGGATCAGGACCTTGTCTTTGAAGCTGGATGATCTTGATGTTCTCTTCCATCCTTAAATGATTTTGTGATTAAAGATGATTTGGGGTTCCAGGCAGCAGATCTGCTCAGACACATTTTGGGATATTTTTTGTTTGTTGCCTGCTTTAGTGTTTGCTCCTGAGTGATCTTCCTGTACAACAGTGAGAAGAAAAATCAGATTTATGGGGCAGGTTTGAATGCAAGAGGTGTTTGTCACCTCCTCCTCTTTCAGAAAAAGAGAACAGGCTTCCCAGGTTTGCAGGGAGGGGGAGCTGGTAATTGCTGCTTTTTACCAGAGACTTGACCAAAGTCAAAAATAATCCAGTTTCAGGTTAAGAGATGCTTTAGTTTTAAACCTGCTGGGTCACCTAAAGGAATTTCAGTCCTCGGGTAGATTTGGATAGGAGGGGACAAGCTCTGGTGCTGCTTTGAATTTCGATTGTAGTTGAGTCCTGGGCAGATGCAGATCAGCAAAAACTCAACCAGCAGATTTGTTAAGTACTACAAAGCCATTTTTTGAACGCTGTGACAAAGACATCCAGGATTGGATCCTCCTGTGTGAGGTTTCAGCCACTAAATAACTCATTTTTCCCAGCCCTGAGGAGCTGCAAACCCTCCTGTTTCAGAGCAAACAAACCTTCTTGTAAAACAAAACCACAGCAAAATGTGGGAGATAAATCCTGATCCTGAATGTGCAGCGAGGAGAGGGGTTCTGGATTAATGTTTGATCTCTCTGTAATCCCTGGCTTTGAATTTGTCTGTTTTTATCAGCTGCTCCAAAGTGATATCGAAGTGGGTGATTACAGGGTGAGAGATGAGAGAATGAAGTTATTTCTCTTCGCCCATCACCACCAGGAATTAATTATCAGGAGACAGAGCTCCCGTTTTCCTGAAGAATCCCAAATCCTGCTTGGCATCACGGGCTTCCCTCTTTCCCTTGATTTATCCAGGCCTTTCCCAATTAGCTGTACGCTGCTGTAATTCTGGGGCCTGAAATGGAGAGGAATTTATTTCTTTATTTCAGGCCACACTTCCAACCTAATGTGAAATTTCAGCGCAATTTTTGGTAGTTTATGGGGTTTGTTTTGGTTGGTTGGTTGGGGTTTGGGGGTTTTTTTGGGGTATTTTTTTTTCCCATTGCTATTTTGTTTTGTTCTGTTTATTTTGGGAGGGGATTTTTTGTTTGGTGTTTTGTTTTTGTTTGGGTTTTCTGTTCTGGTTTTTTGGGTTTTTTTTTATCGTTGGGGTTTTTTTTTTGTCTGTTTGGGGGTGGGGTTTTTTGTATATTTTTCTTTATGGCTGTTGAGGAATTTAAAATTTTTTAATAGGCTGAAAAGTTGTTTGACAAGAGCTGCAGTGGGTAACTTCCAGAAGCAGCCAAAGTTAGGGTTCTGAGCCTGTTTCAGGGAGCAAAACATTCAGTTTTCCTGATAAATACAGTCACTTTTAATTAGCCAACCTTAATGAACAGCATCTCAGATTTGCATTTACAATTTGCCCAGGCAGAGCTGTGTGGAGTTGTTGGAATAATTGTGGCTTTCAGCAGGAAGGAAGAAATGAGGAGAAAATGGCTTTTTGAGCCTGTTCCTGTGGAAAGGCCGTGGCAAGCAGCACCGGTGTTTAGAGTCCTTTTTGGTGCATCTGTTATAACATTTTATTAATATAATTTTACACTAAAATAATATATTCATATAGCATATCTATTAATTGCATAGAACTAATATATATTATATTACATCTAATTATATATTAATATCTTGTGTAAGACATATTAATATATTCTATATTAATAACAATATATTGATGTAACATTATGTTAATACAATGTTATAACTTTATATATAAATATCCTATTGGAACGTTATATAAACATTCACTTTCATTCCTAGCAAGTTGAATAATCTGATTTATTAATGCTCAGCACCTGCTTGAAGGCTCAGTAGCGCTGAAGAGACAGCACTTGGGTGTTGCTCTCTTAAATCAAATCCTCGCTGAATTTGGTTTTATTTTTCTTTTTTCTGCCGCCCCTCAAGACAAAGATTCCCTGGGAACTCCTGGGCTGGGTTTTTTGGCTTTGCCTGGAGCCTGTTGGGTGACACAGCGCTGCAGGAAAATTTGCACTATTTATAGGGTGTTCTTTGAGCCAGAAAGTTCTGCTTTAAAAGATCCAATTTCGTGATTTTTTTCTCTTTTTCCTGCCTGACTTCACAGGAAGGGAAGGAAGGAAGGAGCCTTCGGGCAATTAGCTGTGATTTAAACCCTGACTTTTCCGTGGCTTAAGTTTACCAGATGAGAAATTCAGCAGAATTTCAGTTTAAAAAGGCTTTTGTTTCCAGAGGAAGATGAAATCGGTGGTGGTGGCACTGCCTGGCACATTTTTAAACCATCACTCCAGCCTCACCCTCAGAAATTGCTGTGGTCCACACGCAAGGAAAACAAAACGAGTTCCTTGGTTAATTAACTTGCTGCATCAAACGGGTGCCCAAGTTTATTTCTGCCCCGTTTCCATCAGTTCTTTCAAAGATATTTTGCCTGTCTTGACCCAGACCAGTTCTTTAGTGTTTGTACATCTGCAAAGGAGTAAACTCTGCATCTGGAATTGGTGTTTTCCTGGCTGGTTCGACTGAAGGTTCATGGAATTGTGTGTTTATCCCTGCTGGGTTTGGGGCAGACTGGGATACAGATCCATTTTTGCTGTGCTGTTGACAGCTCCTCCTGCACTGCTCAGGTGTCAATCCCCCCATCCCTCCTGGATCCAGGATTATCCCCCCATCCCTCCTGGATCCAGGATTATCCCACTCTCCAGTTGATTTAGGGTCTAATAATTAGCAGGTGGAATGATCTCTGTGGGTTACCAATGGAAAACACCCCCTTGGGATCTCCAGGAACACAGAAGTGTGAAGTGCTGGATCAGTGGAAGAAAACCATCCTGAGAAACGAGCTCTGGCATCCAAACAACCCAGGAGGAACGATCCAGGCCTGGCTTTTTTGGGCATTAGTGCCCGCAGCTCTTTCTCCCTCTCTGCCCAAAGCGCAGGCTCTGCGGCCTCAGCTGTCAAAGGCTCCTCAGTTTCCCTAAACTGAGGAATTATTCATAGCAGAACGTACACGAGAGCTATTTTTGGGACGTGCAGGCTCGAGATTATTCATTTCGTATTTACTTGGGGATTTCTTGTTTCATCCTGGGGAGCACGGAGGGAGCTCTCTGTGGAAATGCCCCGAGCTCTCCGAGGGAGGGAGGAAAAGCTGAGCCTCGAGGGGTGCTTTGTGCTTTATGGAAGGGCACAGAGGCTTTGGGCTCCTTAATTAATTTTCTGCTCATTACGGGAAAGGAGGAAAACACCGGCTCCACGGGAGGCATTGCCGTGTTCAGGCCAGGCTTAGGCACATCCACTCTGCCTTTATCCCGTGTTAGAAGCAGAAATGTCATATCTGCAAGGAGCTTTTTATCAGCAACGGGCCCTGGAGGTGTGATTTGTGCTTCCTCTGCGTTTTCACGCAGGATGAATGGCTGCTGCCAAAACATTTTTTGGGCCGTGAGCATCCTTTTGTCAGAGCTGGTGGCGTTGTGTGAGCTCAGAGGTGAACTCCACCTTGCAGAATCACCCCTCAGAGGGTTTTTTTCTTATCAGCAAAGAAGTTTCAGGTGAAAAAAAAAACGCATTTTGCTGCCACAGAGCTGCTCTCCCCACACGTGACAGCTCTGCACCAACCCCAGCCCCAGCTTTGTACAATCCTTCAAATGGCACCGAGGAGAAACCCGAGCAAAGCCTAGGAAATATTCAGAGGAGATCTGGTGGGGAGAAAAAAAAAAAACAACAAAAAACCACCACTTTAAAGGGCTTATTTAGTGTGAAATAGCTGCAGAGGAGTCACTGGAGTGTTCCCTCCGTGCTTGGCCATTAATATTTATCCTGGAGGAGCTGAGGAGGCAGAAAGGGAAACGCTTTGGTGTCGCTCCATTAGGCTGGAGGGGAGGCAGGAGATCACAGGACGGTGCTCACTGACCCTGCAAGACGGAGCTCTTGCAATAATGGAAATATATTCCTATTTTTGGGGGGCTCCCGAGGGAAGCGTTTGTGTTAATGGCTTTGCCTGGGTTAAAGCTGGGACTTGCTCGGTCTAATGACGCTTCCCAGCCAGGCCTGGGGAGGAGAAAAGGGGCTGGAAGCTTCTTTCTTCAGCTCCAAATGCACCCCCAGAGCTGTGTCTGAGACACAGGGTCACAAATCCAGCCCTGAGCTGCGTTTGTTAAAGGATTTGGCTCTTGACATAGCCCAGGTTGGTTTCTAGACTGCTCTTCACGGGGAATTTGCAGCTGGAGCTGTTCCTTTGAGCAGCGTTGGTGTGGATCTGTGAAGAGACAGATTTCTCCTTTGCACTGGCCAGAACTGGTTCCTAAAATGAAGCAGAAATTCCTCTTCCCTGGCTCCAGCAAAATCATCCAACAGTGCCCAGTGATGACGACATTGAATAATGCCCAGTGACTGACCTTGAAATAAAGGTGCTCTGCTCTGTGGGGATTTTTTGGGGATTACTGTTTCCAGTTTCCTATCTTCACTGGAATTCTGTCACAGCTCATAAATACAAAACACACCTTGCATTCTCAACTGAGCTGTAACTCCTTGGTGAGGCCCCAAAACCAATAATTTATTAAAGCTGCTTTGAGGAGCTGCCCCCAAACCCAGAGTTAGGAACATGTGTCCCTTACCTTTCATGTTTTGCAGGAAAATCTCTTTTTTCAGCTTGTGCTGGATGAGATTATGGCACCAAACTGAATGCATCGATATACAGGAATCCTTGCAGTTGTTTTCCTGGAGAGCAGCTGCAAAACCACAGGCAGCAGAGCATTACCGAGAATTAAAAATCACAAAAGTGGTTTAAAGTCTCCAGACTTCACAACAATTACTGTGGCCTGTTAATTACTGGAGTTTTCTTGTTCATTCTTTATGAGTGGCTGCAGAGATTGCTGTAGTACACGTGTGTGTGTGTGTGTGTGTATAATATATATATTATTTTATATATTTTTATAATTGGATATATTTATATATTTTTGTATTTATATGTTTTGTATAAATATATATAAGTATATTTATATTTTATATATTTATAACTATATAATTACATGTCTGTTGGGGTTTGACCCTGTGTGGCAGAAACACCAAGTTTTGGATCGTGGGCTGCCTGGATATGTGGAATTTGGATGTAATACATGAATTTGATGTTGGCAGAACTCCCCTTTCCCTTGGAGCATGCCATCCCATTCCTTCCTGCGGTGTCCCTGTGAGGAAGGGGAGCTCCAATTCCCTTTTTTCCCAGAATGGGAGCTTTGATTTCTCCTTGTTCTCGCCTTTCCTCTTCCCCTCATCCCCTGCCTGATGGAGTTGCTGGCACTTTGCAGGCTGGGATTCAGCAGAGCAGCTCTGACAGTTTATATTCAGCAGGAACCTGCCCTTGGGGAATATTAATAATGTCATTTTCTCTTCCTGATAATCAGCCTGACAGTTTCTGTTGGAATTCTGGAAGGAAAACCAACAAGCTTCCCCCTGGAATGGGAGCTGCTGCTCAACCTGTGATCCCAGAGCAGGAGGAGATGCTGGGAGGTTTAAGTTTACAAGAAGTGATTTTCAAGTGGTATTTTCTCCCCTTTTCTCTCAGCTCCGTGGTGGGGGTTGTCCCTGGGAGTGCCAGAGTTGTTGTAGTATCCAGTGGGATAGAGCAGAGCTCTGTGCTGCGTTTTGGGGTGCACAAGCTGCAGGGTCCAGCCTGGAGCCCAGGGCTCAGCTTGGGGAAATTCCTCATTCCGTTGGATTGCCTGGAATTCACCGTGGCCCCAGCTCTCGTTTGGGCTGTTCAGGGAGCGGCCCCAAGTTGTGTGCACACATTTTTCCTGCCCTGCACAAGCACACCTGGATTGTTTCAGGTACATCCCAGCGTTTCTCTTGGCCTGCTTTCTCCAGGTGAGGACTTGTTTGTGCAGGAATTGTTTGCTCTGCGTGGCTGAATGGGCTCCCAAGTGTTCCTTTGTCTCCTGTGGGAGGGTGGAGGTGAAAGCAGCTCACCTTGGGGGCTGAGCTTTGAGTTTCCCTTTTAGTTTTGGGTGGTAAAAGCTGCTCGGGGATGAGGGAAGCCTGGCTGTGAAGAGTTTGCCTTTTATTTCAATTTATTGTTGCATTTCCCCTCAGTAACTGCGCTTGTTTTCTGTGGTGGACCCACATCAGCACTCAGTGTAAAGCCAAGCACCAGGATTCTGAAGCAGATTTAATTTGTCTGCATGTTTTGAACAGCAGCATCATCAACCCCAGTGCCAGGCTTGCCCTGATGATAAAGAATTTATGAAAACAGATCACGTTATTGCAGATTTACCGGGGAGATGATTTTGTGTGCACAAGGTTTGTCACTTTTATATGCTGTCCCAACTCCAACAACTGCATTTGAGTCCATTATTTTGGTTTTGAAAATCTAATAAAGATAGAAATGTCCCTGTGTAGATGAAAGCCCATCACTGTTTCTCTGGGTCCCATCACAGACATAAATCCTGCCAGTTCCTCCAAAAAAAATGGGCAAAATCCTGCGAATTGTTCTTCTCCAAGCGATGCTGGCAGCATTCGGAATAAATGCTGTTCCTGGGATTACAAACCCTGGCTTCTCTGGGCCTCTTCCAGGCTTCAGATCGGCACCGAGGGCTACAGAACATCGAGTCCCCAAAATGCTCCACAGCTCCTACTCCCAAACCAAATCATCTCCTCTTTCCCTGCGCTGCTGTGTCAGAAACAACAAAGCAGGCTGGGGCTGTCAGCAGCCAGAAGGAAGGAGAGCATTTCCCTGCTTTTCCCTGCTTTTCCCTGCCAGCTTTTCTGGCAAGGGCTGCACATCATTTATCTTTAAACAGTTTTGCTTCGCTCTCAGTTGGCTTTGGAGTTCAAAGAGACGACAGCTTTGGGGAGAGGAATTTTGTTGCAGTGTGTGTAAAGCAAGAGGGTGTTTGTGTAGCGCTTGCCTGGCACTAGTCAGGCTGAATTTATTATTTATACAGGTGCTATAATACAGATAGACAGGGGATGTGTCTATTAGAGCTCGTGTTGTTCAGGGGGATGTAATTCCTGCCATATTCCGAGTGTTGCTGCCCTCAGCGAGCAGCTTTCATGAAATTTTTGGATGGAATGAACGTGGTCAGGGATCCTGGGAGCATCCTCAGCTTCCTGTCAGGATCTCTAACTGGTCCCTCCTGCACCCACCGTGTCCCCAAATGCTGTTGTGGGTGCTTGTGCATGGACAGAGGGAGAAATCCCACATTTTTGGCAGGAAAATCCCAGACCAGCAGCTTCACCTGTGCTGGTTTTGTCACTGCTGGAGCAGCAACAATCTCAGGATGCAGAGGGAAGGGCCGTGAACAGGAGTGGAATACGAGAGGTGTTTGTGCATCCGTGCCTGGAACCACACCTAGGCTTCTCCTCCTGCTTTTCCTCCATCTCCAGAGTGATTTTAGAGGGGGAGAAATTCCATCTCTCATTTTTGAAACGTTGCGTTGCAAAGGCAGCACTGGAGAAGCAGCAGGTTCCAGCAAAAGTTGCAAGTTGTTCCTGTCTTCCTGAAATGAAGAAATGTGAGGTTATTCCATAACCCAGGAAATCCAGGGCTTCGTGGTTTATTCATTCATTATTAACATTTAGGAATGTTGCTTATATATTCCAAAATGCTCCATTTCTGGATTGATATATGGCTTTGCACTCACATCTGAGGCAAAAATGATATCTGAAATTCAAATCTTAACTCTCATCCCAGCGTCCTTAGTTCCGTGCTAAGGTTTTCGTTTGGGTTCTGGAATCTCTTTCTGCAATGTTTGTGTCGTTATAAATTCAGGGAGAAAATCCTGACGTGTGAGTCCCGTGTCAGCAGCAATTTGGACGCTTTTGTCAGGAATAAAACCTCCCTGATTTGTGATTTTTAAGCATTGCTTGTTACGTGCTCAATAAACTCTGCAACTGCAGAGGTGAAGGCACTCATAATTAGAGTGAGAGTAGGAAAATGCCCTTTAATTTGCTATTTTGCTTTAAATGCTTGAAGAATTAGAAAGGCAGAGTGAACATTCTTAAGGCTGCAATCCCCTAAATTTAAAACTGGAGTTAAGTTTCTGCTCTTTGCAGTGTGTCCCACACTTCCCCCACACTCATTCTGTGCTGTTCACACTATTAGATTTAATTTGTAGGGTTGTTTTTTTTTTTTCTTTTTAAAGATGCTAATTTTGCATTAACAGAAGGAAAGAAAATCCTTCCAGCTGAAGGAATTAAAATGCACGGTCGTGATTTCGTCTTCACTCCGTGCTGAGGATGAAATTCCTGGGCTGGGAGGGTGGCTGAGGACAGGGATGGGGCAGAGCTGTGCCCCTCAGAGGAAATCTCTCATTAAACATCCTCAAATCACAATTTATTTCCCTATTTTCCCCTGGGATTCAGCCTCCAGGTGCGCCAGGAATGTCAGCAGCTGCCGCAAGCTTTGCCTGGAGTCACAAATAACTTCAGCCAAGCAGTTTGCGTTCGGCTTTCCTTAATTCCAGTGATTTAATTCCCGTTCCCTCCGCTCCATAAAACTCAACTGGCCTCCCTGTAAACACCAGTGCCACGGGTGCAGTTTCCCTTTTGTAATCACCCATCTTTAACAAGGTGGAGGAGGAGTCATGAGCACCAGCTGCAGGCACGAGAGGCTGGGATGGCTCTTTGGTGCATTGCTGCAGCGTTCCTGGGCTTGGCCAGGAGCTGGGATCGGTGGTGAGCTGACCAGAATCATCATCACCATCACCATCACCATCACCATCACCATCACCATCACCATCACCATCACCATCACCACCAAACACGAGGAGCCTCCTTAGCCCTAAACTTCACCTCCTTCCTCAAGCTCCTCACCTCCTAAGCAGAGCCCAAGCGCTCAGAATGAAGCAGCTGTTTGGTTTAAGCATAAATTTATCCATTTTCTGCAGCCTGCTCATTAAATTTTAACTCCTGCAGTCTTTTCCAGGAGGGCTTGGAGCAGGATTTTCCCCTTGCTGGGATGAATGGCTCCTCTCTGGAGATGCTGGGGCTGTGGGGTATCCAAGGGTGGTGTTGCACAGGTTCTAAAGCTGGTAAACACCTTTATATTTATTGAATTAACCTCTGGACTTGCTGGAGAATAGCTCAAAACACCTGACACAGAGCAGACAGCTTTTTTTGGTTTATAGCCACAGTTTGGGTACAATTTACCCCGTTTGTCATCTTCTATAATTATTTTTCTAATGCTGCCTCTAGTGCAGGGACAATATGTGAATTTGAATAAGCTGTGAAAAGCTGCTCATGAGGGGAATAACAATTTAGAAGCGTGGAGGTAGTTCCTAACACTCATTAATTTATTTTTAAAGAGGGGAGTTCCTTTATCCTCTTTGTTTTCAGCCTTTATTAATAATTACGTTGTGCCTTGTCCCCCCACACTCCAGGGGGTGTGGATGATGTGATATTGGGAGGGCAATTTCATCCTATTAACCTGAATTAGCTGAAGTGCTGTCAAGTCACCAGGCAGGAATTGGAGCAGTAGAACCAAATTGGGGAGCAAACCTTTCCGGGGAGCTGTGGGAGAACGGAGAGTCTGGCAATAAAGTGCTTTAATTAATTAATGGTGCAGTCACCATCCCTGGAGTGTTTACAACAGGTGTGGAAGTGACACTTGAGGACGGGGTTTAGTGGTGACCCTGGTGGTGAGCTGCACTCAAGGGCCTTGAAGATCTTTCCCAAATTTAAGGATTTTCTGATGAATTTGACCTGTCCTGGTGTGTTATTGGATAATTTCCTGCTCATCTTCCAGCCTTTTAACCTCCAGGAGGGTTCCCCGCGCCCTGGTGTGAAGGAGGCTCCACATCTGGCAGGATGAGGCTTTCAAGTGACTAAGGAAAGGTTTGGATTCGGGAAAAATCCCTCCCTGCGAGGGTGGGGAGGCCCTGGCACAGAGCAGCTGTGGCTGCCCCATCCCTCAAGTGTCCCAGGCCAGCTTGGACAGGGCTTGGAGCACCCGTGTGGCCCTGGAATGGGATGGGACTGAAGGTCCTTGCACCCCACAGCACTTTGTGATTCCACGGTTCCGCTCCCCCTTGTCTTCCACCTCATCTCCAGACCTGCAGAAGCCCAAGTTTTTGGGCAAACCCTTTGTTTTCATCCTCCTTTCTCCCCTGGCTGGGCAGTTCTGCTGAGGCCAGCCCAGGTTCACAGTCCTTGCTGTCCTCCTGCTGTTCTGAGCTCGCCCTGCCCCGCTGCTCAGCCGGGCTGTTCTCACATCTCCCTTTGCTGGGAGCTCCTGGCAGCGCCTTTCCCCGCTCTGCCAGCTCCTGACCTTCACAGCTGCACCAGATGCCTTTTCTTCTGTTACTCATAAATCACTTCCTATTCTTTTATCAGGGGTTTTTTGGGTTTTTTTTTTCTCCTCTTCTCTTTTTTTGCCAAGTGCAGGGCTTTATTTCCCAGCTGTCAGCATTTACTTAAGTGTCAATGTCACCTCCCCGAAATGCTGCCAGGTGAGGACAGAACTTCCTGATCACCTGCTGATCTCTTCCCAAAGTATCTCTCTGCACAGATTTATCTCCACTCTTTAAGGTCTCTCATCTCAGGTCCTTTCTTTAGTAGAAACTCAGCCATTCCCGTGTCATTGTGGCCCACGGGAGTTTTGTTTTATATTTGGATTTTGCAGTTCTCGTTCTTCATGAAAGAGAGACCGGGTTGGTGAACTAGGATAAAAAAGCATTTATCCAGAGGGATGTTCTGTGCAGGAACCTGCACTCTGAGCAGATCAGAGCTGGCAAATCTCTCTCCCCAACTCTCCTGTTTTCCCGCTGAATTTCATGAAAGAATTCCGTGATTTGTTCTTTTCTCTCCGTGAGGAATATTTCCTCAGTCTCACAGCACGAAGCTGCGCTCCTCCCCAGTCAGGTGCTCCGGGCAAACTCACTCTCCTGTGTTTCCTGACATTCCCTTCCAAACCCTTGTGGCTGCACTGAGAGGAGAACTAAAGGAATTTTGTGAGCACCATTCTGTGAATTTGACTTTCCTTTCCGTCCCTTTCGCCTCACGCCCTCCGTCGGAGACGCGGAACGTGCGAGGCAATTAGGAAAGAACAGAATTCATTAAAACCCACAACGAAGCTCTGGCTTTTGGGATCCACTCAAATGAGCATCTTGAACCAGGACCAAGGAGCAATCCCGTGTTCCAGCCCGGCCAACAACATCCTTTGGAAACGTTCTTGGACGGCAGCACAGCGAGCAGTGGTGATGAAAAGCTTTAACTGCACAAATTTGCTGGTGGCTAAATACAGAATTAGGAGTCTCCGCCTAGAAAACGAGGGGATTGTTTGGATTTAGTGGCAAAAGAAACAAAGCTGGAAAAAAGATCCTTCATAGACTGCTCGGGGAGGTGCTGGATGAGGAGCGGCAGAGGTGATGCTGTGGGATTATTAACATGGAATTCAGCCCATCCAAGAGAAATCCTTGGCTGCTTTTTGGTTTTGGTGTAATGTCAGTGCCATGGGAACGTGGTGGGAAGGAGCAGGACTGTCCCTGGGGAGGATAATTGGCGTTGAATCAAGTTTGCCTCGCATCTGGGAGGGAAAACTGCCTGGCCAAGGAGCATTTTTGGGATAAAAGTGTGGCCACGGGGCTTTCCTTGGTGTTTTATCCGGTCACGTTCCTGTTTTTCCGTGTCCCAAACCACCAGCACTTGAACAGTTCTTGGGTTTTTAATCATTTGTCACCCATTCCTTCAATCTTGTATCAACATTCCGTTATTTGATGTGCCCGGGCTCTGTTTCCCAAGGCCCCATCGCTGTCTGTTGGATGTTGGTGTGAGTGGGATGTGAAAATCGACCCCAGGCTGGACCCTGGAGCAGGAATTTCCGTGGTTTGAGTGTTATTCCAGCTTTTATCCTGGCAGCTTCCACGCCGAGCGGGCGTTTTGCGCATCAGGACGCGAAAATTCCGTTCTCAAGTGCGGAATTCACAAACATCCTGTCCGCTCACCGTGGCGACACGGCTTCCAAAAAATTCCTCCCAAAATAATCCTGAAATGGACACATCAAAGAGGGACCTTGTCTAAATTTCCCCCCAAAATAAACCTGCAAACAAAGCCCTGGCTAGGATGTTGGGATTAATGATGTTTTGTGTTGCTTCCTTGAGAAAAGATCTGTGAGCTTCAAGGTTTGTTATCTATTTATAAAGCATTTTAATTTGATTTATGAGTTAGGGTTAAGGTAGGCCGGCTTTTCCTTCAGTTCTACCTCTGGGTACAGGCGGTGGTGAAAAATTTAATTAAATTGTGCTGCCCATAACGATTGCACTATTCCCTGGAACGGGACGCCACCAGGAGTGGGGTGCTCCAAGCGCTTTATTTAGAAATCATATATAAATTATAGACATAAATAACATCCACAACGTATCATGTTCTACACAGGACAATGAGAATTTATTTTTTTCCTCTATTTATTGAGGTTTAGGAATATGTCAGATATCCTGTTCTGCTCACACATTGCTCTGGAGCTTCCTTCAATTTTCCTTCACTTCCACGGAATTCTTTAATCACGGCCACCCCATTTTTTTCCCAGCAAACCTCTGTGTGATTGAAATGCTTCATGTCCTTGGTTTTGTCTTTCTATGACCTGATTGAGCTCTTCAGTCCTGCACAACGAGGCAAACCAGCATTAAAAATCCCAAGTTTTACCCTGCCACATCCAGTGGTGCCACCCAGACTTCAGGCAGGCCAAAGTAATTCTATTTTTAAACCCAAAATAATGCTTTGGAGTATTTATTCCGGTCAGAAAAGGCACTGGGATCAGCACAAACTGAATTTTATTTATTCCAGATGGACAAAATAGAGGTTTTTGCTCAGAGACACGCAGAGATTTTGCCTTGCAGAGTTTTAGGCCTGGATTTTTTTTATTTTTTTTTTTTCCCTGCTTAACCATTCCTTGGCTAAAGGAATTTTTAGTTTATCATTATTTTCTTGCAAAGGAGTAATCGGTGTCACAAAGCTCCCACTGGAGTGAATTATTCTGGGTGATAATGAAGATTTTAAGTGGTCAGTTTTCCAGCTGTCAGCACATCTGGTCGATTTATATTCCTTTATTTTATATTTACAATATATAGTGTATATTGTGTATATTAGGTGTATGTATATTATATATCTATTACATTATATATAGTATATAGTACACAATAGAGTCTATATACTATATATATTATATGTGATATAATTTATACACTATGATATATTTAATATATTATCTATATAATTATAGACATATAATAAATATATAATGCATTATGTATTTATTACATCTTTTATATATTAAATACTATTTTTTAATTTCGGTTCTATATTTTATATATTTCAAAGGTGGAAACTGAGGGAAAAACCTCTCTCCTTCCCTCTCCCAATGCCCCACAAAGCAGAAACTTCAGGATTTGCATTCCCTGGTTTTTCCCCTGGGATTGCTGCAGTTGCTCACCTCCAAAAAAATAGGAGAAGGTTCCAGAAAAAAAAGTGACGGAAATACTGAGGGAAATCTTCTGCTTCCCTTTTTTCTGGTTACACCATTTGGTGTTTGATTAAAAACTCCAAATCTGGCACCTCTTTTTATGCGAAACACCTTGAATTGGGATTTCTCCCAGATTCCCTGTGGGATTTCTCCCGAATTCCCTGTGGGATTTCTCCCGAATTCCCTGTGGGATTCCCAGCTCGTGGCATTTTCTCCATGAACACTCCGAGAAATTGCATGGAAATGATTTCATTAGATGCCTTTCAAAGCTAAACACGTGTTAGTCCTTGTAGAAAGGAACAAGCTGCAGGTTATTTTGGCAATATTCGGTAAGAGAAAAACAGATTTTTCTCATAATTGAGTCCACTTTAAAAAACCACGACGCTAAATCACTAAGAGATGTTGTTTGAGTGGGTTTCAAGCTTGGTTTCTAAGAGAAAATCAGATTATTTCTTGGCCACCTACCTATGAAAACATTTTAACAGCTTTTTTGCTTGACCCTGTAGTTATATATTTTACTTTACATAATTCCTGTGAGCACTGAGAAAGGCCAAAGAGAAAACCACAGGAATCAGCAGGGAAAAGCATTTTCTCTCAAAGCACATCCTCCTGATGCATATAAAGTAGAATTTAAAAAGATTTTAAGGAGTTTTAATCCACCTCAGCCGTCCTCCCTAACTGTGGAGTGCTCAGGGTTCGGTTTTTTAGGCCCAGCTGAGCTTCACTCTTTTATTTATTCTCTGCTTATTCAAGATATTAAAGAACCACAGAATCATTTGGGTTGGAAAAGACCTTTAAGACCGTCAAGCCCAATAATACTTAGCAGATCATAAAGCCCCAAATTCCACAAAATGCACTTTAATGTTCGAAATTCACGATGCAAAAACAGCGCGGTGAGAACAAGAGGTGGGGTAGGAAAGTCGAGGCCTTGAATTCAAAGTTTTTAAGGAGTTTAAGGAGAATAAAATGAGATTTTGTAGGAAAGGACGCAAAGAACTGGGATCGGGGGAGGAATGGGAGTGGGAAAAGCTGTGCAGAGGGGCCAAGGGCAAAAGCACAGCAACGAGAAGTAAAAATAGCAGGATAAAGATCATTCTGGTACCAAAAAATAGCCTGTGGCTCCTCGTGTGCATGTGAAACTGGAATAGTGACCAAAATAAGCTCCGTGGAAAAGAGATCCAGGATGCTCCCCCTCTCCAGAAAATCCCTGTACGGACGGCAGCGAGGAAACAGCTCCTTGTGAAACAGCTTTTTATCCGTAAAACCAAGATACAACCAGTTTTAGTTCTCCATTTTGATTGCTGGAGTTAAATATTTCATCTTTCAGGCAGTTTCATCTGCAGGTCTTTAAAAATATAATATCCCCCAAATTGCATCCAATGAAAACGTTCATTGTGTAATTTTGTATTTGGATTCATTCACTCCCCTCCCCAATTTCTGCCTGATTTCCAGGCAGCAGAGTTTATTGCAAAGCTTTAGAAAACCAGATTAGAATATTATTTTAAGTGTCAGGAAGCATCAAGCATTTTATCGTGATTTCCCGCAGCCGTTGCTCTCGCAAAATTTGATTTCCCACTTCGCTAAAATCCACTTTATGAAAATACTGCGGCCGCGTGTGGGGGAAAGGGAGATTATGGGCTCCAAAATGGGAATAAGGAGTTCAGAAATAGCCCTGAGTCCATTTTCCTGGGCTTTTTGCTCATGTGTTTTGTTCTGGTGGGGCCTCTTAGGTGGGAAATGAAATGAAACTTTTCCTTTAAAACCACATTTTCGCCTCCCGGAGCAGCACGTTCCTTTGCTTCCGGGGTATTTTTGGGTTGACGCAGCAAGCGTCAGCACCTCCTTAAGGTGAGGCTCAATCCCAGTTTTAATTTTGCAGGGGATTTTTCTCCTCCCTGCAACGGGATGGAATAAAAATAGCCAAGATTCAATCCCAAGGCAGAGTAATCTGGGTTTGAGCCGCTGAGCGGGCACCAGCTCGTGGGCAGGGATGGGCTTTTCTTGGAAAAGCCACCTGGAACTGCCAGTCCCTTCCTGAGTCCAGCCCAGTGCTCCTAGCAGCACTCATCCCAACCCAAGAGGCTTTTCCCCAAAAAACCGTGGTAGAATTTAAAATCCCAAAGTACAAAACCATTAAATTTTTAGTTGCAGCCAGTCACGAAGAAGAAAATAACCCCCATCTTCTTCCTTTTGAAGAATGTAAAAAAGAATTAAAAAAAAAAAAAAAAAATTCAAATTTGCAGAGTTGAATGCAAACAAAATGACAAATCATTAAATAAAATAATAAGTAAATAAAATAACTATTAAAAACAATAAACCAGTGGAGGGATTTAATTCCTGTCAGGGTACCCAGGGCCAGCAGAAACCTCCCAGCAGCTGCTGCTGGTGCTGGAGAAGCACCAGGAACTTCTCAGTTATGATTTTTCCTTCTCCTTGGAGAAATGGGAATGGATTTTTATGGAGCTGGATGCTCCACAAGGCCTTGAAGGTTTTCACATTTAGCACCTCAAGCACCTCTCCTTTCTTTCAGCTTATCCTTCAAGGTATCTCCCAAAATTCCTTCTTCCCTGTTGTCCCTTTTTCCTTTTTCCACAGACTTTTGCCCTCAGAAATGCCAATATTTGGCTCTACCATCGTGTTGGCTCCAAAATAAGTTTCTCGCTCTTCTACACACCAGGGTTTGTTTTTTTTTTCCCCTCCTCTCAACATTTCCTGCTGGTATTTTATTTGTCTCAGTTTAGATGAGTTTCTGTCAAACCCACAAGATTCCCAAATCCTGTTTTTACCCTTTTTTGGGTTTTTTATTTGCTCAGCAGTTGGCAGCGTTTCTTTGAACCTTCTGATTCTTTCAGATGTTGTTTTCTCGTTCCGTGTTTGTGTCCCGCCGTCGGTCGTCAGGAAACAAACCTGCTTTTTTGGGGGTGGAAAGCTGCAATTCCACGGTTTCCTGCCCAGAATTAGTCCCTCACATTTTTTTGTCCCGATCTGTCGGGGCGCTTGAAGCTGTTGAGATTTTTTTTCCCCATTCTGCTCTTCTCCTTGGGTTTCACCACAGTTCATCCCTTTAGCGTTCGCTGCTCCAAGTGTTAAAGCCAGGAATAAACCTGGATTTATTATTGAAATGTATTTATTCCAGCAGCTGGGATCAGGCAGTGCCTGGAGGGGAGCGGGATGTGTAGATGGATTTAAAAGCACCTGGAGATGATGTGCTGGAAGGTTTGGACATGGTTTAGTGATCAGGTGTAGTAAACAGAGCTCAGGCAGAGATAACACCATGGGTGCATCGTTCTGAGAATAATCCTGGAGTTCTGTGGGATAAGAGGATGAGAGGAGGGCTTGGAGAGAGGATTGAGGGCGATGCTCCCACTGCTTCATCTGGGGATGTTCCCAGAGCTGCCTGGCTTGGATTGGAGCTCCAGGAGTTCCAAGATTGGGAAGTCATCAGCTGATTCCTGGGATTGGCACTCGGCCGTGATCCTTGCCTTGGACAGCTGTTGGGAAACTCTCTGGAAAATAATAGGGAAAAGCTCTCTGGAAAATAATGAAAAATCTGGTGGAGTGGGAATAGTTCTGTGGAAATCCAGGTGGAATAATGAGCAGCAAGGGGGAGAAATCCCCCCAGAGTTCCCCCATCCTGAGGGATGAAGCGAGGGAACAGCCCCAGGGTGAGGGACAGAGCACGGCACCAAAAAGCCCAGAGACTTTGGGGAAAAATGTTCATGATTTGGGGAAGTAATAAATCAATGCCCGAGTGACAGCAAAACATTGATTTGCCGGCAGCCCCATTTTGCTGAGAAATAAACTCCATCTCCCCAGCTTCCACCTCAGAGGCTGTCAGAGAGCTGGCTCAGGAGAACCTGAGGAATTCATTCCCACCAGGGAAGCGTTTCAGCGGCCTTTGGGGAGCAAGGCTGGATGAGAGTGGATTTTTCACCCTGTAAATGTGGTTCACAAGGAAAAAGGTGCCAGTGCCTGGGATCAGGGCTTGGAGCAGCGTTTCAGCTCCCAGGGCACTTGTTCACCACCCCTGGGATATCTTGGCCTTCCCTGAATTTCAAATCCGTTGTTCCTCCGAAACGTTGGCTCAGGTTTTGCTTAAATTTCTGTTTAAACTCCTGGGCTGGAAAGGTTGAACATTTTTGGGCACATTGCCAAAATATTAAGCTGTGCTGCGTGAGCTGCTCCGCTCCACGCTCCCGAGAAAAGGTATTTGCTTTTTGTTGTCTCGAGGCTTGCCATGAAATCTGAAAACTCCAGGCTGTGTCACTTTAATATACAAACACTCCAAGCAATACAAAAGCCTTCAAATCAAAGCCGTGCTGTTATCTCTTCAGAGCAGGAGCTTTTTTCAAGGAGCTTCTAATGCAGAAGCGGAATCACTTGCAGTCGCTGCTTTGAAGTTTTTATGGTGTGCTATCATGGACCTTTAATCCGTGCTGGGGCTGCTCTTAAAAACAGGAGGAAATTGCAAAGTGAAGTGGTGAAGAAACTGCTGGGACATTTAATCAGCCTCACTCGAGAGAGGAACCCTGGTCAGGGCTGTCACTTGGAGCCTGGTGCTGCTGGAGTGGCGCTGCCTGGGTGCACTGCAGCCTGGTGATGAATAAAGTGATAAAATCTGCTGAATTATGGCTGCAACGCTCTAAATGTCACCCAGAGTGTCTGTGCTGAGGTCTCAGCCCGTGGCAGGCACTGCGTATTCCCCTCTGTAAATCAGCCTGTCCTGAGGTTACTTTTCCCCCCTCAGCTGGATAATTCCCTGCTCACCCCCCGTTCTCCATCCACTCCGAGATGAAAATAGCTGGAAACCTCCTTGACCTTCTGCCTTGATAATAAGCGCAATTAACGGCCCGTGTCCGAACGAGCTGGTAGAAACAAAATGACCGTGTGCCATCTGATTGAATTAAACTGTGTCTCAGGAGAACGTCCTTTAAATGGCCGCCTTTATTTCCTTGGCATCAAATCTCTGAGGCTGGAAAAGATTTCCAAGACCATGGGGTCCAATCTCTACCTTGTCACCAGCCCAGAGCGCTGCGTGCCACACCAGGTGTTCTTTGAGCACAATTGGTGTCTTTCCTTTTTCTGGCTGTTCCACTTCACTCACTCTTCTCCCTTTCTTGAGTTCCTCTCTCCATTCTTTTTTCCTACATCTGCCTCCTTCCTCCTCGTTTTCCCATCTTTTTGAGTGAACTGCTCATGGGCTTGAGGAACAAAAACCGCCTCCAAACCATTCCCTGCTCCTCACCTGCCTTTGGGCTCAAAAACCAGAGATGTTCTGATCCCCACAGGCAGGAAAAATCCTTTTTTTTTTTTTTTTATTCTTTCACACGTACATTTTTAGAGGGAAGAAGGAATAACATCCAGGCATTGGTGCTTGTCGTGGCTGGGGCCTGATTTACGCCTCTCCTGCTCTCAAGGGTAGAACTCTGAGTGTTTGTGTAGTGAAATGCCTCCAGAAAATGAACAGCCTTTGGAAACTATTTATGGATTCGAGTTGGCTGCTCTTCTGTTTAATGAAGTCCCTGTCTTTGAGCCTCTGCCATTTAATTAAGTGGTTTATGTAATTACTCTCTGACATCAATTCTGTCCACTCCGGAAGGTTTGTCTTTTCTTCTTGAAGGAGCAGTTTTATTTAATGGGAGTTTCTGTGTGCCTCAGCTCGGGAGAAGAACCTGCAGATGAATTCCAGGGCAGTCCCTCTGGAGCAGGGTGGGCTGAGATCCTTTTTATCCTCGGTCACTGATGTCCCTAAAAATGCCCTGATTCCTCCAGATTTTAGGAAAAGTTGTGTCACTACAACCAGAGCATCTCTTCCCTCAGAGCCTTCACATCCTCAGCTCTCTCACCTGTTAGCTCATCAGAGGGAAAGTTTCCTTTTATGGGAAGAAACCTTTTAAAAGTAATTTAACCCATTTTTGTTACTGTTTTCTTAAACCCGCAGCTGCTCTCTCGATTCTCAGATTCCGGGTACAGCAAGCAGGCAGGGTTTTCCATGAACAATTCCCTAATAACCTCACCCCAATCAATCATAATTACCCCACTATTTATACATCTGGGGATTCCAGGAGCCTTTTTAAGCGCTAAGTTGTGCCACAATCTCATGTTTCAGCTGCTTATCACCCACATGATCACAAAAATCCCTTTTCCTGGCAGCCCGGTGTTCCAGGAGCACACGGAGAGGACACAAAAGTTTGCTTTATTCTGGATTAGTTTTCCAGGGACCTTTCCTGGCTGCCTCCAGCTCATTATTTGGGTCAATACAGTGGATTTCTCAAAGCCAAAGGGAGGAGGGGATGTCAGAAAATAATCATAATTACATTTAAGCAGAGCTCATTGAACCTGCACTGTCCCACTCAGAAATTTTAATTTCTGAAGGAAATGCTGTGGTGAATCCAGGGATTCCACCTTTTCCCTGTTAACTCTTTGTGTGCAGGGTTTGTCCCAGTCCTGGAAGGGACGGAGGAAAATCCAAGTCTCAGCTGTGTCTCCATCCCTGGATCCCTCTGGAAGAGCTGCTGGGATGAACCCCAAGGGTCCCCAGCTCCTCTTCCTCACCCTGACAGGTTTTATCTCCATCTCATCTCCTTCTCCTCACAGCTTTGGATGCTAATTATTAATGGGATTTCTCAACAGAGAAGTCTTTAAGGTCAGACCTAAACGGAAGCTTAAGGATTGTTTCCAGCATTTGATTTATCTCCTTCAGGAAAAGCTTGGCTCCAAGGGACAACATCTCCTGCTCCGGGAGCTTTCCTGCTTCCCTCAGGGGATTTATGGCTGAGGAAGGCAAAATGATAATATTTTATACATTCACACTCTGCTGCCGTTTGAAAATTCCTGTGTGTTTGCCTCTTGCTGAGCTTTGGAGTTGTGCTGGATGGGATTACAGAAATATTCCATTTAGAAGTGCCAAGGAAGGGTGGGAGACAGGTTTGTGACCAGCTGCTTGAACACTGGTGAAACTCCAAGCAGGTGAAAATAGAGAGAATTCTTTTCTTGGTCTCATATGTAACTCACCCAGACTGAATCTTTCCAGTTCTTGATTTCTGCTTGGCACAAAGCGAAGTCTCTAAATCAGGAGAGACCATTTAGGCTAAAATATTCCCCTCCTCTCCCTCGGTGCTTGGAGAGAGAGAACAATGGCAAAGAAAGATGAATGCTTCTTGCTCTTTAATTGAGTCTAATAGGCTATAAATACATTTTTTCCCTCAACTACAGGAGCAGAATTGAAAGGCTTCTGGTGAAACTGGTTTTTCACTTAAAAAAAAAAAAAAGAGAACACAAAAAACCCTGCTCTTTGGAAAAGCTTCTGCACAGAGACACCTGTGGAACTCCCCTGGAGTAGTTTTAAGGCATTTTAATTCCTAATAAAAGCTTTGGGTCCAGGGGCTGCGTTGATGCAGGGTTACAGGCACAGGGTTGGAAATGGCATTTAAAAGTTGAGTCATTTTGCAAACCTCTTTTTCTTTTTTTACCTTCAGCGCTGAACTTGATGAGCTCAGTAAAATCCAAAATGCAGCATCTTGCTGTATCAAAAAAGGCTTGGCAAAGGAGCAGTTCGACACCTGTGTAAATTTAGAGGTTTTTATGACGCTCTGACCATTATTTCTAGGGTTATTGCTCTTTCTCTCACTCCTGCCTGTTTATACCAATATAAAAAATGATCCCTTTTCACTTAGGTTTGATTACAGGGATGGAGGAAAATGTTTCGGTTCAGCTTGGTTGGATGAAACGCTCCTGGCTGGCCTTCAAATGCAATCCCTGCTCCGTGCACCTTCACATTTAGGAAAGAAATTGTAATTTGGGCCCTGGATTTTTCTGCGTTGTTACCCGGTAATGGCCAGGTCTTTTCAGGCATTTTAAACCCCTTTTTTTCCACATGGTTTCATTTCATATTCAGCTCATCTCTGTTAATGGTTCCACCCAATTAGCATCAAAATCAGGGGAAATCTTGACATCTCAAATTTTTTTTTTTTTAGCACTTCAATCACACCTATTTTGCTTTGTGCCATTAACTAAATCGTGCCCTTTGGTAAATCCAAATATTAGTCAGACATAAACGTCCTTTCCTTAGGGCCATGTGGGTGTTTGTCAGAATTCTTGCTGCTCTTCTGTGTCAGTGCTTGTGCATCTCCCAGGATTTATGGAATCCATCACCTTGAAACCAGCTCCAGCTCCCTGTTTGTCAGAACTGACAGGAATTTTAGCACACAACTGCTTTGGGCCTCGTTTTCACTTTAATTTCCCCACTAATCCGAATTTTTTCTCCTAAAAGAGGCGTGGATAATGATTGACTTTCTAATTAAGCTTCAGAGGTTGTGTGTGTGCGATTTAAGCGCTGATGCTTTTCTTTGTGCTGCAGGAATAATTCCTTTACTCTCATTGTTCCTAATATTCTGAATTTCGGGGTTATGTGTGTGGTTGTCAGAACAAATATTCAGGGTGGAATCACCCAGCCCAGCTGGGATTTGATATTTCCACAGATGGTGACTCCAGAGCTTCTCTGGGCACCCTGTGTTTGACCAGAAAAACAACAAAAAAACCTCTTTTATTTAAGTTTGGGTGGCATTTCCTGCATTTCAGTCTGTTCCATTCAGGAGAAGGATAAACAGAAATTGCTGACTTGCTGTGTTCACTTGGAAAATTGTCCTGTGACTTCTCCAGTCTTCGATGGAATTATCCCTAAATAATTGATAAATCCAGGGGAATTGCACTCAGTTGCTGGGGGGCACCTGCAAAGAGCTTGAAATTAATAAATCCAAGCACAGCTCTGGATCTCTGATATTGCAGTGTGGTCCTGAAGGAAAATGTGGGGGCTCCATGAGCTCCCAGGACAGTGGAGAGCCCATGATGGACATAATTAATAAAAGTCATAAATATTAAATATTAATAAAATATTAGAATAAAGTACTATGGTATCAAAAATACTAAATAGCAATAATGTAATAAACAAAAGGTAATAAACCGTAATAAATATTATTTATTAATTTTTTAATATTTATCTATAGTATTAAAATAAATATTAATAAATTATTAATATAAAGTTCCAAAGTATTAAAATATTAAATCATAATTATGTAATACATAAAAAGTAATAAATAAAAATAATATTATTTATTAACATTAATGACATCAACATATATTAATATAGATATAAGTATTAATAAAGTATTAAAATAAAGTACTGAAGTATCAGAATATTAAATTGTAATAACGTGATAAAGAAAAAATAATCAATAAAAAGTAATAAATACTATTTATTAATAGAATTAATGAAAGTAAGGCGGTGGTGTGGGTGTTAATTACTCATTCGAGTGTTAATAAATCGTTTTGGTGTTAATAAATCTTCCTCCACCTCCTTGCTGATGATCCCCCTGCAGGTCCAGGGAACAGGAGTGGCTGGCAGGATTCCAGGGAAACGTGTCAGGTGCTGATTCCAGGACTTCCAGCTGCTATAAATTGGGTGCATTTGCATGGATTTACATGAGAAAGGGGAATGGAGGTGCGAGAGATTCCTCTGAAAGTCCCAAAAACCGGGAATATTTCCTGTGGAGCGGGAATTCATCCTCTCACCGCACAGATCATTCACTTCCAAGGGCCGGGGAAGATGTGGCTGGGAATATTTTCCTATTTTTCAAAATGTTTCCTTCATTCAGAGACTGAGACAGGGGAGTGCTGTGGCGCTGAGTGGAGACGCCAGAGAGGATCATTATAATGACGCCCCTTCCTTGATGAAATCAATGTTTAATGAGACCTCCGTGTTCCAGAACATTCCTGGTGTGCCTCAGCAGGGGCAGATCCGTGGCCGTGCTTTGTCTTCCCTCGTGTGCAGCCCGGCTCCATCGCACGGGGCTTGCTCATTTTCACTCCTTAATTAAAAGCAGCCATTAAAAACGCGGCTTCTAGCAGTGTTTCCCTCAGTGGGAAAGAGGAAATGATTGGGATTTCGTGGAGCGGTGCCACTCGTGTGTCCCTGCAGTGACTGCTGCGGGAGGGAGGACAGAACAAATCCCTTTCGCCATCCCACATCTCCTTGCTGCTCGTTGGGACGAGCTCGTGCACAAGAAATGCATTCCAGGGAGCCCATCAGTGAATTTTTGTAGCAATTCTCCACGGCCTTCCCGCTCATTCCCAAAAAGGACAGCGCAGAAATAGCTATATATTGACATATGCACGTAAATTAAGATTCCTAGGTTAAAAAAATCCCAGCCCAGATTAAATAAAAGACCTGGAACCCACCTTTCCCTGAGCCCCTCGTTCTGGCAGAGATGTCCCAGCTTCCAGGGGTGATGCAGGACAACCTGAGGAACACCTTCCCCTGCTCAAACACAGCGACACTTCAATAATTCCCTTTAACCAGCGAGTGCCAGGGGCTGTTTTAAGGGTTGATCTAAAATGTGTGATTTGGAGCCAGAAATCGGCGTGGTTTTGTCTTTACCCACGTGGGGACGTGGTTCTCTGCCTTGCACAAGTCCACGCAGGCTGTGCCAAGGGAGATGGAGCTCCGTGTGCCCCCAGCAAAGCCCAAATCCCAGCTGGCTTTTTCCTTCCCTTTTCACTTTCCCAGTTCTCACTGGGCAATCCATTATTTTCTGCAGCTGAAGCAGCTGTGGATGACTGTAATTACGGATTTCATAAATCTCTGACAATCCAGGGTGAATACTAATTTGAACTTTAGCCATCTCCTTGGAATCAGGTTAATTTCCTCATTACCAGACGGTGTCTGATGAAGTAAAGATGTTTTTGAGCTAATGTTATGGAAATAACTATGCACGAGCTGCAAAATAATAAGAGGTGGTTCTGGTGTCCAGTGTTGTTGAAAGTCCCAGCAGAGAATTTCAGGGCTCCTCAAACGTTTTCAGCTCATAACTTTATTTTAAATTGTGAGCTGGGCTTTCCTAGGATACGTGTTCATTGTTTATTGCAGAGAAAAAAAAAAAAAAAAAAGCATTTTTACATAGAAATATTTGTCTAAACGCACCAAAATTTGGTATTAAAGGAAAAATCCTCTTGGCGTGTTTGTCCTTGAATATTTCCTTGCTTTAGAGGGCAGACTGTCCTGGTGCCATTTGTGGATCATGTGTAATCCCAGGAGAGCAGATCCTGTGTTTTCCCTTGGAATGACCATTGCTAGCTCCACGTCCTTATTCCAAGAGTTTTGCCTCAGCAAAATCCCACTGGCTTCAGAGGAGCTGTTCCTGCTGGTGAAGGACAGGCAGCAGATCCTGAACACCAGGGCTGGGATGGGAAAAGAGCAGGAATTTCCCTGCAGCAGAATTTTGGGATCTGATTCCATCCCCATCCAGCCCTTCCTGTGCAAAGAGATTTGTCTGCCATTGGTTTGGCTCCCAGGAAGGCAGAAATCCAGGGAATATTCTTCAGCCACTTCCAGAGTGTCAGGATGCCAAGAAAACTCTTGGAGTGGCACTGAAATGGGAATAAACCCTCGCCTGTGTTTGAGCAGGGGAAGGTGCTCCTCAGGTTGTCCTGCATCACCCCTGGAGGCTGGGACGTCTCTGCCAGAACGAGGGGCTCAGGGAAAGGTGGATTCCCGGTCTTTTATTTAATCTGGCTGGGATTTTTTTTAACCTAGGAATCTTAATTTACGTGCATATGTCAATATATAGCTATTTCTGCGCTGTCCTTTTTGGGAATGAGCGGGAAGGCCGTGGAGAATTGCTACAAAAATTCACTGATGGGCTCCCTGGAATGCATTTCTTGTCCACAAGCTCATTATTCCATGCTTTTTACTTTCCCACTGAGAGATGTTTTAATAAGTTAAGTGCACTTTTCTTAGAATAATGAATCATGTGGGTGAATTTGGGGCTTTTTTTTTTTAAAAAAAAAAAAAAAAGGCTTCAAGTCCAAAAACCTGTATTTAAAAGTGTTTCTGCTAAGGAGTGCTGGTCTGAGATGTGGACTGTGAAAATACAAATGGGAGCCTGGTGGGATTTCAAACAGCAACTCTGGCTGGAATCTTCTCCATGATTTTCCATCCTTTTCAGGAAGGATTGGGATGGTGTGGGTGGGACCTTTGGCTCCAAGGGGCTCTGGAGATGGATCTTAATCCCTGAGGGTTCTCTGTTGGGATTCAGCATCCTGATTTCCATGGAAGGCTTTCCTGGGGATCCCTGAGGGGGAACAGCAGGAAGGATTTGTCTGGGGTGATCCATGCAGCCCAGGGGTTTAAGCACAGGGGGTTTATTTGGATGAGCTCAGAGTTTGCTCCTCAGCCTGCAGAGGACAGGAATGGGATCAGCAGCTCCCCCAGCACCCCGAGGAATCCCTGTGCCCTCCAAATCCCAGCTTTTTCCTTTGGTGTAGGAACCATCTGATCCCCTCTCCCGGTTTTTAGGCATCATAATTAAACTGACTGCTCTGTAACTGCACCTCTTTCCCTTTGGGTTATTTTAAAAGCACCTTTCCCAAGCAGCATCTCCCCATCCCCTGGGGATTTTCACACACAGAGGTCCTTAAAGGGATTTTTTTCAGCCCATTTACCTGCGCATTCCTGGGTGGGTTTCAGCTGCCCCAGCCAGCTGGAAAATATCTTTACAAGCACTTCCCAACCTGTTCCTGCCCTGTTCTGCCAAAGATTTTGGTTCTTTGCCTGGGATTGAGCTGCAGGGAGCAGGTGGTGACTCCAGAGAAAGGTAATGAGCAGTTTAGGGCAGAACCGTGAAATCCTGGAGCTCCCAGGCCATCACCTGTCGCTAGCTCCTGTGCTCAGCAGTGCAGCACCGTTTTCCCTGGATTTTCCTCGTTCCAAATGGATTTGTGAAACCTTTTCTCGCTGCCTTTGCTCCAAGTCATTTCATTCTTCAGTTTCCATTCGTTTCTGCATTTAGATTCTTTTATTTTGGGGTATGTTGTGACCCTGTGGATGTGTCAGCCTGAGGTCACTGAGCAGCTCAGGATTTAACCACGTTAATCCTGGGATTTTTCTGCACCAGGATACTTTCCACTGACATTTCCTTAAGGTTTGCTCCCAAAACCTTCTTTGACTTGTAAGCTTTGGACCCTTTTGCACGGTCAAGCCTCAAAAATCTTTTGGTCTTCCCTTTGAATTTAATGATCTGGTTCCACGCCCTGCCCTGAGCAGGGACACCTCCCACTATCCCAGCTTCCTCCAAGCCCCATCCAGCCTGGATTTGGATCCTTCCAGGGATGGGACATCACCTCTGAAGGAGGAAACTTGTGGTGCTCCAGGTGTTTTTAGAGGAGAGGGAATCCTGTGGAAAGGAGGGACAGCGGGATCTTGGTGTCCCTGCAGCTTTAGGGCCTACGCCAGGAATGCCGCGCTCTGCCGTGGATCCTTTTTATTTTTCCCTGGTAAATCCTTAAGTTTATCCTTCTGTATAATCCTTTCTATTTCCCTGAGGAAATCCTTTTGCTTTTCCCCTGGAAAATTTTATTTCCCTGTGTTTTATTTCCCCCGGACGCCGTGTTTTTCCTGCTCCCTGGGCGAGTGCAGTGGCTGGGAAGGCGCAATGAATTCTCTCAAGGCCATAAACATCATAAATCCGTGGTGTTCCCCCTGTCCCTGGAAATCGGGGGCTGGGTGCCGCCTGTGGGGCTGAGGCGGTAAAGTCTGCGTGTGTTAGATTGGAAATGTTGATAAACGACGGCTGCTCCAGCTCATGGGATCCCTCAGAGCTTCCCGCGCCGCGCCCCGACCTCGCCGTGCCTCTTGGTTTCCACCCCGCCTTTTCACAGGGCCGCGGAGCTGCTTAATTAATGAGTTTGGCGTCTTAATTAACGAGTTTGGTCACGGAGAGCTCGGGTCGCCCACACAGGGAGCTCCATTTGTGTGGAAAACCACGGAATTTGGGATATTCTGCCTCCCTCCTCCTCCTCTCCGTGGGAGGCTTTGCCTCTTGGAGCGGGGTTGCCACTGAGCAGCGTTTACAACGCAATTAATTAAAATTTATTTTCAGTGGCAGAAATGTGGAGGTTTTTTGGGGGGGAGCGTTCCGAACTTTCCCCAGATTTCCCAGATCAGCGAGGGAGGAGATGCTTTGTCCAGGCAGCGCTTGATTTTTGAGGCAGCTTCCTGAAGAAACCCACAATGAGCATTGCAGATTTTTCCTTCCCCGTGTCCAGAGCAGCTCCCAGAAGGAGCTGAGAGAGCAAATTTCAGCATCATTTATAAAAGGAAAATTTGATTTGTATTTTTTTTTTCCTCCATCAGTCAAAGAACATGTGAGCAAATTCGGGTTCAGGTTGCTGAAGAATGAGGGATTTCAGCAATTCCTGATGAGATTTTTATGTTGGGGGGGTTTAGTGAACAGAGAAAAATGGGATTTTTGTGGCGAATAAGCTCTGTGAGTATATCTCGCTGTAGATGTTTTAAAATATGTTCTCTCTATATGAAATATTAATTTTCCATGGCAGGACGAAATACCCTCAAGTCAATTAAGGTATTAAAGTCAATCCTTTCTTTAATTTGCTTCAGACTGGGAGCAGATTCCCAGGGGATGCTGGAGTTTCAGTTTCGGACAAGTGGCCACGGAATTGCATTCCCATAGGGATGACGAGAAATGAAATATTCCTGAGCTCGGGTGTTTTCCAGGAGCACAAAAATCCCCCCCCAAGATCGAAGAGAACAAATCTGTTCTCACATTAAACACAGATTCCTGAACTTGGGCTAAAATAATCCCGTGCAGTGTGCCTTTTTCCTGTGGAAAAACAAAAAAAACAACTCTTCAAATGGAACATGAATTGAAAATGAATTATTCTGTGCTTATGTGGGCAGTCCCTTTGGTTTTCCAGGATTGTAATTCCCGTGGTGCCACACAGGAGCAGCGTGCAGGAACACGCAACGCAACTTCAGGGATATTTTAAGATGGCAATTTAATCGCTGATTGATTTTGGAAAACTAAATATAACCCCGGGAGGAGCCTGGAACAGAGCAGAGGTGACTTCTGGTCACTCCAAGGCCTGGAATAAATCATTATTATAATTTATTTTTCTCTTCTTTTTTTTTTTTTTGTTTGCCTGGAGATTGGCAGGAAACCTGGAGCCCAGAGCCCTTGCTGCTGTGTCAGAGAGGGGAAAGCTGAAAAAAAAACCAAAAAAAACCCCAAATTAAAGCAAGAAAAGGGAATTTCCATTCCCTGTCCCAGTGGGAGTGTGAGAATCCCAGGGGAGGGGCTGGGAAATCAGGAATTCGGGTTGGGCTCCCCCACCCAGCAGCAACTTCCAAACATCTTTGCCCAATTAATTATTATTGTTGTTGTTATTGTTATTATTATTATTATTATTAGGCTTTTCAGGTCAGGAAACCTCACAGTTTTCCTATCAAAATCACAAATATTTGGAATTCTGATTTAATACAGCTGCATGAGGAAAAAAAAAAATCCCTTAGGACTTGGAAAACCTTTAGCCTGTGTTTACACTTTTAGCACAATATTCTCGTCAGATGCAATAAAATTCGCTCCCCCCTACTTCCATGCACAGATTATTTCATACTTTTAAGGTTTTTCACCTTTTGCCAGGCTGCTCACACACAAAGAAACTTCCCTAAGGATGGCTTTGAGCAGAAACAGGAGCTCAGTTAGGAATTTTACAGGCTTTGAAGCAATAATAAATAAAATCCGAATCAAATACGAGCCAGATTTGGAAATGAGGGGTTTGGGGTTTTTTTAGGAGAACCAGGAGCAGGATGGATGTTTGTCCAATGCTGCTGGCACTGTCAGTGACAATTCATTTCAGGTGGCACAAAGAGATCACTGTGTATAAACCTAAGCCTTGGAACCCGTGAGCAGTGTCAAAAAGCCCAAATTCCTGCAGGTGACAGGAGAATTTCCGGCCATCCTCACCTCCCCAGGACTCTCATTCCTCCCTCACCACGAGCACTCTCTGCTTCATCCATTTTCTAAAGGCAGCAGAGTCGTAATTACTTTTTTTTTATTTTTTTGTTTGCCTGGAGATTGGCAGGAAACCTGGAGCCCAGGGCCCTTGCTGCTGTGTCAGAGAGAGGAAAGCTGAAAAAAAAACCAAAAAAACCCCAAATTAAAGCAAGAAAAGGGAATTTCCATTCCCTGTCGCAGTGGGAGTGTGAGAATCCCAGGGGAGGGGCTGGGAAATCAGGAATTGGGGCAGGTGCCGGTGCCAGCGGTTACTCCGCTGTTACTACAGCTTTACACACAGCTTTACACACAGCTCCACACACAGCTTTACACACAGCTTTACACACAGCTTTACACAAAGCTTTACACACAGCTTTACACACAGCTTTACACACAGCTTTACACAAAGCTTTACACAAAGCTTTACACACAGCTTTACACACAGCTTTACACACAGCTTTACACACAGCTTTACACACAGCTTTACACAAAGCTTTACACACAGCTTTACACACAGCTTTGCACAAAGCTTTACACACAGCTTTACACACAGCTTTACACACAGCTTTACACACAGCTCCGGGCTCAGCCCGACCGTGCCCCCTTGCGTTAATTCCCTCTGCTCGGGCCTGAGCAGCGGCAGGGACGAGTTAAAGGATTTGTTGTTTGTGTTTATAAATATTTATGGTCGTGTATCGAGAGCAGGTGAAGCAGTTCCACTCCGTGCTTTAAAATGTAAAAAATAAAAAAAAAAAAAAAAATAAATAACATTGAATTTGATTCCGCTCTGCTGCGTGGCGCTTTAGAATTGGGAATAAAGATTTAGAATAAAGACGTTAAATTTGATGTCACCTTGCCACGTGGTGCTTTAAAGTTTGGAATAAACACAGTAAATTTGATTTCACCTTGCCATGTGGCGCTTGAAAGTTTAGAATAAAATTTTAGAATTAAAGTTTAGAATAAAGACTTTAAATTTGATTTTGCTTTGCCACGTGATGCTTTAGAATTGGGAATAAAGGTTTAGAATAAAGACATTAAATTTGATTTCACCTTGCCACGTGGTGCTTTAAAGTTTGGAATAAAGATACTAAATTTGATTCTGCTCTGCCACTTCGTGCTTTAAAACTTGGAATAAAAATTCAGAATAAACACAATAAATTTGATTTCACCTTGCCACGTGGTGCTTTAAACATTCAGAATAAAAATTTAGAATAAAGACATTGAATTTGATTCTGCTCTGCCACGTGGTGCTTTAAACATTTAGAATAAAAATTTAGAATTAAAATTTACAATAAAGACTTTTAATTTGAGTCTGCTCTGTCACGTAGTATTTTAAAATTTAGAATAAAAATTTAGAATAAGGACATTGAATTTGATTCTGCTCTGCTACTTAATGCTTTAAAATTTGGAATAAAAATTTAGAATAAAGACTTTCAATTTGATTTCACCTTGTCAGGTGATGCTCTAAAATGCAGAATAAAAATTTGGAATAAAGACATTAAATTTGATTCTGCTCTGGCGCTTTGTGCTTTAAAATCTGGAATAAAAAAATCAGAATAAAAATTTAGAATAAAGACATAAAATTTGATTCTGCTCTGCCACTTTGTGCTTTAAAATTTGGAATAAAAATTTAGAATAAAGACTTTCAATTTGATTTCACCTCGCCACTTTATGCTTTAACATTTGGAATGAAAATTTGGAATAAAGACTCTAAGTTTGATTTCACCTTGCCACGCGGTGCTCCAAAATGCAGAATAAAAATTCATAATAAAGACATTAAATTTGATTCTGCTCTGCCGGTTTATGCTTTAACATTCATAATGAAAATTTGGAATAAAGACTCTAGGTTTGATTTCACCTTGCCACGCGGTGCTCCAAAATGCAGAATAAAGCCAAGAGAGCTGAGCGTTGTATTTTCGAAAGCCGTCAGCGGTGGTGAAGCGCTGCTGGGTGTGTGGAGGAGCTCCCTGATGGGAGCTCGGGCGGGTTTGCTCCAATTAACACCGAGGCCCTAATTAACGTCCCGCTCCTTGCCCCGCAGTCGGCGGCAGAGTACGTGAAGTCCCGGCTGCCTGAAGTGCTGAAGCAGCACCTGCAGGACTACGAGAAGGACAAGGAGAACAGCGTCCTGTCCTACCAGAGCATCCTGGAGCAGCAGATCCTGTCCATCGACAGGGAGATGCTGGAGAAGCTGACCGTGTCCTACGACGAGGCAGGTACGGGCACGGCCGGGCGCCCTCCCGTCCCCGCCCTTGGGAGATGCGTCTTCTCCTGGAGTCAGCCTGGGGTGGGGAATGTTCCTCAGCAGTGAGGGGATGCCAAGGGGCCCAGAGGACACTGCTGCTACTGCTGCTGCTATTACTGCTTCTACTTCTGCTGCCTCTTCTGCTTTTCTTCTCTCTTCTCTCTTCTTTCTTCTTTCTTCTTCTTTCTTCTTCTTTCTCTTCTTTCTTCTTTCTTCTTTCTTTCTTCTTCTTTCTTCTTCTTTCTTCTTCTTTCTCCTTCTTTCTTCTTCTTTCTTCTTTCTTCTTTTTTCTTTTTCTTCTTTCTTCTTTTTGTTTCTTCTCCTTTTTTCTTCTTTACCCTTCTTTCTTCTTACTTCTTCTTTCTCCTTCTTCCTTCTCCTTCTTGCTTCTTCTTGCTTCTTCTTTCTTCACCAACTTTCTTCTCCTTTCTTCTCCTTTCTTCTCCTCCTTCTCCTCCTCCTCCTCCCAGCACTTCGTGCTCTGTGCACTGCTGTTGGTTGATCTCCCTGTCTCTGCATCAGCCCTGGCCCCAGCTGCTGTTTGCTCTTTTCCCCTTCACAAAGAACTGATTTTCAGGCGTTCCCAGCTGAGAGCAGATTGGGCAGGCACAAAACCTGACTTTAAACGTGACACCAGGCCACGGGCAGCCAAGCCCAGGCAATTTTGGAGGCTTTTTGACAGCAAACTGACAGTTTTCAGATCTGATACTTAACTTTTTCTAGCATTTTGTTTTCAAGCAGTTAGGAATGCCTCGCAGCTTTCAGATTCTCACACAAGGAGCTTGCATTGTGTGTTCTCAAAGGCCAGCAGAGGTAAAAGGAGGGGGCAGAATATTTCTTTCATCACACATGGCCTGCTTTTAATGATCCATAAAAAATAAGCTTCAAAATTTGTTGCTTTCTGTCGCCTCTGTTGATCTCTTTCTCCCAAAGAATTTCCCACTCTGCCGAATCCTAGTAATTTTTTTTTCCCCGTTTGGTTCCTCCAGCTCCTCTCCACTTATTTTCATTTATAGGTGTTTGTTAGGGAGGAGAAAATGCAGGGAGATTGCTGATTGCTGGCAGAAGGAGAAGAAAGCTTTTTCCTTTATGGAAATCTCCGTGTTTGTACAGCAAAAATAAAGGTTAAAACTGCTTGAAACACATATTTTATCCAGCAAAAATCACGTGGAAATGAGAAGCTCCGTAATAACTGGTTTAGAAAGCTGCCAGCAGCACAAGCTGTAAATGAAGCCCCAAAATTCCAGCCTCCCAAGCAGGTGGAGGCACCTCCAGAGAGGAGAACACAGCAGTGGAGCCCCCTCATCCTCCTGACTGTGTCCTTGATTTATGAGAAAAACAGAAATGGCTCTGCCTGCCCTTGGAGTGAGAGCTGATTGTGAGCAAAGCACAGAAGATGGGCAGATAAATAGAATTACAGCAGCTGCTGGTGATCCTGGCTGCTCCAGCCCTTGGTGGTGGCATTTTCCCTTTTTTTTTGGAGTTGTTTTTTTTTTTTCCCTCCCACAGCAAAATCAGCTCAATGAGGAACGCGAGCTGCTGGTGGGGCGCAGAACATGAAGGAGACAATCCTTCAAAATTGGCAGAATAAAAGTGCTGGTGATGAAAGTGGAGAAAACACAGTTTTGTCTGGCAGGGGGGATGATGTGAAGGCATCACCCAAACCCATCCTGGAGCGTTGTCAGGGGTTTCACCTCCGGAATAATGATGAGCAGGTGGAATTCCAGCAGGTGTCAGCCAGGGAAGCTGCACAAGGAGATGTTTGAGGGGCTCCAAGGGCTCAGTGGCTGATTGGAGCAGGGTGTGGTGCATAGGGAAGCGCTCCCACACCTTTTCCAGCCAGGAAACCTTTCCCATCCCTCTTGGAAGGAGCATTTTGCACCCTCAGGTAACTCCTTTCTCCCCAGGGATGTTTCTCAAAGTGAGGCGAGCTCAGCTGCATCCATTTGCCAGAACAAAGCTCAAAACCTCTGGGTCTGGGTGTTAATTTTGTTAATTTTAATGAACACCACGATTTTTGGGGGTTAATTTGGCCTTTCTGGCAATATCCAATATTGATGAAGTGCAGCCTTGCTGGACTCCACATCCCAGCGTGAATCTTTCCCTCTTTTTTTGTGAATCTTTCCCTTTAGGCAATCAATCCATCCGAGCTGCAAATAAAATGAGTTTGCCTGGAAATAGTCAAATGTTGGCAAGACTTTTAGTGAGGTTTGAGTAAGGAAGCTTTAAAAAATGAAAGGAGGCCAAAAGTGACAGATGGGGACAAATCCTCTCCTAATCTCTAAATCCGTTCGTTTAAAAAGTGGCATTCTTGACTAGCTAAGGCTGAGGTAATTTTGTGCAAGAATATTTCCTCCCAACAAAACTTTGCTGGCTCTTAATCCCATTCCTTTGATTTACATCTGAGGTGGCCAGTGCCTGATCTCTGGCAAATTTTGGTTATTTAAAGGCATTTTGGCATTTAATTCTGGTGTGCCAGGGAATTCCAGCCTGTTGGGAGGTTCTGGAGGTGGTTTTGTCCTGTGGGAAATGCTTTTTTTCCCCTTAATGGATGGCCCTTCTTCCCCAGGAGTCCTGGAGAAATTCAGTTTCGTTATTGCACAATAGAAAAAAGAGATGGAATTCATTTTTCCCTGCTGTCAAGCAGTCCTGGGAGATATTTTTGTATTGATATACAGGGATTGCATCCAGAGCCAGGTGTCAGCTCCAGATAGGGATTTTTTTTTAGCTGATATTTGCTGGGATCCTGCTGGTTTTGGGTGAGGGGGGCAGGAAGGGGAAGATGGGAACTGGAAAGGAGATGGGAAATGGGGAATATTCCTGCCATTTTCCTCTGCCTCTGTTAACGTGGCCTCAGAGCTCGGAGGATCACAGGATCTCAGGACTCCCCCACCCTGGGAACCTTTCCCAGCTCAACAATCCTGGGATTCTGGGAACAGCAAGACCCTTTTCCTGCTGCTCAGGAACACCTTCCAACCCCTGTGGGGTTGTTTATTTTTTGCCTCCCACCCCGCTGTTCCCGCAGGCACCACGTGTCTGATCGCCCTGCTGTCCGACAAGGAGCTGACCGTGGCCAACGTGGGCGACTCGCGGGGCGTCCTGTGCGACAAGGACGGCAACGCCATCCCCCTGTCCCACGACCACAAACCCTACCAGCTGAAGGAGAGGAAGAGGATCAAGAGAGCTGGTGAGTGCTGGGAAGGTTCACCTTCTGTTTGTCCCTAAAATTGGCATTTCCCCGGGGAGAGGGCAGGAAGTGCCCGGCTGAGGCGGCAACAGCGTCAAACCTCCCGTTTTCCACCCAGAATCCCAGTGGGATGTCACGGGGCAGAGGTGGCAGCAAATTAAATCTCTCGTTTTCCACCCAGAATCTCAGTGGGATGTCACGGGGCAGGGGTGGCAGCAGATCAAATCTCTCATTTTCCACCAAAATTCCAGTGGGATGTCACGGGGCAGAGGTGGCAGCAGAACGAATCTCCTTTTTTCCACCCAAAATCCCAGTGGGATGTCATGGGGCAGGGGTGGCAGCAGATGATCCACCCCTTACCCAGCTGGTTGGGGTAGGGACAGCCATTGCTGGGGAGAGCAGAGCCATTGCTGGGGAGAGCAGAGCCATTGCTGGGGAGAGCAGAGCCATTGCTGGGGAGAGCAGAGCCATTGCTGGGGAGAGCAGAGCCATGCCTGGGGAGAGCAGAGCCATGCCTGGGGAGAGCAGAGCCATTCCTGGGGAGAGCAGAGCCATTCCTGATTCGGTTGTTGCAATCCAGCTCTTCCCCGCAGCGCTCCGAGATCTCCCAGAGGCAGCTCCGGAATTCTGAGCTCTGTAACCCCTCAGGATGAGTCTTTTGGGGGGTCTGGCAGGGAGCAGAGAGCCGCTTGCCCGTTCCACAGAGCTGCATTTCTCTGTCTCTCCCCAGGTGGGTTCATCAGCTTCAACGGCTCGTGGCGCGTGCAGGGCATCCTGGCCATGTCGCGCTCGCTGGGCGATTACCCCCTGAAGAACCTGAACGTGGTGATCCCCGACCCCGACATCCTGAGCTTTGACCTGGACAAACTGCAGCCAGAGTTCATGATCCTGGCCTCGGACGGGCTGTGGGACGCCTTCAGCAACGAGGAGGCCGTCAGGTTCATCAAGGAGCGCCTGGACGAGCCGCACTTCGGCGCCAAGAGCATCGTGCTGCAGTCCTTCTACAGGGGCTGCCCCGACAACATCACGGTGATGGTGGTGAAGTTCAGGAATAGCAGCAAAGCAGAGGAGCAGCAGTGAGGGAGCCCCCGGGCCCGCCCAGGACTCGGAACCTTTGGTCCGTAGCAGGAAGCTCTAGAAACGCCGTGCGGGCTCTCCCGGGAGGAGCGGAGCCCTCTGGGCTCCCTTCTTGGCTTGACGGAAGGAGCAATACAACAAATCCATGCTGAGCCACCAGAATCCGGTTCGTCCCCGTGTCCCTGCCTCCCGTGCCCTCGCTGCTCCTTAGGAAGCGACTGGAAGCTCCCATTTCTCCCTTTTCTTTACGAATCCCCTGTAGGTTTTTGGTCGGATCCCTCCCCTCTCGTGTGCCGGCCCAAGGCTGGCTCGGGGGCACGGCAGGGTCAGGGCAGCGCTGCTGCTTTTCCCTCCTGGGCGTCGCTGCTCAGAAGCTGCTCTCGTGTTCTTCATCTCTGTGATAAGGGTGGCTGGGAGAAGGGTTTGTGGTTGAAGGAGGAAGAGGAGCCAACTCTCAGCCTGCTGCCACTGCTGGCTCTCGCTTTGTTTAAGCTCTCCCCAGAATAAACCCCTGCCAAGCATGTGAGTAGGTAGAGCTCCTGAATTACCATGTCTATTCAGGCTGTGCATTACTCTAGAACAGTTCCTCTAGGCCATATCGTATCCAAACCAACTGATGGTGAACTTCAGCAGAATCCTGGGAGTTCTGAACCTCCAGGATGGGAACAGGAGCTCAGCTGTGACGGCAGAACGTCTGTCCTTCGCCGAGCATCACCCTGACCTTATTTCTGTGGCATGGACTTGGAAAGTGATGTGAGAAAATAGGAATTTCACTGGTGACTGTTGGGAGCCTCATGCAAGCAGGGCGTTCCTCAGAGCTACCTAGCTGGAAGTCAAGGCTGTGAGAGACTTCCTTGTACCACTGCAGATGGATTTGTGGCGTCAATCCCGGGGCAGAGCCCTCTGGAACCGGCTTTTGGGATGACATGCCAACTCCAGGCAGCGTCAATGCACTGTAGAGATGAAAGGTTGTGTTAAATCTAGGTTTAAAAAGTCTCTTTAGATCTAACTTTCAGTATTTAACTGTATTTTGGGATCTGGGACTGCTGTAAGTTGAGTGAGGCCAGTTTGAGTTTGCTGCAGCTCCGGTAGCAGCTGTGTCACGGCAGAGGGATGGGGCGGGCAGGATTTGGCATGGCTCGTTTCTCCTTATCCTGCCTTACAAAAGTCCTGTGGGATCTCCCCCAGAGCGTGGTCCTGGACAATCTGCTCGAGTCTTCAGGGTGCTGGAGGCTGCCTGTGTTTGGGTCTGGAGGTGGGTCAGGGGTGGGGTGGATTCCCTGTTCCTTGGGGAAGTCCAATATTCCTCATTTCCCAGCTGCCTGGCACCCCCTGCTCCCCTGCAGGGGTTTGGGATGAGGCTGAGCCGGGCTGGGCTGGTGCTGAGGCAAAAATCAAAGAGCACAAACTTCTGCTCCAGAAGGAATCCCCATCTTTGTTTTCCACTTCTGTCCCTAGGTCACCTCTCCCCAAACAAACTTCCCCCCTCTAACTGGTCTGGGAATAATCTCAGCCCTTAAATGGCCCCGGTGGTATTTCCAGCGCTGTGCAAGATGTGTCTGGAGCCCTGTGCTCACCCTGGGCAGTGTCCAGCAGGCTCTGGAGCAGCAGGCAGGCAGCCTGCCCTGCTTTCCCAGAGGATGGGAGCTTCCTGACCCTTTGGATCCCCTGCACTCAGTGGGTGCTGACCTGCAGCCTGGCTCTTCAGCTGCCAGGAGACGGTGATAATGGCAGAGCTCTCAGTCATCCCAGGTCGGAGTGCTGGGAAATGCAGCCCTGGGGCGATGATTCCGTGGAATGCTGGATCCTGGGCCGGGAATGGCACAGCAGCAGTGCTGGGGCTCCAGGCAGAGCTCACTCAGTGTGTGGGGTTTGCCTTCCCTGTCTCCTTCACTGGAGATGTTCCTGTTGTGCCTGGTCCTTTGGGGGGCACAGCTGCCCTGGGAAAAGGGGAATTCCAGCCTGCAGCCCTAAAGGAGAGGGATGTTTGTGTCCAGAGGAATCCCCACCAACCCATCCCAGGCACTGCAGAGGCTGGAATGATGGGCATGCCCAGAAAACCAGGATACATCACAGCTCTGGGATGGGAGCTGCTGGCTGCACGGAGCATTCCTGAAGGATCCATGAGCTCTGCAGCACAGCTGGCTGCTCCTCCAGCACTGGGACAGGCAGGAAAAGGAGCTGGCAGCAATTCCCAGCCAGGAGAGAGCGCTGGCAGAGCAGCTCACGCTGGAAGTGAGCCACGCTCGCAGGATTTCGGGAAACGCAGCGGGGCTGGAGTGGTTTGCAGGTTTGCCTGCATCATTCCAGGGTCGTTCCCTGTCACTCCAGCCCCTCCAGGCAGCTCCCTGTCAACCTCCAAGTGGCTGCAGCTGCAGCAAGAACCGGTTCAGCACCTTCAGTTTCCACTCCCCGCTCCCTGGCAGCGCCATCCTAGCCAAAGCCATGGTCCATGCCAATGATCCCTGCTTAGCCTGGGGATTTTTGCCTTGATTACTTTAAAAAAGGAGCTTCAGCTGCTTCAGGTTCAGAGAGGAAGGACTGATGGAGGTGAGAGGCTTTGTGAGGTCTCCCACGTCCACGTGCAGTGCCTACCTGTGCTCCCAGCTGGAAGGTTCGGAAGTTTTCCCTCCAAATCAAGGCACTTCCAACTTTCCAGCCGCGCTGATTTGTGCCAAACTCTGCGGTGACACAGCTGGAGGCTGACAGGATGAACTCCTTGTACATATTGCTTATGCAACCTGACCAATGCAGGGTTCTCCCACTGCCTTAACACTCCATCCTCCATCTGGGAAGCGCTGCCCGGTGCTGTAGGCAGGAATATCCCGCTGGTTGTGGCGGAAGGGCTCCGGCTCTGCTGCTCCCCTCTCCTCTCCAAAAGCAGGGAGCTGCCTTTGGCTCAGCCTGGAGCTCCTCCTGCCTGCTCCTCCGGGGAGCTTTGGTGGCTGGATCCCCTTGGGGACATCTGGAGCCTCAGGGCACAGCGTGGAGTCGCTGCCTGAGGTGACCAAGTGTCACTGGAGGCGCTCAGCTGGGCCAGTGCCGGGAACTGGGGCTGTTCCCAGGGAAATCCCAGCTCCCAGCTCGCTCACGTGGGATGTCCTGAGGATTCTCCCAGCCATGGAGCTCATCCATCCCTCAGCAGGGCTGGGACTGTCCCAGCCCATCCCTCTGGGGACAGCTCTTGGTGGCACCGTGGCTCCCACAAATCCCACAGCAGCCCCCCCGGCATCAAGGATTTAAACTCCAGCTGCTGCTGTTGTTGCAAGGTTAAACCGTTTCCAGAGGTGAGATGAAAAATATTGTGAAGATTTTACAGTCCAGAAGCGAGAATTAAAGTGCTGCATCAGCTTGAGCAGTGTTGGCTGCAGAAACGCCAATGCCACAGCCTAAAAAAAAGGGAATTTTGTGTCTCAGGATACGGGACAGCCCTGCTTTAAATAAATGGATTTGTTGCTAACGTAGCTAATACTTGTTTTACACAGAGAAGCACTTAGTCAGTGATTATACTACAGAAGAAAAAAACAAACAAACACCTCACCAGCCTTCCATCTCCTGAAGCAGGATTTTAGGCCTCTGTACAAAATTCCAAGTGCGAATGTTCTGCTGGATTTTGGCCAGCTGCAGAGCCCCGAGCTGCTGCCCCTTGTGCCCAGTATGTTCATAAATGGCCTTGCTAAAACTCACGAAGTTCTGTACAGGTAACGATCAGCTGGAGTTTCCTTACTTTTCTTTTTAAAGTGCTGACTGGACAAGGCTTAGGTGGATAAATAGGGATTTTCCTGAGGTAATTTAAAGTTCCAGGGAATCAGCTGTGTCCGGCTCTGGAAAGCAAAACCTGGTGGGTGCAGCTGAAGCCCTTCCTGAACCACAGACAGAGGTTTGAGGGCAATTCTTGAGGGAAAAAATGGATGGATTTCATGGATCTGGGCAGCTCCTGTGTCTGCTCTGCTCAGTCCTAAGGAAGTTGGAATGAGGTGGATTTTTAAGGTCCCTTCCAACCCAAAGCAGTCTGGGATAATTTTGGGAATTGCCTGAGCAATAGGGAACTAAAGCACTTCTTTTCCAAGCATTTTTAGTGGCCAATCCTGCAGTTTTTTGAAGCCCGTGGAGTTGCATCCATGGACACAGGGCAGCCTCTCCATCTTCCAGCCCGCTCTGACACCCATCATCCAGAAATGCGAGGAAAAATTTAGGGAAATATCCCAAACATCCAGTTACACTGACCACAGGGAATGCTGCCCCCACAGCTCCTGTGGGATTTCTTGGGAATTTGTTTGTTCCAGGGTGCACACAGAGCATTGCAGCATTTTAACTCCTCTGAAATAAAAATAATCCAGACTAGGAATTTCACCTTGGAACCCACTTTTGCTCCCCCACCCAGCAGCAACTTCCAAACATCTTTGCCCAATTAATTATTATTGTTGTTATTATTATTATTATTATTAGGCTTTTCAGGTCAGGAAACCCCACAGTTTTCCTATCAAAATCACAAATATTTGGAATTCTGATTTAATACAGCTGCATGAGAAAAAAAAAAAAATCCCTTAGGACTTGGAAAACCTTTAGCCTGTGTTTACACTTTTAGCACAATATTCTCGGCAGATGCAATAAAATTCGCTCCCCCCTACTTCCATGCACAGATTATTTCATACTTTTAAGGTTTTTCACCTTTTGCCAGGCTGCTCACACACAAAGAAACTTCCCTAAGGATGGCTTTGAGCAGAAACAGGAGCTCAGTAGGAATTTTACTGGCTTTGAAGCAATAATAAATAAAACCCGAATCAAATGCAAGCCAGATTTGGAAATGAGGGTTTTGGGGTTTTTTTAGGAGAACCAGGAGCAGGATGGATGTTTGTCCAATGCTGCTGGCACTGTCAGTGACAATTCATTTCAGGTGGCACAAAGAGATCACTGTGTATAAACCTAAGCCTTGGAACCCGTGAGCAGTGTCAAAAAGCCCAAATTCCTGCAGGTGACAGGAGAATTTCCAGGCCATCCTCACCTCCCCAGGACTCTCATTCCTCCCTCACCACGAGCACTCTCTGCTTCATCCATTTTCTAAAGGCAGCAGAGTCGTAATTACTTTTTTTTTTTTTTTTTTTTTTTTGGAAAAAGCAATACAAGCTGTGCTGTAGTACCGGTGTTCTTGTGGTAAATAATTTATTTCTAAGCATTTCACATGGCAGGCTTAGAGGAAAACAGAGCGGGTTGGGGTTTCAGATGTGTAAACAATCCCAGAACAAGGCAGTTCTCCCAGCACCTGCTCAGAGAACAATCAAATCCCAGCTCCTAAACCCACGGCACAGCTGGAATTTCACCTGGATCTAGGAATACAAGCCCATCATTCCCTCAGTTATGCAATACTCTATTAAAAAAACAACAAAAAAAGCCTTTATTTTTTAAAATCTTCGACCTCACCATCAGAACGCTGACATCTGAGATGCCTGTCTGGAGAGTGTTGTCCCCAAGACCTTTTTATCCCTAAAAATAAAGAAACCCCACAAGCCCATCCTCAGATTCCACCCCGGCCGCAGGCGCGGTTGTGGAGCAGAGCCAAGCCCGGCGTGCTGGAGGCAGAGCTGAGCCCTCAGCCTGCTCCTGGAGGTGTGGGCAGCCCCTGGGCTTCGTGGGGCAGTGCCAGCCCGAGGGGAACCCCCGGGAGCGCGGCCAGGACGTCTCCGTCGCCTCTCCCCCGCCTCGTGTGTGTGTCCGGGTCAATTCCGTTCACGCGATTGCGAACTCTGTATCGTTGTCCATTAGAAGTGTAAACTACTGAAAACTGGGCCTTGCTGACATGAATAAAGTGATCAAAAACTGGTCTTTACACACAGGGCAGAGCTGGTTCCTCTTTAAAGTATCGACGGGGGAATTTCTTCCTTTTTGCGTTTTGAAATTGGAACAAAAAAAACAAAAAACAAAAAACCTCATTTAGAAACAAGACATAAATCACAACAGAAATGATTTTTCACCTTCCCCGCAGGGTTCCGAAACTCCTGGGATGCATCACACACAGAGGGGTGGGGGGATTGATGATCCCGATGTTTTTGGGATGCCCGGATTGCTCGTGGGCTCCACTTCATCTCCCTGGTCTGGGAACACCGAAAGCAGAGACACCAAAGCCGTTCTGTTTAGGATGGACACACACAGTGCAGCACACTGCCAGCATTTCTCACCAGCTCCTGCAGGTCCCACAGGATCCCCAGGCTGGGAGCGCTTCTGGAAGCCTTGTGGAGGTGACACACTCAGATACCAAGGTCTGACACTCTCAGGAGGGTTCCACGAAAGAAAAAAAAGGTTGGGTTGGGTTAAATTTTGTGCTGGGCAGAGAACAAATAATGGAGGGTGACAATAAAACGATAAAAAAACCAATCCAGGCAGGAATTTGGGAAGCGTCCTCAAAGCTGCTTTCTTGGCGTAAACATCTTTCCATTTTGGACATTCCAGAAGATTCCCTAGGAGGAAATCCCAGGGCTGCTCCGAGCACATGGGAAGGCAGCAGAGGCAGACGGGACAGAGGATTCCCACTCTGGCTGTGGGACACACACATGGTAAAAGAGTTTGTGAATCCCTGTTTTTATTGGAGCATTGGGATACCCTCGAGAAACGCTGCCCCAGCAGTCGGAGTCGTCTCTAGAGGCCACTCTTACACCAGACTGAAATTTCTACGTAAAGCCACAATCAAAGGCAAGATTTGGAAGTGTCGGATGACAAATCCTGCCAAAACTGGACCAGTTCACTTGGTGTAAGGCCATGAACTGCAATCAGATGTCTGTACTTACAGACATCAAAGTTGATTTTATAGAGAAAGAATTGTTCTGCATCTTCTGGGACGGTGATGTTGACTTTGAGTATGTTCAAGCAAATTCCCACGTAAACGTCCTCAAATTTCAGAGGTTTGACGTGGCCCATCATCTCGTAAGTCCTGAGAGCCAGTTTTCCATCCAGCACGTATCCCAGCCCGCTGCAGTAGGGAGGATACAGCCTGAAGGGATATTCCTCGTAGGAGATGAATCTTTTCCTGTCCAAGCCTCTGAAGGCGATGTTATCGATGAGGGGATAGCCGGTGAAAACGTTCTCCGAGGAATTCAGCTGCAGCAGGAGCTTCACCAGGTTGGGAGTGTTGACGAACACGTCGACGTCGGTCTTCATGAAGAACCTGGCGTTGGAGCAGAACTCGGAGAGCCACTGGAACGCCATGATGGTCTTCAGGGTGAGGTTGTCGTAAGTGTCCATGAAATCCTGGCGGATGATGTCCCCGTAGAGGATGCTCTCGTCCTCCACCGACAGCGCTGCCGCCCCGTCCTCCCTCTGCGCGTCCCGCCCCAGCAGGAACAGCGTCAGGATGCGCTGGCCCCACCAGGAGTCCCGGGAGCCCCACGTGATCCTGATGGCCTGCCTGGCTCTCACGTCCCCGGGTCTGGAAGCCACCAGGATGACCAGGAAGGGGTGGAGGTCGGCGCACCTGGGGCGCTCGCGCAGCGTGAACGGGCGCTGCTGCCGGTACACGGGCTCGTACTCGTAGAAGTAGAGCAGGTTCACGTTCTCCAGGCCAGCGTCGGGGGACAAGGTGATGTACCACATGGTTACCAGGGAAAACACCAGCAGCAACAGGAAAATCCATTTCAAGGGTCTCATGTACAGGGCGCTGACCGGAGCTGGTGTCATGGTTGGGATCTGCCGGTGCCCCTCAGAATCTGTTCCACGAATCCTGGAGCGTCATCCTTGCTGGAAGAGAAAAGGGAAAGTGGCATTCGGGGTGCTGTTGGTCAGACATTACCTTTTCCTTGTGCTGGCTGAAGTGCCAGCTGGAATTGTGCTGTGCTCTCAGCCATTCCAAGCATTCCCCATGCAGCTGTCACGCCCCTCGTGCCACGGACGGCGGCAGGACACGGAGCCAGCGCCCAGCAGGGTTTGCAGGCTTTGCTGAGCGGGGTTTGCACCGACAGCTCGTGGATTCCAGCCTGGAAACGCCCCCTGCACAGACCTGATCCCCCCAGGATCCTGCTCCAAGCGCTGTGATGCCAGGGATCGCCGCGCCACGTCTCTGACTCGACTCCGCCTCAGGGACCGTGCACAAAATGCAGCAAAAGCTCCGGGAAATGGATGCTCAGAGGCCTCAGAATTTTGTCGTTTCTGGTAAAGACAGGAAGTCTGACTGATTGGCATGAGCCGGAGCACGTGGGACAAGAAAGCAGAAGTACGAGCAAATATTTCATCTTCATTCAGCGCCTGAGCAGCCGCTTGTTCTGAGGGGCAGGAGGGAAGGTAAAAATCAACTTCCCTAGATCGAGCGATGTGCTGAAGCCGTTTTTGACCAAAACCGTGACCGGTTTTACCAATCAGCCAGGTAGTTTTTGGATTTGAGGCACACAGATCCACAGCAGGGCCTTCCAAACCCCTGTGGAATCCGTGCTGAAGCCGCTGTTCCGACGGCAGGAGTAGAGATTCCAGTGGATAAATCTTCACAAAACTCAGTTTAAAACCAGACCCCCAGGCCTGTACCCTCCAATGTTTGCTTTCACTGTCTTTCAGTAAAACCACACGTGCTCCATCATATATTTTAGACATCTTTAAGTCAAAATAATTCCCGTGCCTAACTGTGGGAATTCTGAATGGTTTCTGATGTTTGCAGTAATAATGCACGAACACACACAAAGACACAGTCAGGATGATTGAAGGTTTGACTTTACAGCACAATTAATTAGTCTTTATCTTCAAAAATATCACCACAGGGCACATAAATGTTTTACATTTGACAAATAAATCCAACCCCCAGAACAGCACTCTGGAATCCAGAGGAATTTGATTTTCCAGAGCCCACCTGCCTCATGTTTCTCTGTGGGGTCTGATTTTAAATTAATCATCCCTTAAAGGAAGCATTTGGAGAACATTTCACCAACAATGGCCTTAAAATGGATTTTAATAATTTTTACATAAAGCATTTATATAGAAGAATTTTGGACTGATTGCTCTCAAAATCAGTAATTAACTCATAGGAATCTTCTCTTTTTATGCATCAACCTGACTTTTTCAGTGGACAGTAGGAAGACACATCCTGGAAGAAAATAACCTCAGTTATGTACCAGTGCTTATTAGTTGATTTTAGATCAGTAACATTAATTTTGATGATCAACTTTAAAGCATATCAGCGAAAACCAATTCGTTTGATCAGTTCTTGGCCGTCTAATGGGAAAAAATATTACAAATGCTTTGATCCTTTAAAAGAAGAAAAGCCTGATTTCATGACGCTGTCAAGGATAAAATTGGAGACAAACCCTGAACTGCTACATAAGGAAAAATCTGGGAAAATACACAGATTCAGGCCCTTCAGAAGCCCCAGCCACACAGGGAAATCAATCCCCACCCTCTCCTCTTAAAGCAGAGCGGGGAAGTTGAGGCAGCGAGGTCTGAGCGCTTGTGCTCGGTCATGGTGCAGGCTCCAGACCTTTTGCTGGCAGCTTTTCCCTTCCATTTGTGCACGGCAGCTCCTTCCAGGGCATTACTTTCATTTTCCTCCAAGGTGAGATTGTGGCAGCAGATAAAGCTGCTGAACTTTGAGATAAATGTGAGGCAGCACAAGGCTTAGAATGCTCCACGGGGATTTAGATCCATCTCCCACGCAGGCAGGGGATCGTGGGGTTCATTTTCATTGAAGATTACTAATTATAATAACCAGTAGTCCAAGGTAATGATTTTAAAATACCATCATGACAGGTGTATAGGAAAAGAAATCCCTTTTAAAGCTAGAAATAATTTGGAAATCTATTATTTAAAGCTGGCTTTAAGGCCGGCTTGGTGGGGGCCTGGAGCAGCCTGCTCTGTGAGCGGTGTTCCTGCACACGGGATAACATTTGATGTCCCTCCAGCCCAAACCTGCCACCGATTGGACGTTTTTAACCTTAAAACCAATCGAAACTAGAGGCAAATTTTGCACGACGCCGGGGCGCGATGCTCCAGCACAACAAAACTTTAAGCTATTTTATTTCAAAATAGCTTGCCGGCGGCTCGCTCTCACCCGAGCCTGCCCCAGAAAGGTGCCGGGCGCCTTTTCCCATCGCGGGGCAGAGCTGGGAGGCGGCAGCCGAGCAGGAAGGGCTGGCTGCGAGGGGATGTGCCGAGGGCAGGGAGCCGCTCCCAGCCATTTCTCGCGTTTCTGTTCCGAGCCCGCAGCCCAGCAGCGCTCGGGGCTGGCTCAGCTTCCCCCCGCACGCAGCCCGCTGCGCCCTGGGGCCGCGTCCCGGCTCTCCATCCCCGTGCCCGTCCCATTCCCCGTGCCCATCCCCGTTCGCATTACCGTCCCTATCCCCATCCCCGTTCGCATTACCGTGGCCCCGGACCGGTCGCAGCGGGAAGGAGCCGCCTCCTCTTCCGCCTCGCCGAGCGCCCGCAGCGAGCGGCCCCGGCTGCTCCGCCGGCTCCTCGGCTTCCCTGCGGCGGCCAGCGGGAGCAAAGGCCGGGCACGGGCGGAGGAACCTCCTCCTCCCCTTCCTGCCTCGGCCGCCGCCACGGCCCCCAGTGAGGATTCGCCGCCTAATTAGCACATCCATCACAGCCCGTAACTGGAATATCCCGCCCGGACGGCTCGGGAAGGAGCGGGTTCGCGTTCAGCTGCTCGGTTTACGGAAGGCTCGCCGTGCGGAGCTGCAGCTCGGGTTAGTGGGTGTGAAACCAGCTCTCCCGGGCTTGTGGCCGTGGTTGTGCGGGTGAGCTGAAAGGCAAAGTGGACGCGGACAGCGGGAGCCTGGCAGAGCAAAGAGCTCTGGACAAGGAGAACTGGAGATTCCGTTCGTGCCAGCCCTCAGGTGCAGTGTGGGGTCACAACACACCGAGAGGGGCAGCGGGCACGGTCCTGCGGTGTGAGCTCACCGGGAGCGCTGCGGGGAATCCTCACTGCGAGCAGCTCTGGGATCTTCATTGGGCGCAGCTCTGGAATCTTCACTGCGAGCAGCTCTGGGATCTTCATTGGGAGCAGCTCTGGAATCTTCATTGGGAGCAGCTCTGGGAATCCTCACTGGGAGCAGCTCTGGGATCCTCACCAGGAACAGCTCTGGAATCCTCACTGGGAACAGCTCTGGAATCCTCACTGGGAGCACCTCTGGATCACAGGATCTGGCTCCAGACTCTGTTGCAGTCAGACACCTGCAGCGGCTCACACGAATTGTCTCTGTTACAAAGTCAGGCTCTGCTGGATCCCTGCTTTGAAGTGACAGCTGATGGAGGAAGTTACAGCCGTGATCATGAACATCCCGTACGGATGGAGCACACACAGAGCAGAGGGAACTGTGAGAGAACTTCAAATCACACCTGGGGACAGATCATCCGACCCTGCCTTGGCCAGGACATCCGTATTTTATTGGAATTGCAGGGAGTTCTGACCCATTTGACGTGTTATCCCTGTGTTATGCAGTTTGCTGCCTGCCCATCTTTCAATTCATTCATGCCCATTTATTTATAAAGAAATGCAAACACTTTCTTCCCTGGTTTAACACGTCCTGACCTGCTCCTGAAAAAACCCTACACATAATCCATCTGTGTTATTAACTATCAAAAACTTCCAGCAGGGAGTGCGTCACTGCCATCTCTTGTTGCCCCCAATTAGTCCTGGCCTAACCCTTTTAGCCTCAAGTGAAATCAGATTATAACTTGTCTGTCAGGGCTGAGGTGGATTTTACACAACCAATGTCATAATTATCGAAATGATTGCTCTATCAGTCGACAGCTTGTTTGACCACAAGACCTTTGCATCTTTTTTGCTGATTCTGGGCTTTCTGAAGCAAAGAGAAATGGTTTCCTGGGTGTAAGGGCAACTCCCGCAGCGCTCAGGATGTGTCAGAGCAGCCCAGCCTGCGCCCACTATCAGAAAAATGAGCAGTCGATAGCAATTCATTAATAGCTGACTACATTTTCTATCTCCTCTTGCTTTATTCTGCTACTTGGAATGGTGGCCAAAAAAAAAAAAAAAAAAAAAAAAAAAGATCAAGACTCAGTTATTTCCTCACTTCTTGACCCTTACTTGAAGGAAATCTTCATTGGGCAACCATGGAGGACAGCAAAATGAAGATAACAGGAATTTTTAATCGGAGGCAGCGGGATCTCAATGATGACCAGACCATAAGGTCTGTATTTAGTCTCCACCCTGCGGGGTGCAGTTAAACTGGTTCACAAACAACCTAAACAAACTCCCTGAGTTTACAGCCCTGGCAGGAGGAGTGCCTGAGGCAGCTGCTTACAGCAGAGCCCAGTTTTAGTGGAATTCTCTGAGGGCTTGATTGAGACCATGAGCTGGAACTCACATTAGAGACCACCTAAGATCAGTCGGTGGGAGATGAGATGCACCAATAAATCAGCTACCTGGTCATTTTGTGTCTTGCCAAGTATGGACAGACCTTAAATCTTAAATCTTGTGTGCAAATCTCACTGCTTGTGTTCATATCTCAATTTTTTTCCCCGGACAGCTGCAGATGCTCAGAGGGATTCTCTCAGCACAGGGAATCCATGGATCAGGCTGCAGGTGCCGGGAATGTGGCTGTTCAAACACGCTGGCAGCCTGTAACCTTTGTGCCTGTGCCACTGGGGCCGTTGTTACTCATCCCAGTCCCACCCAGAGGCTTGGCACAGAGCTCCGCGCCTTCCGAAGCCTCCTGGCTCCTTATCGCGGCGATAAAAGCCGCGTGTGTTTGCACAGAGGTTTGAGCGCTCCGGAGCTCACCGCTGCCTCTTCTCCCTCACTGGCTGTGCTTCACCGCAGGAGGGGGAAAACCAGCCACACAAATTGTGGGAAGAGGGGGAATATCCCTGGAAGAGAGAAGTCCCCGGGATAGATGGGCCTCCAGAACGCCAAGTCAGTGAAGAGAGCCAACATCGTGATGCTGGGGCTGGACTCTGCGGGGAAATCCACGCTGCTCTACAAGTTCAGGTACAGCGATGCTTTCCTAACGGTGCCAACGATTGGCTTTAATGTGGATATGATTGAAGCGGGGAAAGATTTCACACTGACACTTTGGGATGTTGGAGGACAGAAGAAAATGAGGGAGCTCTGGAGCAATTTCCTGGAAGACACCGACGGGCTGCTGTACGTGGTGGACAGCTCTGACAAGCGCCGGCTGGAGGAATCCAGGAGGGAATTCGAGCTCATTTTAAAGACTAAATCGATAAAGAACGTGCCGGTGGTCGTGCTGGCGAACAAGCAGGATTTGCCTGGAGCTCTGAACGCCGAGGAGATCACCAGGAGGTTCAAGATGAAGAAGTACTGCAGCGACAGGAACTGGTATGTGCAGCCCTGCTGTGCCACCACGGGAGAAGGGCTGGCAGAAGCTTTCCAGAGAGTGGCCACGTTTGCCAGGCAGTACAGCAAGTCAAAGGAGACTTTCACCACCCTGAAGGAGCTCAACACCTGTCAAGGATTGCTGTCATCCACTTCTGGTGACTCTTGACATATTTTGTTGGTCAGATTACATGTGGAAATACTGGATTCCGAAGAACTTTTATACAGAAAATCCTTTCAAGGATTTCTGTCATCCGCTTCTGGTGACTCTTGACATATTTTTTTGGTCAGATTAAATCTGGGAATATTGGATCCTGAAGAACTTTTATACATAAATATTTATAAAGGACTTTGACAATATTAAATTCTACTCTTAAACCTGCAGATACTTGATATACCTGATAGGACGTCTCATACCTGAGATAGGACTCTGTAGCATTTTATTACTCTTTTTTTATTTACTTGGGGTTATTCAAGTTGAATGATGAGAAACGGGGCAGCCGAGCACACAGAAATAAAGTAGGTGAGCGGTGTCTGAGTGGCTTAAATCAAATGAAGATTCAAATCTATTCTTTTCAAGATGCAAACCAGCCACGTCATTTGGTGAGCGGTGATCAAAAGCTGTTTTGTAATAGATGCTCCATGGATGTGTTCCTCATTTGAAAACAGAGTGGGGTGAGGGCTTCAACTCTCGCTCACGTACGAGAGAACCTGGCTGTTCCTGCATTCTAGAAACAATTCCCGTGCCGAGCAGGATGAGCTCCTCAGCCAGCCCCAGCCAGAGGCGGGCTCCAGCGCTGTCTGCAAGGTGCGGCCGTGACGTTCCGCTGTCCCAGATATCCACGTGCTGCTTCCCTCGTTCCTGCGCTGCCGGCCTGCCCTCCTCGCAGGATCTGTCACGGAACAGCTCAACCCCACCGGTTTCGTGGTGACTGGGACCTGGGAATGTTATGGCAGAGGTCCTCTTGTGGTTTTTTTTCTGTTTCAGGATTCCAGCAAGGAAGCAGGTGGGAAATAGGAAGTTTACGTTTCATTCTTACTAATAAACAGACAGGAATGTCAAGTTATAAAAGGGTGAAGCAGCAGTAAAATCACCCAGACATACCCTGTTGTCTCATGCACGGGTTATTCAAAGACAAAAAAAAAATCATCAGGTGGGTTTGATGAAACAGTAAATAAAGGGAAGTTTCTCAATAGAAGCTGTTATTAATGCTGAGACTGATTAATTACCAGGGGCTAAATCCTGACTCATGCTGAGACTCTTGCTAAAAGCAGAGCAAGTGTCTGGATTTCTCGTTGCCTGCTCTGATGATTTGGGCTCAATAGAAATTACCATCTTCTGTCCCTAAAAAGATCTCTACAAGTCATTAACGTTGGTTTTCCAAGCCACACAATTCAATGTTTAAAAATGTGATATTTGATATCAATGCGTTTATAAACGTTTGCATGTACCTGCTATAGGGTGAATTCTCTCAACCTAATCATGTGTCTGTTATAAAGCACAATTTAGTTCTGTGGCCTCAGGACTTCCTCAGGGAGAAACGCTCCTGAGAGATTTAATGAGGGTGCACCAGGGTCTCTAATTAACCAAGGAGCACGTTCTGAAGGGAGAAATAAAGTAGTAAAATAGACCGGCTCATACAGCTAAAAATGACAATAAGCTCTCAGGCACACAGGCCCTGCTGCAGGTTATCAAATTACACTAAACGACACATCAGCTTGAAGAAGTGTTTTACAATTATGCTTCAAGGGAAAGGAATAAACTCAATTCCATTCATTTTATAGAATATCACGTATTTAAAAATTGCATTTTCTACGAGCTTAATTTCCCAGAGAAGTGAAGGTGGGCCAGTTACATCCGCCTAAGGAGACCTCAACCTTTTGGAATCATTTTAAAGGTTTAAAGTAAATATCAGTCAAGCTGGCTCAGAGGCGCAGGAGGAATTCTCAGAGGAATTAGAGGCCTGAGAGTTTCATTAAAAAACTCAGTGAGACAGAGAAAAGTGACCACACGGGTGCCCCCTTAGAGGCAAGGCTGCTGAGGTACAAAAGTCTGATCCCCACGGAGATAAATGTTCCACGAGCCCACAAAGAGCATCAATCCAGAGCCAGGGCTTAATGAGATCCCCTGCTCCAAAAGCTGCTGGGGCTTTTCCTTCGTGCTTGGATCAGCAGAGCACTCGGGAGCTTCCTCAGGATGAGGCAGAGATGGAATGCTCTGCTGCAAAACCACCGGGAGCCAGGAGCACTCAGCAGATTTTGGGAGGGTGTTTGGGAAGTTGCGTGGGCAGGGAGGAGCAGAGGGAGGGAATTGTGGCTCAGCTCTGAGCACAGACTCACCCCAGGGCGCTGTGTGCTCCCAGGGCAACTCTGGGGATTGTTGGATATCTGAGCCCATCACCTGTTCTGTGGTGAAATCAATACCCAGGGAGTTCCAAAGGTGTTTTCCAGCTCCGTCCCGCCTGGAGAGTTCAAAGTGCTTGGCTGAACACCATGAGCAGAATTGTCCTGGTGTTTCAGGAATTCTACCGGTGCTAAAATCCTAAAATCCAACCCACAGCACCGGGATAATTTATTCCTGGATAAGTTTGGCTTATTTTATTATTTAGAATTTTTACAGGCTACTCACTAAAAAACTTCTAGGATTTTTGAAGGTTTTGGGATGATTTGAGATGGTGAGAAAGCAGAATCTGAGGAGCCCTGAGACAGTGGAGCTGAAGTCTGGGAGCTGAAAGCTTTCCATGGGATGAGAGGCCTTGAAGAGTTGGGGTCAGATGTTTGTTGGGGTCAGCTGTTAATTTTGCTTCAAACCTGGGGATTTTTTTCCTCAGCTCACCCTGCTGTTTTGCAGGTTTTAATTGCTGCATTCTGGCAGTCTTGTGCAGAAGCACTGTAGGTGTTTTTTAGCTGAAGGGCTCAAATCCTTCCGTGTCTGCCCATATTCCTTAAAGAGATTGCTGTCCCTGTTCCTTTGTGCTGACAGAAGAGCCAACGTGGCAAAATGAGTGGGGCACAAAAAGAGAAGGATCTGAACCCCAAGGCCTGCAGGACCCTCTCAAGGAGATATGTTTGGATGGGGCCATTTAAAAGCTGACAGAGCCAGAGCATGGGCACCTGTCCTTGGCCATTCCTTGATAAGATCCCTGTGGTTTAAAGTCACATTGAGGGCTCTGAGTTGAGGAATAACTCAGGGATCTCATTGAGCATGGGTGCAGTGGGGTGAAATGGGGATGAAATGGGGATGAAATGCCATTTTAAGGGAAGGTGCGGAGCAGCAGAAGAAACCATTGCAAGTCTGGATAGCAGCACGCCCTCCTGCTTCACCAGGGAGACAACTGTCCAATAATGTAGAACCCAGGAGAAGTGGAGTGTCTAAGGAATGCAGGACAAGGCTTTTCCAGTATCAGGTAACCAGTGTCACCCAAAATGTCCCTGTGCCATCTCATTTTGGACAAGGAAAGACTTTCCTGTGTCAAACAATTTCTAAGCACTGCAAAGGAGGCAGCACCACTTTGAAGTGCTGTGTGCACATTAAACAGGGTTTTTTCCCCAAGTTAACGGGCTGTGCTGGGTTCTGTGCTGCTACCATCAGGCTCCCTCCACTTTCATGAGCTCGAGGATCCTGTCTGGGTTCTGGACATCCATCTCCTCACATCCCACGGCCTGGATTTACCAACTCGCTGTCATTTGGGCTGTAAATTCCAGAAGGTGGGAGCCCTCAGCTCACACCACAGCACAGGGACCGTCTGCAAATGGCAATTCACGGACAGTGAGGAGTGCAGGCAGGGAGGGGAGGGGATTTGAGCGGGATTTTAGGGGATTTGAGCGAGCTGAGCGTCCCTTGCGTTTCAGTTCCTCCAGCATCGTGTTCCACAGCTGTGCTCGGTGTTCCTGTGCTGCTCCTGCTCGTCCCCGCTGTGTTGGTGTCTCTTGGACCGAGACACCTCCCCTCAGCCCTGGCACCTGTGTGTGCCCTCCCTGTCTCCACCCAGCAGAGCTGTCACCTGTCCTGGTCCTTCCCCACAAGTCCCAGTGGCAGTGCCAGCTCCCCCGGTCTCGTTGCCAGATTTCCCCAGGGTTTTTGGGTTTGCTCTCAGCCACTCCTCAGGCTTGGAGTGACCTAAAGACATTTACAGCCCCATTTCATTGTTTTCTCTCAGGTCCTTCCTCAAAGCTCTCCTTTCCCCGTGATGTATGCAAACCTCCTGACAATGCTTTATGAGCCATGGCTTTTGATGAATACTTTTATTATTTCCTTGTTCTCCCCGTGTTTGTCATCCGCTCCCTTTTAGTCTCACAAGGTGCTTTCATTGGTGCCAAGATCATCTTTTTGTTCTGGTTTTTTCCTTTTTTTTTTTTTTTTTTTTTAATCTTATGTTGACTCGTTTTTACTTTGTTTTTATTTATTCCTTTTTATTTGCCTGGCCCACGAGAAATTTCTAGGCCTCGTATTACCCCGATTCTGGCAAAATATCTGCAAAAATAACTACTTTTGTGAGTTTAATAAACCACCTGGCTCTGAAACCCGAGCCAGGCACATTGTTTGGTTTCAGCAATTATAGCTGGGAACAGCAGCAACGATTTTATCGATCCAGACAAAGGCCAACCTCCTGTGAAATTCTGCTTGGCTGTTAAAGGGTAACTGCGCCCTGGTCAATAGTTTTCGGTTACTTTATCTAAAGCACACACGTTTATCACTGAAGAATGTGAGTCTCTCAAGCTGCCCCCAAGAAGTCAGTTTTATTTCTTCCAGGGCCGCCCCAGATTGCTGTGAACATCCCTGGTATCGTTTGGAGGTAACACAAAACATAAAGGCATTCTGCAAACAGCTTAATTAACAGATAATAAATTAATGTCTGGCTCCTTATGGGGTGGCTCAGGGCTGGATGCCTTTCCCAGCACAAGGGAATAATTTTGGATTGAAGTCACACGGATTTTCCTTTGTTGAGAATTAACAATAAAGGTTTAATTTACCTAAAATGACTGTAGGAGGTCGCACAATTTTTATGTGCCCATCACAGCTTGAATTCTCTGAAAAGGTAAAAATAAAGAAAAAGAAGAGTTTAAGGAGTTGATCGGGGGGGGGGAAGATAAATGACAGCAAACGAAAGCAACAACCATGAGAAAAGGAAGCGAAAAAAAAAGTGAGAAAACTCTCTGGCCAAAGTACTGAGTGTTGTAGATACACAAAGCAGTAGAAAGCAAAAAAAAAGAAAAATAAAAAATCCCTTCCCAGCCATTAACTTTGCACTCTGGCTGCTCTTTTAAAATGACATTTCTGCATGCTCTCCCTGAAGGTAGCGGTTTCACAGATGAAATCATACCAGGCCCCAAAAATGACACAGCTTTGGAGAAAACGCTCTGCAAAGAACTGTCCCCTCACAGCAGCTCTAAACAGGATTAATCCTGAGTACGAATAGCTCAAAATATTTAACATATTAAAGTCAAAGATTGTGGAAATTAATTATAGTTTCAAAGAACTCTTCCATTTAACCTACAGGGGAAAATTTAAAACTTCTTAGCTGTCACCTACGTCGAGCCTTTCCTTTTTGAAGCTTAAGGTTTTCCACTGAGTCATCTGGATCATTGATTATTTAAAATACCCATTTATTGCCCACGCTAACGGGTAAATTTGTACAGGCTTTTACTTTTTTTTTTTTTTGCTTCCTGGCGTGCTGTTGAAAAGCCCCTTGTCAAGAACTAAGGAAAACCCGAGGCGAACACCAGAAAATTGAGTAGCATTATTAAAAAACGCTTGTATAAAATGTGTTTCCTCGCTGAGACATCTTGTGGTGTGTGAGGCTTCCTGCAGCTCCTCAAAACGAAACTCTCGGGTTGCAAATTCAAACGGGGACCAGAAGAGCCCGAGAACTCGCAGAGGCTTAAAACACACAGCTAAAAATCGCTTTTCTTCTTTTCTTCTTAAACAAAAGCTGCCTCGTTACAGCACTGATGGGCTTATTTTCAGAGATTATTTTCCATTTATTAAATATAAATAGATATAACTATAACTATAATGAATATAACTATAACTATAAATTTAAATATATATATAAATAAATTGCTGCTCTTTAGGCAAAGCCCTCATTCATTTTCAGCATGCATTAAGATGAAGTTTCACTTGTGGCACTGATAATTCCTAACAACGAGTGGTGTCCAAACTGCCCAAACAAGCAGGTTCCTAAACTGGAATTCCTGTTTTTTCCATGTTAAAAGTTGGGTTTGATTTAGAAGAGCCCTGGCTACCAGTCCATAAGTAAAGTGAGCTTTGAATATAAAGGGGAATAACGAGCATTCAGAGAAAGGGTCGATCTCGGTGATCTGACTGAGGCACAGATTCCTGAGGCTGCTGAAATGCTGTGTAATTCAGGAAAATGGTGTGCTCGTAATTCCCCCTCGGAAGAAAAGCTGAACAGAAATATTAGCATTTATCAGACATCAGGAAATCAAGGAAATCTCAGTCCTGAGCCTTGGGAGAATGGGCCTCGTTAGTGCCGCTGCTCAGAGCGCTCATTTTCTCCATTACAGCGGAACAAAGAGAGATGTAAACTTGGAGTATTTTCATTTCTCTGCTCGATACCAAGCCCTGAGCCTTTCAAAATCCCTTATTCTGTCATGTATTCGAGCTTCCTTTCAAAATGAGCCTGAGACACGGCGCTGACAATAGCAATCTGCATCTGGACATTTACATTTTTGTTGCGTCTTGGGTTTGATGCTGTTTCACGAGCTAAACTCTGCTCCCTCTAAGTGTTTACAGCCAGAAATAAGAGTTTAAATCTGAGATGCTCCCCAAAACGTCTCTGTTTTCATGATGCTACCAATGCTTCTGTGTACAGCATGAAAGCACGTCACCTAACACCTCACACCATTTAATCATCTGAGCATGCTGTGTAAATTTAAATTTAAATTTTAATTTAATTTAAATTAAATTTTCAAATGCAGCTCCAAAGATCAGCCTTCCATTTGGAAAGCTGAGGAATTAAGGATGGAAAAGCAACTTCCCTTACTGCAGTCAAGTGGAACAGGATCCAGAATGCTGGAGTTCCCAGACCTGGGAGGAAAAGTTTTCCTTTCCTTTTAGAAACGTTACTGAACTCACCCCAAACCAGCAGGGACAGAAGCATTTTTTGTCACTGTCCCACCATCAGCAGTGCTACAAGGATTTGTTTCAACATGGAAAAACCATCTCCTTGGATCTCCCAGGGCACATTGACATAGCTCATTTCAATGGCCGTTTCTTCACTTTTTATCTCAAACAATTTTATTCCCTTTCCTTTAATAGGAAATTGTGCTGGAAAGGCAAAGCAGCTGGGACTCCAGCAGGGAAGTGCAGCTCCACAATCTGCTGACTGAGGATTGATTCCTCTTCTTCTTGGGCTATTTTGCAGCTGATGGATTTTTGGGATCTGCTCCAGCTCCGGTACCAAGGAACATTTTTGCCAATGGTCACGTCATGACCTATAAATTTGTCTGCAAAAGCTCTGATTTAGCGCATTAAAACCTGAACATTTACAGGCTGAATTTTCGCAAACGTAGCAATGCAAATTGGAGGCAACCCCCCAGTCGAACATTGTGCAAAATAAGAAGTGATTTAAAGCAGAGTGGCTGAGATCAGAGCAGGCTGTGCCCTCGCAGAGGCAGCTCTGGAGCTCTGCTCGTGCATTTGAAGCTGCCTGGCTCCCGCTCGGTGTCATGTGCGAGCCCTGGGCTGGTTCCCTGATGGCAGGAGCAGATGTTGGGCTGATGTGGATCAGCCAAGGGCCACTGGAGCCAGGGGAGCTCCCCCAGTCTGCAGCCTCTGGGGGCTGTGCTGCAGCCTCTCCTCTGGAAGGCACAGAATATCAGGAGCTATGGCAGAACTAATCCCACGGCAGCTTCCAAATCAAGGAGAATAAAAACATCTAGAGGCCTTTAGCTTGGAAAGAAGCGCTCATGAGAGGGTGTTACGCATTCAGAGAGGCCTTGGGGGAGAGTTCAGGCTGGGAGGGACTCAGCAGAGCGCAGGGACAGAGGGAATGAGGGAGAGATCCCAAACTAAACCAGTGCCATCAGCCGGCCCTCGGCTGCCTTAACATCTGAGAGGGGTCCCAGTGTCCCACACAGCTGGGTTAAAGGGTCAGAAATGGAAAAAAACAGATCCTGTCATATTGGGAACATTTGAAGCTGATTTTCCTGTTCAAGCCTGTGCAGCCCATCTCTTTAAGAAACTGATTTTAAAAAGTGAGTTTTTAAAAGTACCACCCCGACTGAAGAGTATTTTTCTCAGAGTGTAAATACTTCTTTTTTCCTAAATAGAAAAAAAACTCCCAAAAAAACAACAAAATACAGTGTAACCAGTGGTTTTAAATGAACAAACCCAAAGGGAAACATGCACAGGATCTCTAGAGCTTTTGAATAAAAAAGCTGCACAAGGGAGGGAACCCTGAGTGAGTGTGAGCACAGCCCCGAGACAGCAGAGCCGCTCAAGTGTCCGTGGGCCAAATCTTTGATTCCTGCTCCCATCCAAAGCACTTCAGCCAACTCCCAGCAAAAATCCCCTTCAAACGTGTCCCTTGCAAAAGTCTGGGTGTGCACACCAGCTGAAAGATTATTATAAAATATCCTTCCAGCAGTGGGCTGCTTCCTTGTTAATACCAGCTATTCCATTTGTAAAAATCCCGGGATTAATGGGTGTTTTTCTGTGTGCAACACAAATCTTTGCAGCTTTACATTTTGGTTTCTTATAGGAGGGAGATAGGGCTATGAAAAGCAGGAGTTTCTTTCACCTAAGTGTACATTTAGTAAATATATTCTATAAGTTTTTTACTAATATATTAGAAAAAGCATTCAGATCAATTCACATTATTACTCAGAATAGGTGTTTAAGATAAGCTGCAAATTAAACATTTTCTAATTGCATAATGAGGTGCAAAATTCACAAATTGTGACTTTTAAACAAAATGTAAACCCTTTGTAAAACAAATCTATCTGTTGCTTGAAGGATAGGAAGGTGAGCAGAGCCTAATTCCCACCTTTATATTTGCATTATTATTTCCCAAGCTAAAAAATTTGCAAAAAATATCAAAGAAGCAGAGCTTTGTTCTGTAGCATCACATGAAGCCTGAACAGCATCAAACCATGAGAATTTGTGTTTTATGCATAATTTATTATGTTGTAGACACCTACAGTTAGTAAAAAAACCTCATTCAGGATCTAAATATCCAATTATTTGGGTTGGTTTTGTTTTTTTAATTTTAAAGACAGCCCAGTGACACTGGATCAAGGATTCAGAGGGGAACTGGTTTATCCTTCAAAACTGGTCTTCTGAGTGTTTTTGCACTGTGGACCTGAGGCAAAATCAAACAAAAAAATAATGTGGTAATTGTTCCTCTGAGAGCCAAGCAGCTTAATTAGATTACAGTTGCACAAAATGCACTTGATTCACCTCTGATTATGTCTACAATGAAGTCACAATATAAATTATTCTTTGGGTGATACCAGATGAAAAGACGACCGAAGGATTGTCTTCCTTCATAATTTAGCAAGAGCAAAGCGTGTTTTGGATATTCTTATGTGGAGTTAAACAGAAAGGAAACGGGGTGTTAGGCCCGGTGGTGCGCGAGTGTGATTTTCAGACAGGTCTGGGTTTGGAGGAAGATTCTCCAGGGTGATTCTCAGTTATTTTCAAGTGGTTACTCGTAAAGGAGCAGGGCTGTCGCTCAGCCCTTTGACTCGGTCAGTCATTTTCCAGGAGCACAGAGGGAAGGGCAGCAGAGGGACGATTTCCCTGCGAGGTCACTGGCGCTGCTTTGGGCGCTGAGTCAGGCCAGGATGTGCTGCCGTTCCAATTCCATCCTTCCCAGACCACACCGAGGTGACACCGGGAGGTGTTAGAGGTGGGATGAGCACGTCCTGGGGTAACAAAGACGTGGAAAAGGCGATGAGAAGGGCAGTGATGCAATAAAAGGGTTTTCTTTCATAAAATTCCAGGCTGGATCTTACACACCAGGCATTTTTTACCACTGTATTCTGACTAGCTCTGAACACTGGGCAGGGATGGAATACAAAGTACCAGAGTCCAATTTCAGTTATTCATCGTAGAATTTCTGCCTAATATCTAATCTAAACCTACACCCTTTCAGTTTAAAGCCATTCCCTGTGCCCTGTCCCTCCATCCCTTGTCCAAAGTCCCTCTCCAGCTCTCCTGGAGCCCCTTTAGGCCCTGGCAGGAGCTCTGAGCTCTCCCCGGAGCCTTCTCTTCTCCTGGCTGAACAATCTTAAATCTCTCAGCCTGTAAATGAAACAGAGCACTAACTAAATATACTATTTTTTTTTTTTTTTTTAAATTTTATCTCCATGTAGTCTTCTACAACATCACTACATGGAAAATCTGCATTACATTTTTAAAAAATTAAATAGCTGTATCAAGAAAATTTCAGTTTTTTGTCCATGCAGACAGGGTTGTGACAGGGCTGCTGTCCCTACAGCAGGTTTGGACAAATACTGTTGGACAAACCATGCCAATGTGGAATACCACCAGCACTAATTAGCCCCGACTAATTTACCTTCCTCATATCGCCATGACATCGCTGCTACATTTATGCAACAGCTGGGGCTGTGGTGACTCAGTTGCTGTCACTTTTTGGGTTTGGGGGTTTTTTTGTTTTTTGGGTTTTTTTGGAGAACTGTCTAGAGCCAAGCCTCATCCTCTGGGAAGTGTCCAGAGGTAAAACATTGTCTTTGTGTTTTCCCAAGGAGCTAAACCAAGTTCTCTTTTCCTGATACTCCTCAGTCTCTGAGAGACTTGGTGACTTCATTTTCACCCTTGGGAAGCTGCACCTCCTGTCAGAACTCTGACTTTTCTCGACAAGTATCATGGAAAATTGCAATGAGCTCTATCAACATGGAAGACTTTACGGAGTTCGTTTCCAATCATTAAAAATGAGTAGACTACATGCAGGATCAGGGCAGTACATATATATATATACACATATAAATAGATATATGTGTATATATATATATGCACACTCACACACACACACACCCCCTAGAGAATTCTAGTTGCGGGCCAAAGGTAATAACTTCTAGGTAAAATTTCAGAAGTAGGAACAAAATAACCATCCCCTCTGTCTGCAAGTGTATCTCTCTTTGCTTTCAATACTGTTTAGCTAATTTCAATGAAAATTTAAAAGTTTCTGTAGCAGGTTTTTTTTCCTTTTTTTCTCCGTCTAAAATTCTGGAAGACTGGAGGGAATGGGGATTATTCTTAGCGAATGCAAAGTGCAGTGAGGGGAAAGATTAAAGTGTTAATTTTCGGCTCCACGGTGCAAATAATTGCCAAGCGTAATGAGGGGAAGGATTAAATTTGTTTTTTGACGCCACGATGGAGACAAATGCAAACCTTAGTGAGGGGAAGGGTAAACTGTTAACTTTCGGCTCCACTGAGGGGACTGAACTTAAAGCGTCGTGGGGAGAGTGATTAAATGTTAACTTCCGGCCCCATGACGGGAGCGAATGCCAAGCGTAGCAAGCGGAAGGATTAAACTGTTAACTGTCGGCTCCATGAGGGGAGCGAAGGAAAAGCCTAATGGGGGGAAGGATTAAAATGTTAACTTTCGCTTCCAAAGCCGAGCACGGAACGGATTAAACCGTCCCTTCCCCGGCGGGCCGGGAGCAGCGCAGGCGCGGGGAGCGCCCGTCCCGCCCCCCGCGCCCTCAGCCCCCAACACCCAAGATGGCGGCGGCGCTGAGGCGGCCCCTCCTTCCTCCCCCTTCCCGCGCTGCGTCACCGCTCCCGCCCTCGCCCTCCCGGCCGCCATTGGCCGCGGGGCGCGCGCGGCGCAGCCAATGGGCGGCGGCGCCCAGAGCGAGGCTGCCCCTGTTTCCCCCTCCCTCCCTCCCTCCCTCCCTCGCTCGCCCCGTCCCTTCCCTTCCCCCGCTCGGCGGCACCGGCGCGTTCGGGCCGCCGGGACCGGCCCGGCCCCGCTCCGAACCGCCCCGCTCCGGGCCTCGCTCCCGCTCGCCTCACCTCGCCCGGCCCCGCTCCGGGCCCCGACACCCGGCCCCGCGGCGGTTCCCCCTTCGCCCCGACCCTTCCCGGCTCGCCGAGGCCGAGAGCGGGCCCGCCGGGCCCCCGGCGCGCTCGGGCCCGGGCGGAGGCGGAGGGGCCGCGCTCCTCCCTGGCCGCCCCCGCCATGGCCGACAACGAGAAGCTGGACAACCAGCGCCTCAAGAACTTCAAGAACAAAGGCCGCGACCTGGAGGTGAGCGCGGCGGGGCCCGGCCGCGACGCCCGCCCGCCCTGGGCCGCGGGGAGGCGGGAGCGGCGCTGCCGGGAGGGGAGGGAGGGCAGGCCGGGGAAGGAGGGAGGAAGGAGCCGCCGAGGCCGCGCTGACGGCCGGGCGCGGCCGGGCCCGCGGGCGCCCAGCGAGGGGCAGCGGCCGCGCCCGCCCGGCGCCGCTCCGGGGGCTCCGCGGCCCCTCGGGCCCGGCGGCGGCCGCGGCTCCTCCCGGGCGGCTGCGCCCTCCGGGGCTCGGCCCGGCCCTGCCCCGGCGGCCCCGCTTCGGGGTGGGTTCGCCGGAATTCCTCCGGGGAACAATCTCTCCGAGCAGCCCCGAAAAGCCTGAGTCAGGATTGGGGCCCGGTTTGGGTGTTGTGCTGCGTGTGTCCAGGAGAGCTAATTAAATAAATAACGCGCTAACCTTCATAGCGAGATTATTTTTTAAAAAAAACCGTATTTTCTCTTTCTCTCTTTTTTTCCTTTTTTTTTTTCTTTTTTCTTTTTTTAAATTTTTAATTTTTTTTTTTTATATTTCTGTTTTCTGCTCCGATAGTTGAAAAGGAGTTCTGGCTTGTAGCACGGTGCCCCTGAACTTTTTGGTGACTCAGTTACTTGAGCTGTGAAAGTGCTTCCTAAACGCAGCAGGATACATAATTTATTTGGGGTTTCCTTAGGAAATGGGCAAATTTTAAAACTAAGTATCAATCGTCACCTTTAAATACTCGGCCAGGAGCGCTGGTTGGGGCTTAAAAGCAATTGTCTGTACCGGGTTCTGGACGAGAATTTTGGCATTCTCATAGCTGTTTTTTACTGTGTCCATTGTGTTTCCCATAATATTCCAGTCTTTTATATTAAGACATCGCAACGTTTCAAAAGTAGAAACTCCTTTATGTCGCCTGTATTAATTAAAGCATCAGCCAACTTTCCTAGAAGTCTGTAAAATCTGGATTTTTAACCTGTCCAGTTAGATTAATAAAACGTTTTTTCTTATTCAGTTATGTCCAAACTTTTGGCAAAAACACTGTGGGAATAATGAATTGCTCTGTTTGCTAACAGGAGGTTGGTTGGTAACCCGTTGCCTTAGATATTAATTTGTTCCTATATAAATCTTGTTAGCACTGAAGACACAATTGTAGGAGGGCATCTTTAGGAACGCACACAGAATGCGCTGTTACAGTGAAAAATGGGATTTGTGAGAAGACAGAGGTTGGAATTCAGGCGCTTTGGTGCAGAATTTTAAGGGAAGAGGGCTGAAGTAGGGAGGGTTCAAGTTGGACACACTCAGGTAACACCACGTGTGAGTGTGTCAGGAGGCAGGGAAGCCTCTTCAATATTTTTTTTTTTATTTGCTGCAGCACTTAAACGCCTTTTCCACAGTCCAAACCCACTGCTGGGGCCGTGTTAAATTTTAGAGAGTGACATTTATCCAGCAAATCCCGGAGCACACGCCTGCTCCCTAAAATAACCACGGTGCAGGGCTATTTTTCATACAATAGCTCAGGCTTCTGGCTGTCCTTGCTGCTCATTAACTGCTTACACATCACACTGGGCATCAGGCTGAGGGAATTGCTGCTGCCCACTCTCAGCCAAGCTCCTGGGGCAGGACATCTCCAAAATCCAGCTTGCAGGGCTGTTTGGGCAGAAAGTTGTGTGTTTATTTCGCAGAGGAAGCCAACATTCGATCTTTATCTCCTTCACTCCTCCCCCCTTCTTATCTCCCCTGAAATTCTGGTTGGCCCCTGGGTTGTTTTTTACAAAAACATCATTTTTTAAAAAAAAAGTTTTCCCTGACTGTTCACCCCTAGCGAAATAAGAAATCTCCCCTAATTTTGGTGAACGCCAAATGAAGAGATTTCTGGAGCTTACGAAAGGTTGCCATGTTGTGAATTGCAAACTTCCTAAAAATGTTATCTCTTAATTCCATGTGCTCAGATCAGTCCATTGACAATTACAGTGCCAGCAGTTCCTGTCACATTGTCCTTGCCTTCCAGGTTTTACATATTCACGGGAAGTTCTCGTATTTCTCACCAAAATTACGGGATTTCCTACATTTTCTCCCTTAAAGTACTAAACATTCATTCACCCTTTTGGATAAGTTAAAGTTGGACTTGGATTTTTATTTTTTCCCCTCAGTGTTCTTCTAAAAACACAAGAAAAAGTAAAAAGAAAGCAAACCCCAGCACAAGCACCTGTTTTACATAAGGTGTTTTAACAAAATTCCTTCGTATGCTGAAGTCTTGGGTAAACATTTCCTGCAGGGGCACGTTGTAAATGATTGCTGCCCTGTGTTTGGGGATGACAGATTGGTGGTGACTCTGGGAGTAGAGGGATTCACTGGGACCAGAAATCTCCAGGAATTCCTTGTCCTTTCCATGATTTCTGCTCCTGCTCAAAGGAATACACGGTGTAATAAAAGTTTTTAATAGTGGGAGAGTTGGTGCTGGGGGAGCAGCAATTTGGAGCTGAGGCAGCGTCTCGGGGGGGAATTGAAGATTTCTGGTCAGTGCTTGCAATGTTTTATTTTTTTTAGGGTCTTCAAGATTTTAGTGCTGTGGGGGAAAAATAGAATTGGTTCAGCACAAAGAGGAGCCTTAAAAAGTGCAGAAGTGGCCACGGTTTTTCTCTTTAACCTCCAACCCCAAAATCTGACTTGAGGAAGGGCTTATCTGGACTCTGATATAATGATGCAAATACTTATCCATTAGGGAGCAGGGTAAGGTGACTTTTTTCCTCTTGTGTCTTCAGTGAGGAACAGGTTTTACTTGGGTGTTTTTTTCCCCCCTTGGATGAAGAAGGTTGAGCTGTTTTTTAGTGTTTATTGTGGGCATGGCTGTGCTGACACCCATCCAACCTTTATTTTTAATGGTAACACACCAGATCTTTACTGCACAAAGGCCAGATAAGTGCAGATTGATCGTTGAGTTTTATGGACAATTGAGTTTAAATAATGCCTTTTCAGTTCTGTATTTAGGGTTCTTGATTTGGGAAGGTTTGGAGAGTTTTGGGGTGTTTTATTTGCTTCATTTTCTTTCATCTGGTGATTCAACATTTCATTTTCTCTTGGTGATTGTTGCCTGCTGCAGCATTGTAATCTGACTGACATTTAAGGGTTTTTTTTTTAAATGAAATAAAAAAATTCTTCCTGCATTTGATTTCTCTGGAAATCCTGGAAGAATCTGCTGAGTCTTTTCTCCCCATCCTCACCTAGTGTTGCTGGGCAGGAGATTAAGGATTGCTTGAACAGTGCCAGCACAGGAGAGGCGTTAAATAGAGATTTCTGCTCTGCAATTGAGAGATGCATGAAGGGAAATGATGATAATTCCGTAATGCAGAGCACTTCAAAAATAATTTTGGAGCAGCCATTGCATCAAGATGCTCAAACATCAGTAATGTCAGGATTTTAAAGAGTTGCCAGCATCGTTCACTGGACTTTAAAAATACCAATATATTTGAGAACACCAAGGAAGCTCCAGGGGAAGGAAGGAAAGGTAGTGGTGTGAAATATATTGGATATTGCAGGTATTTTGAAGCTTTTCAACCCTTTCTGTATCACACACAAAATAGTCTGCTTGGGATTAAATTTGGAAGAACTGAAGGAGAGCAGGAATTTCACTCAGTGGGATAAAAATAGGTTCCTTTAAGATGACTTGGAGTTCTGTGGTGAAGCTCATCCATCTTGTCACTTTCAAATGATACCGAGATATTTGTTTAAGGCATTTTCTCTGCCATGCATGGCTTCTCCAGGAGAAGTGGGGCTGGTGGCACCTGTAATGTCATATTGATTTTTATTTTTTCATCTGGAACTCAGAAAACTCCCATTTTCATTCTAAAGGGGGAAGAGCTGCTGAGAGGTGATTTCTGGAGGTATCTTGGGTTGGCTTTCTGATCCCAAAGCATTTTTAGCAGTGATCCTGAGAGCAGGTCTCCTTGCTCCAGTTTGGAGTTGAGGTAGGATTTATATAGGAGGGGAATGGTGGATGGAGTAGGGCCTGAATAACGGGATATAACTGAGGAAAACCAGTCTGTTTTCACATGTCTGTACCCTGTGGGGTGTTCTTTGTTTTTATTTGGAATCCCAGACCACACTGGTGCTGGTAGCAACTTCCTGGTAGGAAGGAAGGAAGGATGGCACAACCAACTCATTTTTTATTTACAGTAACCGTTGGCTTTGCAGTTCCCCAACAGAAACAATGTGCCTTTGGAAACCATTCCCTGGGATGAGAGGAGCAGCCAGAGTTCTCCAGTTACTCCTGTGCTGTCACAGCTTCCTGGTGGAGGTGTATAAATGGAGGAGAATATTTTATAACAGGAAAAAAAAAAAAAAATCCCACCTTACCCAGGAGTGACCACAGGCTGAGCTCCTGGTCCCTTCAGGGAAGGAACAAGGCAGGATCCCATTCCAGGTGTATTTAGGAAAAGCTGGTGGATCCCAGCTGCTTGGAATATTCCTCATGTTGTGAAAACCCCCAGAACGTCTCAGGATCCTGCAGGCATCACTAGCACGAGATTTTAATGATAAGCTGCAGGGCTCAGTCATGACTAACGGTCAGAAATAGCCCTTATGATAAATCTGAAGCTAAATATAATTGAAAAATAGGAGGATGGAGGGGTGGCCATCACAGGCCGACAGAAATAGATCGGATCATTTGATTTTTGATGTTGCAAATGACAAACAGGATCCAGGGACTGAGAGAGCCACGTGAACTCCTGCCAGTGGCACGTGTTTTTCAACTGGAGCCCTTCCCAGGGCCATTCCGAACTCTGCTTTAAAACCCTGTCTGGACAGAGCAGTTCCCTGCTCACAGCTGTGTTGCTGTGAGCTGGGAGCTGATTCACAGAGCTCAGGGCTCCCCCAGAACAGAAGGAATCGTTCCCCACGTGCCAAGACTCCACCATCCCTCGTCTCTGCCCTTTGAGCTGTTCTCCAAAAGGCAGCACAGGTTGATCTGGACTCTGCTGGGCGTTTTACTGTCTCCAGACTGGGATGATACTGGGAAATCCCGTGGGAGAGCTGACCTCAGTTCTCATTCCTCAGAGGATGAGCAGTGCCAGCTTGACCTGTTACTGTTCTGTCAACAGGCTCTGTTTGCACAGAGAGTGATTTTACTGGAGCCAGGTTTTGGTAAATGGTGCTTAAGAGTGACTTCACTGGTGGCTTGTCCTTCACGTGAAGGTTTTTGTGATTCCAAGGTGTGCAAGCAGGAATTCAGGCAAGGGCCTGTCAGCTTGTGGCAGGAGAGAGAACATTCTTCTTGGCCCAGCAGAGGATCTTTCAAAGTCTCACCAACTGCAGTTAGGATTTTTCAAGTAAAGAATTTTCCAAATGACACATCTGAGGCTTTTTGTTGTTGTTATTTTTGTTTTGGTCCCACTCAGTTGTCCCTGTGTCAGCAGCAGCTTTGCTGTGACCAGCAGTGTCATCCCTAGGGTCTGGGAAGAGCCATCCCTCTCCCAGGGCGGCTTTTGGGTGGGAATGCTGATTTTATTGGCTTGTGCTTTGGGAAGGTGTTAAAAGTCCTGTGAGATCATCAGGGGTGTGGTACAGCTCTGATTATCAGAGCCTTTCCTCCCATTATTTCCATCCTGGATATGCCAGATTAGAGGAGTTTGGAGAAACTCCACTGAGATTTGAGAGCAGCAGCCCGGAGTACCTCAATCAGGTGTAAAGCTGCAGCATCTTTGCAAAGCCTGGAAGTGCTGGGTGGGATCCAGCGATGGATCCCTGGAGCCCAGAGAAATATCCCAGGAGTGATTGCTGCCTTCACTCTGCTCTTCAGAGCTGCATCCGTTCCAGGGGAATGCCGGGCTGTGGGATGCTGCCCTGCGCTTGGAGTGCCCTGGGAGGAATTTTGGTGGGCACTTTGCCTTTTCCAGAGCAGGAAGCTGTCTTTAGGGGAATTTGGATTTCCCCCTCAGACCATGCCAAGTTCTGTCCCCAAAGCAGCAGGGAACTCTCCCTTCCTTTCCTCTTTTTATCTCTCCCAAACGTTTTTCTTGTAGCTCCTTCCTTTGAGGAGCTGCAGTGCTCAGCTGAAATTTGATCTGATGAACTGCACGTTCTTTTTGATAAAAATAATGATGCTTTGAAAGGGAGCTTTGAATGCTTATCTTCAGATCTTGCTGTTCAGGAGGTTCCTTCTCCTTCTGTCCTGTGCTCGGGGACTCCCAGCTTTCCCTGTCACCATAAAAATGGAATTGTTTGGAATTTTGTTGTTCTCATTCACTGTAGAGTTCAGACTGATTTATTTCTGTTTTCACTGCAGTAGGACAAGCAGCAGTAAACCAATTTATGTATATTTACAATTGATTTTTCTTTTCCTGAATGCTGTCAGTGGCAGCTGTAGAGAAAATGACATTAAAAAATTGCTCTTAGAATGTCAAAGGTTTTAATTTATAAATAATAATTCTGGAACTCAGCTTTACTTGCAGGGTCTCTTAATTTGAGCTTGTTTATAAAGTTACTTTGCTGTTAGACTGCCATGGTGTTTTTAATGCTTTTGGTTTTATGCACAACTCCTTTCCATTTTAAAAGACATGTTTTAAGTCCTAATTCTTTTTTTTCCTCAACATGAAGACTTAGGAGAGTGTTGTACTCTGAAAAAACAGAAATATTGTAATTATTTCCATTTCCTGTAGGATCTCTACTTTTACAATGAAAATTAAACCCCGTGTGTAAAAGTTGTGTTTAAAGTGCATGAAATGAAATAGTTGTACAAGAACTTTTTAAATTGGTCTGAGTTCTGCTTATGAAGTTTATTGATCTTGATTCTTTCCAGACTATGAGAAGACAAAGAAATGAAGTTGTTGTGGAGTTGAGAAAGGTGAGATGACCTAGCATTATTATTTTCTTTTATATTATCATTCTTACCAAGTGGGATTTGACTTTGTCATTACTCCAGTAAAATATAAGAGTTTTTGTTAAAGACTCAAAAAATTCTAAAATGATGGGAGTTCCATAACTTTTGTCCTGAAAACCAGGATTTTATTTGTAACCTAATTAAGGAAATAATCCTTGCACTTCCAGAGGTTTTTTTAAAGATTTATAAAAAGCTTTTTTTCCTTTAAAACCTATAAAAAGGTTTTTCCTTTGAAAATCAGCTGTTCCTGCCCATCTGCAGGCAGAAAGTTATTTCCTTACAAGTGTGAAAGAGTGTGAAGGTAAAACTGGAATTATTGGGGAAAAGGAATCACAACTGGAATGATTTTTCTCCTGAGCCAAACAGAAAACCTCTGGGAATTGCTGTGTCCCGTTAGAAATGATGACAAATAAATTGGAATATCGATGGATTTGTGCACTGTGCACATCAGACTTCCAGCACAAGCTGGATGCTGGATTTTTTAGGAAGAATTCCCAAAATGTGCTTCTCTGCGCAGTCCTTCCCAACTTTTTTTGGAAAATTTAAGTGTCAGTGATGGTGATTTATGATTGTTTGAAACAGAAGCTTCCTCTTCCCTTCTTAACACCCCCACCCCTCCTAAATCCAAGTTTTAAAGGTGTTCCATCGTTTTTGTCTTTAAGAACAAAAGAGATGAGCATCTCCTAAAGAGAAGGAATGTTCCCCATGAAGATATCTGTGAAGATTCTGATATAGATGGGGACTTCAGAGTGGTGAGAATTAACCCACAATAATTTCTTCTCTTTGCATACTTAAAAGGACATTTGGAATTTTCTAACTGCTTTTTGTCTCTGTTTTCTAGCAAAACACTTCTTTGGAGGCAATAGTACAGGTAAAAACAATTAAATTGTTTGAATGTTCTTCATGGCACAATGACAGATGTGTAAAAAATCTTAATTTTTCTTACTTTAGAACGCTTCAAGTGACAACCAGGGTATTCAGTTAAGTGCTGTGCAGGCAGCAAGGTAAGAACACACTTTGCTCAAATATCCTGATTTTATTCTTATTTTATCTTGCTCTTAAGGTCAGAAAATGTGTTCTAGCTTAACTGAAATTGTATTAATTGATTTTTAAAAGGAAAATAGAACCTTAAAGAAATCAGAGCACACAGACCTTTTAAGTAGATTTCTTTACATGTGGATCTTTAAGTGGATTTTCTTTACGCGTAAATACCTGGAGTTATTTGGTGCAAACTTGGTGCTTCTCACAGAGAAAAATACACACTTTAAAGGATTGTAAAACCTTTAAGAGCAGAAAGAGCTGAGTGTCTCCTTTGCTGGGTGGAGAAGGAGGAAGCTGTAGGAACTGAACTGAATAACTCTGATCTTTTATTTTCCTGACTCTGATAAACTTCCAAAGGGGAGAAAACATGGAATGCAATGGCTTTGCTTTTCCAGTGGCTCGATAATTTGATAAATTGAAAAAAGTAATCCATTTTGAGGGATTATTTTCACTTAAAGAGGAGGAAAGAAATAAATCCTTTGGGAGGAGGAGAGGAGGGAAGGAATTCCCAGCCCAGCAGGAGCAGTTTGGTTGTTGGGGCTCCATTGGAGATTCCCAAACTCCACCACAGGAATCCTTTACTGACCTGCTCCAGTGTCAGCACTGATCCCTTTTGGAGGGGAAGGTTGGGTTAAACAACTCCCTGCTCCTTTGCAGGCAGGATTTGTCTGTAATTTGGGTTTTATTTCCCATTTCCCTGCACAGGAAGCTGCTGTCCAGTGACCGCAATCCACCCATCGATGACCTAATAAAATCAGGAATATTACCTATCTTAGTGCACTGTCTTGAAAGAGATGACAAGTGAGTATTGCCAAAACTCAACGTGTTCCACCAATTCTTGCTGACGTGCCCCTGATCTGAATAATAATTATACTAATAATTATTACTGTGGTTTTTCTTTCTCTGCAGTCCTTCCCTACAGTTTGAAGCTGCGTGGGCTTTGACAAACATCGCCTCTGGAACCTCGGAACAAACCCAGGCCGTAGTTCAATCCAGTGAGTGCTGCAGGGTGCATTTGGTTCCATCCACATCTGGGATTTAGTTGGGATCAGATTGTCAGTCCTGAAGGAGCTGCTGCCAGGTTTTGGCTTCATCTTCTCAGGGTTTAAACTCACTGGGGTTTCCTGATGGTGAGCAACAGCTGGAAACTCAAAATATCTTAGAGTTGTTATCTGCTGGCTTCCAGTTTTCAAACTTAAAAAAAAAAACCTCACCAGAAGCCACCAAAAAACTTAAAATAGAACCAAACAACCCCTCTGAAATATTAATATTCTTCCCTCTTCCCCTGTTGTGAAGAGGGGAGAATACTCATGCATTGACATTGGATTCTTCAAAATCAAGTTGAATTAAAAACTTTGTCCTTCCTATTTTGAAGCATCTGAAACGTGGGGAGGGATTGTTGATGGAATCTGAGCTGCTAGGCAAAGCAAACTTTGTTCTGGACTCCAATCACGCCCTGAAGCAGAGCTTTTTTGGGCAGGGTTTTTAATTGAGTGAACAAACCAGAGCTTCTAGAAGAATCAAAGGTATTCTGAAATGAGTTTTTACTAAAATTTAAGGAAAAAAAAGACACCCACAAAACTTATATTGGCTGCAGGATCAGTTTCTTTTACTTTTGCAAAGTCAGTGTTAAGAGCTTGCGAACTTTGATATAATTTGGTTTTCACCCTTCGAGGATGTACCTGAATTCAGTAAATGGAACTAAATTTGGATCCTGACAAGCCTCAGTAAACTTGAGACTTGCAAACAAATTAAATGTCAGGAGTTTAATATTCTCGAGTGCAGGATCTGTAAGAATATGCAGCAAAGGAAGAATTACTGCAGTGTTTTATTTTAGCATCACCTGGGAAATAAGTGAAGCTTTGACCACTTCTTAACAGGAGAAAAATGTCTCACGTGAGAGTTAATTCTGTGGATTATTTTCTCTTTTGAGGTGCATTTTTTTTCACCATTTCCCTGGGTTGTTTTTGTACCTTGCAGATGCTGTGCCGCTTTTCCTGAGACTGCTGCATTCACCTCATCAAAACGTTTGTGAGCAAGCGGTGTGGGCTTTAGGAAATATCATAGGTGGGTGTTCCTCCTGCCTCCACCGACCCCTGGGGATGTTTTATTGTTATTGTTATTATTGTTACTCCTACCTCCACCACTTTCTGGGGATGTTCTGTTATTGTTTGGAAAATTTGTCAAGGAATCTTCAGGAGTTTGTTGGGCTCTCGCTGTTCTCGGTGATCTGGTGTTGTCTGCCACTCCCTTCCCTGACCTACCCCCAGAAATCTGGGAATGTTGGGCTGTTTTCTGGTGAAATCCTTGAACGTTGGGCTGTTTTCTGTTCAAATCTCTGAATGTTGGGCTGTGTTGTGTTCAAATCTCTGAATGTTGGGCTGTTTTCTGTTCAAATCTCTGGATGTTGGGCTGTGTTCTGTGGACATCTCTGAATGTTGGGCTGTTTTCTGTTCAAATCTCTGGATGTTGGGCTGTTTTCTGTTCAAATCTCTGAATGTTGGGCTGTTTTCTGTTCAAATCTCTGGATGTTGGGCTGTTTTCTGTTCAAATCTCTGAATGTTGGGCTGTTTTCTGTTCAAATCTCTGAACGTTGGGCTGTTTTCTGTTCAAATCTCTGAACGTTGGGCTGTTTTCTGTTCAAATCTCTGAACGTTGGGCTGTTTTCTGTTCAAATCTCTGAACGTTGGGCTGTTTTCTGTTCAAATCTCTGAACGTTGGGCTGTTTTCTGTTCAAATCTCTGAACGTTGGGCTGTTTTCTGTTCAAATCTCTGAACGTTGGGCTGTTTTCTGTTCAAATCTCTGAACGTTGGGCTGTTTTCTGTTCAAATCTCTGAACGTTGGGCTGTTTTCTGTTCAAATCTCTGAACGTTGGGCTGTTTTCTGTTCAAATCTCTGAACGTTGGGCTGTTTTCTGTTCAAATCTCTGAACGTTGGGCTGTTTTCTGTTCAAATCTCTGAACGTTGGGCTGTTTTCTGTTCAAATCTCTGAACGTTGGGCTGTTTTCTGTTCAAATCTCTGAACGTTGGGCTGTTTTCTGTTCAAATCTCTGAATGTTGGGCTGTGTTGTGTTCAAATCTCTGGATGCTGGGCCGTGTTGTGTTCAAATCTCTGGATGCTGGGCCGTGTTCTGTTCCAACCCCTCTGATTGTCTCCCCCAGGTGACGGACCGCAGTGTAGGGATTATGTCATTAGCCTGGGCGTGGTGAAGCCGCTGCTGTCCTTCATCAGCCCCTCCATCCCCATCACCTTCCTCAGGAACGTCACCTGGGTCATGGTCAACCTGTGCCGCCACAAAGACCCCCCTCCACCCATGGAGACCATCCAGGAGGTGATGGCCTTGCTCTGGGGTGGGATTGGGCTGCAGCTGGGGCTTTGGCTGCTTTAAAAATGACCCTCAGGTGTTTTGTTCCCCCTCAGATCCTGCCAGCGCTCTGCGTTCTGATCCACCACACGGATGTAAATGTGAGTGAGCCCTCTGAAAGCCACCCGCAGCTTCTGCTGGGGTTTTGTAGCTGAAATATAAAATAAACTTGAAATCTGTAACGTTCCCTTCGACTGGAACGAGCTTCTTTGGTTATCTGTTAGCTGCCCATTTCAAAATATTGATGTTATTTTTAAACAGTGATGTTTTTTCCCTGGTATTTCTGTCTTTGCAAGTGTTTATTTGCATGTACTTTCCCTGCACTTACAGCTGAAACTGCATTTTATTTTTATTTCTGTGAGCATTCATTCATTCACAGAGAAATACAGGAATTTTTTTTTGCCTAGCACTTAAATTTGTAATGAAAATCAGAGTGAACGAAAGAAAAATCAGTGCTGCCTGTGTCAAATATCAGGGTCAGATGTAACTTCTGAGGTGTTAAATATGAACAATTAAATAGTTAAATATTGTTATGTAAAAGCAAAGTAAATGAGCAAAACTTTATTGAAATTATGGATTAAGGCAGCTTTTTGTCTGAACATAAATCAGAATTTCAGATTAATTCTTTGCTTCCTAAAGAAGTTGTAGCTGAGTTAATGGCAACAGTGCTCTGCAAAAAATATATCTGTATTAATTTTACTATTGCTATAGTAATTATGATTGCTATAGTAATTATGATTTAATTTTTGTCTCTGAGGAGGGGAAACTCAGTTTATTTGAATTTCTGAAATGCCTGTATTGGTGAGCCAGTCAGGAGCTGTCAGCTGAAACAACACTCACTCAATATTTTTGCAGGCTGTCAGCTGAAATCTGACATTTCCTGCTGTTTAAACTGGCGTTTCTGCGTGTGAACTCAGGCACACGTTAATTCAGATTAACTGCAAGCGTGACAAACGTTACACCCCTGGATGTGCCTTACTTTGGGGCCGTTTCTGTGCTGCTGACAGAGCTGTTGTTTGCCCCTCTCAGATTTTGGTAGATACAGTCTGGGCACTCTCCTATCTCACGGATGCTGGCAATGAGCAGATCCAGATGGTGATAGACTCTGGAATTGTCCCTCACTTGGTTCCTCTCCTCAGCCACCAGGAAGTCAAAGTCCAGGTGAGTTTGGATCTCCAGGTGACTTTTTGACCCCTCTAAAATCTACTACAGAAAATACTGCTGCAGCATTTGCATAAACCCTTTTCTTGTGCTCAGCTCTGCTGGCAGAACTCTGTTCTGAGAGGAAATATTTTGTTTTCAGACGGCTGCACTGAGAGCTGTGGGGAACATCGTCACTGGCACCGATGAGCAGACACAGGTAGTCCTCAACTGTGAAGCTCTCTCGCATTTCCCAGCACTTCTGACACATCCCAAAGAAAAAATTAATAAGGTGAGCAACACCAGGGATTTCACCTGATGGACAGCTTTTATATTTGGGTCCTAAAGATGGGAATAATTGACTCCTTCCACCAGTTTGGGGCAAATTCCAGGAAATACTGATTTTTTTTATTTTTTTTTTCTGGAAATCAATATCCACAGGGAAGTCTCTTAGGAGCTGCAGAACTGTGCTTGACAGCAGTGTCAATGTCTGTAGGAAATCAAAGCTTTCTCTTATAAATGTGCCTGTTGGAGTTCTCAGTACGTGCAGTGTCGCCTCAGTTCAAGTGCCTCTCTTGGAAGTGATGACACGGAGATGGCTGGGCGTGTTTGGATGGAGCGTGTGTGTGAGAGAGGGGGTTAAACCCGAGCTGGGCTGGGGCTGTGGGGTGTGTGTGGGGTGTGTGTGGGGTGTGAGGGGCTCTCCTGGGGGCACTGATGGCAGTGCTGAGCCAGGAGTGCATCTGAGGCGTGTTGGGCGCCTCGGGGGCCCCTCTCCAACACTGCCGGTGATTAAAGCCCCAAAAAAGCTCCCCAGGAGAGCCCCAGGCTGCCCAGAGCTCTCCCGGGGTCACCTGTGATCCTGTGAGCTGATCTCAGAGGGTCACGGACTGAAGGGTGAACACTGCTGAAGCTGTTCTTGGAGATTCTCAGCTCTCAGGGAGGTCGAGGAGGGAATTGAATGATGGAGGATTTATAGGAAGGGAGAAATCAGCTGCAGGATTTTAAAAGGTTGCTACCTTGAATATGCTTAAAATTATATTTAAAACTTCTTGATTAAAGTTTAGATTCCCAGTCTAAAAGCGAGGTGAGGGCTCTGATTTAATTCAGTTGCTGGGGATGAGATCTGTTCTTGCTTCCCGGGCTGGTGGACAGAATTAGCATGAACTTCAGAGTGTTGTTAAAAATCAAGTGTTTCATTAATAGTGCTGCATTTTCCTGAAGCTAAGAAGAGACATCAGGAAGAAGGTAAAGAGCTGTGTCCTGCACTCTCATATCTGCAGTAAAGGATTCTCTCAGGCATTTTGGGCAGCAGCTGGAACCTGCTTTTTATTGGCACCGCTCATTTGGCATTTCCTGTCTCCAAATAATTTTTCCTTTTAATTTGAAGTATTTGGTTGAAGCTGGTAACAGTGAAAGGCTGAGGAGTCTTGTGGAGTCTCCTAAGGTGAGATTGTCCCTTTGGTTTGTGCCAGAATTCAGCTCTGCACAATCAAGCTGACTGAGTGCTTGCTTGTGTTTAAGGTTGGCCAGGTGTGAAAATAAGAGTGGACATAATTGAGACAGAATCCTTCTGTGAATTAATTCCTGATCTTTTATTTTGCAGGAAGCAGTGTGGTTCCTATCTAACATCACTGCAGGAAACCAGCAGCAAGTTCAGGCAGTAATAGATGCAAACCTTGTTCCAATGATAATCCATCTTCTAGATAAGGTCAGATCCCAAGGATCCTCTCTTCCTTTCCAGCTGCTGGGTGTTTGTTGTAAAAAGTGACTTCCAAGGATCTGCTGTGGCAGAAGGAAGGAACAGCTAAAAGCACGTGGGAATTATTGAAGGGAAAAGACAACTAACAGCTGTGAATTGGCAATTTATTGATCTGTGAGGGAAGATTGGAGAGTTTTCCACTGAATTCCAGGCCTGAGCTGGCGGAGCAGCCCCAGGTGCAGCGTGTGCAGAGCGTTCACAGCTCACCCTGTGGGGTGGGACAGCTCTTGGAGCTGAGACGGAAACAAAGCTCCCTTCCCCTGGAAGAGCAGCTGCAATCCCTGCTCCTGGGGAAGGGATGGACACAGACTGAAACAGGACCTGGGGAAGGGATGGACACAGACTGAAACAGGACCTGGGGAAGGGATGGACACAGACTGAAACAGGACAGGCCTGGGGAAGGGATGGACACAGACTGAAACAGGACAGGCCTGGGGAAGGGATGGACACAGACTGGAACAGGACAGGCCTGGGGAAGGGATGGACACAGACTGAAACAGGGCCTGGGGAAGGGATGGACACAGACTGGAACAGGGCCTGGGGAAGGGATGGACACAGACTGGAACAGGACAGGCCTGGGGAAGGGATGGACACAGACTGGAACAGGACAGGCCTGGGGAAGGGATGGACACAGACTGAAACAGGGCCTGGGGAAGGGATGGACACAGACTGGAACAGGGCCTGGGGAAGGGATGGACACAGACTGGAACAGGACAGGCCTGGGGAAGGGATGGACACAGACTGGAACAGGACAGGCCTGGGGAAGGGATGGACACAGACTGGAACAGGACAGGCCTGGGGAAGGGATGGACACAGACTGAAACAGGACAGGCCTGGGGAAGGGATGGACACAGACTCAACCAGGGCAGGATTGATTTGTTACTCACACAAAGCTGCTACAGTGACACTGTGCAGAGGGGACTGTTACAAATGCAGCTTTTGTGGCAATCCTGCCTGCCATAAAGCCTGCAGTGACCCTTCTGTCTCTGGTTGTGCTTTCAGGGGGATTTTGGGACTCAGAAAGAAGCTGCTTGGGCAATAAGCAACTTAACAATCAGCGGGAGAAAAGACCAGGTGAGTCCGACTTGGAGAAAACTTCCGTTTCCTGACTGGGCCAGTGCTGGGGATACAAATGCCTCTGTTCCTCCAGTGTTCTGTACCTGCTCCCTTCTCCACATGGGGTTGGAGAGCCACCTTCCCTGGTTCCTGGAGCCAGCTGAGATCAGGAACATCCCTGGGGGTTTGGTTGGAAGCTCAGTTGGGATGAGTGACTTCTGCTCTGGATCATTCCACGTTTCTTTTTACCTTCTTTCCCAAACCACGAGGGTGTGATCATTAAAAGGACAGTAACCAAGGAGTAGGAGCACACAAGACTCTTGTAAGCCCAGAGTGAGATTTGTGGCAGGGATGAGGCTGAAACTCCTCATCTGCCACTGAAAAATTGACAGTATTTGCTCCTTGGGTGCTGTAACTCTCAAATCTATTTGTGCTTTAATCCCCAAATGTTACCTGTGCGTGCTCCAAGAGGGGATTCCTGAAGGTTCCACTGCAGGATGCTGTGAGCTGGGTGGGTGGCTGTGAGTTCCTGGGCTGGCTGGGGATGTGTTTGCCCTGTGCTGCTGTAACTCTTGCCTTTTCCCCCCTCAGGTGGCTTACTTGATTCAACAAAATGTAATTCCTCCCTTTTGCAACTTGCTGACAGTAAAAGATGCACAAGTTGTGCAAGTGGTTCTGGATGGACTAAGTAATATATTAAAAATGGCTGAAGAGGAAGCAGAAACCATAGCCAACCTTATAGAAGAGTGTGGAGGTAGGAGGAGCAAGATTTGAATAACTTTTGCCAGGGATTGCTGCTTTGGCATCCTGCTCGTGTTGGGTTTACTGTTGGCACAGATATTTTAAACAAACCCTTTTTAAAGCACCCTTTTTGTGCCTGTCAGGTGAATATCCACAGCTTTTCCCAAGTTCACGGTCAAATAAAGTGTGGAGGAGCAGGATAATGGCAGGAAAGTTCAGTAGGTGCTAATTTTGTAACATATTAGACAAATTAGTCTAATTAGCAGAAATTAAACTAGTCAGTGTGGGGTTGATGTGCTTACCTTCAACATGCACAAGTCATGTCCAGGTGAACTTGGAGAAAACAATTTTCCATCCAACGGTTGTGAAAATGTGACAACTTTAATTTCCTCGTGGCTTTGAGGCTTTCTCCCTGTTGGTTGTGGTTTGAGTGAAACTTTGCAGGGATGAAAGAACAGTGACAATAAATTGAGGCACAGGTAAAAAACTGTGGGATTTGTTAACATGGAGTAGAATAACCTTTAAAATGCCAAATCTGCAGGGAGGGCAGAAAGATCAAGTGCTGGCTGGGCGGAGAAGAGAGATGTTAGTGCCAAAACTCTGCTTGTCAGAGCTTCAGGAGGATTCCTGTGTACTGAACATCTCTGTTGCCTTGTACAAAATAAATATAAATATGCCAGGTGGGTTTAAGAGCATCTTATTCATAACCAGATCATTCAGAACTCTACTCCCAGATGTATTTTTAATTTCTTTGCTGGAAGTTGTTTGGCCCGAGTTTGGTGTTCTGAGATCTCTTGTGTGTCGGTCGCAGGCCTGGAGAAAATTGAACAGCTACAAAACCATGAAAATGAAGACATCTACAAACTGGCTTATGAGATCATTGACCAGTTCTTCTCCTCAGATGATGTGAGTGTGCAGCTTCCTGCATTTTTAAATCTGCCCCAGGCTGCTCTGTGGCACTGGTTGGGCTCAGGGAGGAACGAGCCCTGGTTTGAACCCCTTGCATCTCCTGCCATTGCTCATGGTGAAGCATCTAAAGAAGATCTGATGCCTAATTTAAGCCTCATCTCTTCTAGGGATTAAAATCCCAGGCTGGGAATAGTTCCTTTAACCCTCAGCCCCTGCCTGAGCTTGACAATTCCCCTTTGATAAGCTCCCTGCCGACTCCAGGGCTGAGGCTGCTGCTTGAGAAACAAAGCAGTTGGGAGGTTTGAGTAATTCCAGGGGTGGGATGTGCTGGTGAGGAAGCTGCTTCCATTTCAAAGGGGGAACAGCAGGCAGAGGCAGGGTTGGTTTGTGTGCGCCTCCTGAGCCTGGCGGGGTTGAGGAGCTGCACAAGTGGTGGAGTTCAGCTGCACTCACGGCCTCTTTTCACCTGGAAGATTATTTTGTGCTGGAGTTCCACTTTGACGTGAGCGATAAGATCCAGGTCTCGTTTATCGACTCAGCTTTGGCATTTACAGCTGGAGTTGGAATTTAATCCAGTGTCACTTTGGGAAGCACAGTTTGGGCTTAGTCCTTCCTTGGCTTAGTGGTGCTGCTCTTCTCCTAAGAGCTGAGACAGTCCTGAGACCGCCAGAAGGTTTTCCAGGAGAGAAAACGGTGTGAACCAGAGGGTTTGGGGCGCCCCGGAGCGTTCCCTGACAAACACGAGCTGAAACGTTTGGGGTTAAATCCCGCTGCATCGGGAGAGGGGAGGAGGGAGCTGCTCTGGGGATTGTCCTGCTCCCGCGGGGGGAGGTTTTGTCGTGTCCCCGCTCACCGTGTTCCCGTCGCTTCGCAGATTGATGAAGATCCCAGCCTCGTTCCGGAAGCCATCCAAGGCGGAACGTTTGGTTTCAATTCATCTGCCAACGTACCAGCGGAAGGGTTCCAGTTCTAGAGCGGGATTTTGGAGGTTTAGGTACAATGCAGCACCGAATAAAAAAATCAAAACAAAAAAAGGTTCGATCCATCAATCTTGGCTCATGGGATCCGCTGCTGCATTAAATCGGGAAAGCAAATGTGAAGATTTCATTTGGAATCACGGCGAAGCCCAAATGAAGTCAACGACGGCGAGTGGGTGCGAGTGAGAATGAGTGGCAAAAACGCAACGACAAAACTTCACACCGAATGCTTCTTTAGATTGTTCAAAGAAAAAAAAAAATATATATATATAAAAAAGGGCTACAGGTCACAGATCTTGAGTGCCTGAGAAGGAACACCGCCCTCCCAGAGCACCGGGGGGAACGCAGTACTCTCATCATCGGCTCACCGAGAGCGGGCTGCCGCCAGCGCGGCCACAGGAGCCCGGGCCCTGCTCTGAGCGCCCTGCGCGGTGTGCCGCCGTGCCAGGGCCGTGCCAGGGCCGTGCCAGGGCCGTGCCAGCGAGAGAGAGAGAGAGAGAGTGCCTGTGATGTGTCTGTGAGCGTGAGAGCTTGAGTCGCCTCCAGGGGCTGAGAAACCGAAAATCATCCGACGACTTCACAAGTGTTGACTTACACTGGACACACCGAGACCGGTTTAGCAGCAGACTCTGGTTTACTCCTGCAGCCTGTGTTTTTCTCTTCTTTTTTTTTTTTTTTTTCCTTGTTTTTGTTTTGTTCCCTTTATTTTGTTGTTTACCCCCCCCCCACCCTTCTTTTTTTCTTTTCCTTTCAGTCCTTTATAAAATTTCTTTTCCTGTTACGGCTTCTTAGTTGTTTGTAAAAGTCAGAATTTCAGGAAGGCTTCCCTGTGCATTTGCACCAGATGAATGTTTGATGTTATGAAAAGCTTTTCCATATCATCAAAACTAATTTGTAGACTTTTTTGCATGGAAAAAAAAAGCAAACAAACAAAAAAAATCATCCATTTCCCTTCAAACGAGACTGTGTTGCAGTACACAAATTGCCATAATAGTAGAAAGCAGTAAAATGTGGTAATAAAACCTCATCCTTTTCATTTTCAAAGATAACATGAAGACCTTTGCATGTGGTGATCTCCAGCATAGTTCATTTTTAGATTTCGTTGAGTCCTGTAACCAAAATGTTTCTGTTGTGGTAGGATACCGTGCTGTGTTTCAATGTTACTTGTTTTCAAACTTTGTTTTCTATGAAAATGATATGGAAACGTCTAAAAATGAAATTTGGTGCATATGTACTGCTGAATAAAGAGCGAAAAAAAAAAAGAGGTGTGAATAGATGTACAAATCAAGTCATGGTTTGAACACCTTTAATATGCCTAACCCAATTGTTTTAGACTCTTTTTATCTTAGATGTAGGCAGCCATGAACAATCTATTTTGAGCCACTTTAGAGAGAAAAACAAACAACAACAACAACAAAAAAAAAAACCACAAAAAAAAAAGAAAAAAACCTTTGTATTTTTTAAAACTTGCACAAAAAGAGGATGCAAGTGTTTTTATAATTGGAGGAATGCCTCAGTTTGGAGGTGGTGCACACGCTAAATTCAAGGTGACGTTACAGATTTGTACCAAGCGAACTCTTGATAAGGTGGCTCATTGTAGGAAATGCTGTGCCTTCCCCTCTGAGCACAAGTGTTGCATGAACAACAGTTTGCTATAACAAAACATCCCAGGTTTTAGCCACCATTAGCATCTCTATCTACCTTGTGTTTTTTTTTTTCAAATCAGCTGGTAATTCTGAAACACTGTAGAATGGATAAAAAAAAAAAAAGATTATTTTGTGATCATAACTCTTTGTTGGACTCTAGAGTATTTTTGCAGCATTCCTTGTCTCATCAGAAAACATGGTTTAAAAAAAGTTTAAAACTAGAAGCAGCGGAAAAACTAGCTTGTGAATTTATCCAAGTAGAGTGCAGGCTAGGCTGTCTTGGGGAAATAAACATTAAAACTTGCAACTCTGCTGCTCTTGGCTGTTTCTTTATGGAATATTCCCTTTTTTCTCAGCATAAAACACAGAGGTGCTTTGGGGAAAGTGACTTTTAAAGGCTCTGGGGTGAGGTTTTTCACCTGGTTGAGGTTTGTGTGTTGCAGGCTGGAAGCACTGAGTTGTTTTGCTGTAAATGGTAAAAAAAGGAACAATTTAACTTCCATTTCACTGAATTTACCTCTGTGTGTTCTCTCAATACAAGTTCATGGTTCTAGGGCATCCACGGAGGACGGGGACGAAATCCTTTTTGGTTCTAAGGGGAATTCTGATGGGTAAATTACGATTTTCACCCTCAGACAGCTTTGGGAGGGACGTTCCACAGAAAATTGATGTTTCACAAACCTTTCTTGTGGGGCCAGGAGGAGAACAGGTACTTGTGGCAATTCTTCTTTTTCTGAAAACAAAATGCCACCAAAACTCTGTATTTAATGCTGAAACAATTATGTATTTAATGCTGAAAAATGCCTTTTTGGGCACTTCCTGGGTATAATAGAACTCCAGAAAAATCCCTTCAGCTGCTGCTGTTCCAGGATTTTTTCCCCCTTTTTTTTGGTGGATTTGGGGCTTTGGGAAAATTTCCTTTTTTTGGGGAATTTCTCTTCTGCTTTCCAGCAGCTCCTGTCACTTCTTTCACCAAAATGTGGGAATGTGAAATATTCCAGCCTCCACGGGGTGGCACCACTGGAGCTCTCCTGAATCCTCTGTGCTCTTTTTTCCCCAAAATTTGCATTTTTGAGGTGATGCCCTTGGTTACGTTACTGGGGAAAGGGGGATTTCTGTGGGAATCGTGGGAATACAAACAGGAAAAAAAAAAAAATGGGAATTGTCTCTGGGAATGCTGATCACTGAGTTTAGATGTTGTATCTATATATGTTTTATATGTATTAAAATATCCTGTATTTTGGAGTAGAAAATTATCTTTTCGTCTGAGTTTAGGGCAGCAATTAGAAAAAGATGTAAAATTCTAAAAGGACAAAAATTAATCCACAAATCAGCTGTGCCAGTGGGAACTTCTATTTTAAAGGAAAAAAAATCAAATAGCTAGCCTGAAATTTTAGGATCTGAGAAGAAGAATAAGCAGAGTGGAAAGAGGTTTCTTGAGAGAAGTTGATCCTCTCTCTGCTGGGAGTGGAATTATCCCATCTTCCTTCCCAGACATCCCCAGTAAGCTGTGAATTTCTGCTTTGGGAGTGGGACAGGCTGGTAAAAAAAATCCTAATTTCTGCCCAGAACAGTCAAATAATGACCAATTTCAAAGCATTTCGAGGAAAATGAAACCCCGGCAGAGCCACTTCGTAACTTTAGGATGTCTCCAGATTAAAACTCGGCGACTTTTTGCCACTTTTAACTATAAATGTTTCCTCAGCTCTGCGTGTCACCGGATTCCTGGCGGGAAAGCTGCTCCTGAGGCTGGAAGCAATTAGAGGAATTCTGCAGCTGGAGCAAATCTTGGCCAGAGGAAACTTAGTAGCTGCAAACGTGTCAAGTTTACAAACTCGCTCGGGGTAAGTGGCAGCTACTGCTGCAGTGAAACTCGGGGGACACACAGAAATCATGGGGAAAATTTAATATTGCTGCGTTATCCACGGGGAATAATATTCCATCACATCATTCCCATTTTTGCCAGTCAATCCATTATAAATCCTGTGCTTATCCTGCTGGTTTGCTGTGCCCTAAAGCTGAGGGAGACTTTTCCTTAAGTTGTCATTAAAACGTCGACATTTTCAACTCTGAATTTCCATGAAGCACTAAAGGCTGCTCTTACTAGAAAAGGGCCAATTTGGGGAAATTTGAAATGCCAGCTGTTGGGAAATGTGTTCCAGAAGTTTTGTAATTCGATGGAAAGGGAGATGAGGGTCAGACTTCCTATCAGCAATACAGATTTAATCACAGAGTTAATTCCTGCAATGGCAATTTGCACTCGAAATGCTGCTCCATGCTGAATTCTTAATTTAAGTACATAAAGCAGATGAAAGCCAACATATGTTCTTACTCTCAGTATCGTGAATTATTGTCAGAAGCTCCCTTAGTTTCTGCTTCTGTAGTTTTCCCCTTAGGATTTTCCTGACGTGCTGGGAAATCTGTGATTAGAGCTTGAGAGTTTTTATTATTTGAAATTTAACTCTAGCTGTTTCCCAGGTATTTGTATAATATTTCTACGCAGTAGTTTTAAGACACGTTCAGGTAAGTTTTGAATGATGGTGCATTACGATTTACATCACAACATTAAACGAGTTTCATTTCTCTTTCAAATTCACTTCGTAACAGCTGAGAGTAACTTCAGTGAAGTGTAAATTAACAGAGAATAATGTGGAACGTGAGGAAAGCCTTCACTGGGCGCTTCCCTGAGCCTGCCCTCCTTTCCCCAATTCCTCCCCAAATCCCACCCAGCCCTGCCCTTGGCAGCGGGATTGGCACCGGGAGCTGGTCCCTGTGCCAGGGCACGGCTCAAAACCCTCTCAAAACGGGCTTCCGAGAGAAGAGGGGATGGTTTCTATTTCCGCGCTCAGCGGGTGCCACGAGGCTCGCTGCTGTTTCCCAAGCAGCCAGGAGGTTCCGTGTCTCCCGTTCTCCACCTTCAGGGTCAATTTTCCGCGGCTCTTGGGTCGCTGGATGCGGGGCGCGGCTCCGGCTCCTTCCTGCGCACCTCTGCTGCTCCGTCCCGAGCCTGCGGCCATTCCCTGCCGCTGGCAGCGAGCGGCCCTTCCCGGGGAGCTCCTTCCTGCCTCCCCTTCCTTCCTTCCTTCCTTCCTTCCTCCCTTCCTTCCTTCCCGGGGAGCTCCTTCCTGCCTCCCCTTCCTTCCTCCCTTCCTTCCTTCCTTCCCGGGGAGCTCCTTCCTCCCTCCCTTTCCTTCCTCCCTTCCTTCCTTCCCGGGGAGCTCCTTCCTGCCTCCCTTTCCTTCCTCCCTTCCTTCCTTCCCGGGGAGCTCCTTCCTCCCTCCCTTTCCTTCCTCCCTTCCTTCCTTCCCGGGGAGCTCCTTCCTGCCTCCCTTTCCTTCCTCCCTTCCTTCCTTCCCGGGGAGCTCCTTCCTCCCCCCGTTTCCTTCCCTTCTTCCCGAGGAGTTCCTCCAGCGGCTCCGCCACCGCAGCGCCACACACCCCGCTGCTGCCGGCCGGGGGAGAGACCCTGCGGGGGCCCGGCTCCGGCCCTGCCATCCCTCCATCCCTTCCCTCAATTCCCTTCGCTGCTCTGCTCCCTCGGCTCCATCCCTTCCCTCAGTTCCCTTCGCTGCTCTGCTCCCTCGGCTCCATCCCTTCCCTCAGTTCCCTTCGCTGCTCTGCTCCCTCGGCTCCATCCCTTCCCTCAATTCCCTTCGCTGCTGTGCTCCCTCGGCTCCATCCCTTCCCTCAATTCCCTTCGCTGCTCTCCCTCCCATGGCTCCATCCGCCCCTCAGCTCCGCCCCTTCCCGCTCCCGCCATTGGCATTTGAACTCTGCGGCCGTTACCGGGCGGGGCCCCGGAGCGGCTCCATCGCCGAGCGGAGCTCCACGGCCGCGGCTCCATCGCCGAGCGGAGCTCCACGGCCGCGACTCCATCGCCGAGCGGAGCTCCACGGGGGTCCCAGGCGGGTGCTGAGGGTCCCCGCAGCCTGAGGGGTCCGTGAGGGCCCGGCCCGGTGAGCGCCGCCCTCCCGGGACACCGCGGGGTTCGGGACCGCTTTTACCGTGTTTCAGCTCGTTCCTGCCGCCGTGGCTCGGCAGGTTTCGGGTGTGGATCCCTTTTCCCGGCAGCTCTCAGGTGTGGATCCCTTTTCCCGGCAGCTCTCAGGTGTGGATCCCTTTTCCCGGCTGCTCGTGCAGGGACGGCGCCCATCGATCCGCGGTGTCTGGGAGCGGCAGGGATCGTTCAAGGTGCGCTCCTCCCTCTGGCCCCACTGCCTGCTAAAGAACAGGTAAATAAATGCTCGTGACCAGAAGCTTTGACAGTCGTAATGGATGGAATCGGAAGATAGAGGGGGATACAGAATCATAAAGCACCCTGCGGTATTGGAAGGGACCCACAAGCATCACCTAACTCGTGGCCCTGGGCTCTACTGCTTTCTTGAAGTTTGGGTTTAAAGTTACCAGCACAGGTTCCTATTGTGAACATCTTAATTGAAGTGATGCTTGAACCAGTCTTGAAAAATCTCTGAGTGAGGCAGAGTGTGGAAGTTGAGGGCATTCCTGACACAACCAAGAGACATTTTGTAAAGATTTTCCTTTGCTTTTCTGCAAAACATCTCCTTGGCAGTTAGATTTGTTCCCTCTCACCCTTTTCCATAGCTCAGGTAAGCTGGGTGTGTGTTCTTTGGCAAGGAAGTAACTGTGGGAGCTGTTATTATCAGCTGCTGGGTGCTGATCCTGAGCTTTTCCTCTTTCCTTCCTTTCCTTCAAAGCTGGAACTCCTGCTGCCACAGATAAAACATCACCGTCGATCATTTGGCCTCATTTCACTCAATTTCAGCGCAGGAGCAGAGTCAGCAGCCCAGGCTGCCCTCGCTGACCAACCCCAGCCTAGCTAAGCCAGTGAGATAAGCCAGGCTTATTTCTGTGCCAGCAGCTGATTGAACTCCCGAAGAAGAACAGTTCCTGTTCAGCTCCTGCCTTCCCTGAGCCCGAGCACTGCTGCAGATCTCAGGTGAGACCCTAAACTGCTGGGCTCTCATCCTCAGTGCTCTGACAATTCCTTCCGGCAGTGTAGCAAAGTCCACAGAGCTGCCTGGAACTGATGAACGGGGTGGGACAGCGTGGCACAGGGAGAAGGAAATTCGGTACCAATTTCCCCATTTTTTAGCAGAAAGAAAACCGGGATTATAATTTATTAGGAAAACAGGCTTTGGTGTTACTGTTACTTGGGATTTTGCAGTGTGATTTCACTCAGCTGGGAAACAGAACAAAGCAGCGTTGCAGAGAATGGAAAGTGAAAGTTAATTTTTTATTTTTTGTATTTAAAGTAACCCAGGAATAATTCCTGGTGTGGTGTTGTCTGTGAGGGCTGCTCAGTTGGACTTCCTGTGCCAGAGCCTTGCGAGAGCTTCTAAATGTGACTCTCTAATGCACTTATGACTATTTTATGTTACAAAAGTAACATTTGAAACCAGTCGGGGAGAGAAAAAAAAAAAAAAATCTCTATTTCTGTTCCCATTGAAAATGTTACTCCTGGCGGGAGAAAATTTCCATAGCTCTGAGGTCATTTGGAAATTCTAGTTCTGGCTTTTACCACTCTGCTTCTGTTTCCCACTGTACCCAGTATCCAGTGGCAGATTGCTGCATTTTTAAGGGCTGGATATGGATGATACAGAGCTGGGTGAATGTTCTGAGTGCAGCTTGGGATTTGCTGAGCTCCTCGATCCCTTCCTCACTTCCATTCATTTTTCCCCCCTCTGAGTGGTGAGGATTTGTGCCGTGCTGACTGCGGGTTGTTTGTTTGTCTGTTTGTTCATGTTTGCAGGCCATGGAGCGGCTGGAGGAGGAGCTGAGCCTTTCCCCTTCCGCGGGATCCCCGCGGGTGCTGCCGCACTCGCAGGACGGGCGGGGAGGCTCCGGGCGGGGAGGCTCCGGGCGGGGAGGCTCCGGGCCGGCTCCTGCGGGAGCTGCGGGATCCATCCCGCTCCCGGCGGCTGCGGCAGCACGGGGCCCGGGGCCGGAGCGCCCCGCAGAGCCACAGGGAAGTTGTGCTGCGGTGTTCTAAGGAACTCGGTGATGCCCTGGAGCGTCGGAAGGAAGCTCTGCTGAGCGCGCTGGATGAGCTGGAGAGCCGCGGTTCGGAGAAATGCGAGCCCCTCACCGAGGAGGTGGAAAAGCTGGAGTTAGGAGAGGGTGAGTTACAGGAGCTGCCCTCAGCTGTTCCGAGGGAGGAGTCCCGCAGCCCTCAGACAGAACTCAGAGGTTCATCCGAGGCTGGAGGAGGTGCTGCAGCACGTGTGGCCCGAGGCCGCGCTCCAAAGCTGCGCCTGGCTCCCGGGAGCCCTGCAGAGCCCAGAGCAGCTCCGGGAACCCGGCGCTCCCGCGCTGACCCTGCCCGTACTCATGTCGCTGGCACTCGGGGACATCTCATGGGTACCGTCCCTGCTCCTCTCCTGGAGCTCTGGAAACTCCTGCAGCCAGAGCCGTGCCACACCTCTGGAGCCGTGCAGGAGAATTCTTCCTGACTGCCTCTGTTAGACTGGAAACACCCAGTGCAGCCATGCAGCATTGTTTTCAATTTCTACTTAAAAGCTGGGCTGTTGACGTCCTACAGTTGTTGTGTTTCTGAATCCTTCCTTCTCTGTATTGCACAGATCTCCTCTGAACTGAAGTTCTGATCCACTGAAGGTGAGGAGAGGTGAGTGTTCTTGATGCACAACTTTGGAATTCGGTCCTTAACATCCTCCTGGGAATCTCTGCCGAAGATCAGGTGCATTGCTGAGCTTCTGCTGTAACTCTTGGCAGTTTTGCATTGTGGTAAAATTACACTGATTCCTTCGACTCGTGTCTGTGTCTTTGGTGCAACTCTCTTTTTCATCACTTTACATCTCCCTTTCCTCAATTTTTACATGACATTCAAAAAGTGGAATTTACTGAGGCTGGGTTTATATTAACAAGATTAAATTTTTACAAAATTTATTCAAAATTTACAAAAGAAAGCAAAGTTTACAATACAAAATGAGATTAGACAAAAATAAACAGCAGCCACGAGGCTGGAAGTTGCTTCCTCCCTATTTTTGGGCTACACTGCACGCAGGGAGGCCAAGTTCCTCCAGTCCTTTCACAGCCAGGATTTTGGGGTTGGTGGCCACACTTTTGGTGGTGTTCTGGGTTTTATAAATCCCAATTAATCTGTCTGCAATCTCAAACATGTTGTTCCGCAGGGAGATGATGATGAACTGGGCGTTTTTGGTTTGTTCCTGAAACAGAAGGGATCTGTGTTAGTCCCTAACATTCCCCAAATTCCCTCTGTCCTGGGGTGGCACACAAAGCCAAGTTTACAACTGCAGCTGCAGGCAGGGAACTTCCAAGTGTGGTTCCCCAATCTGAAGGAGCTGCTCTTGATCTTTGCCACCCGTTTCCAAAACTGCAGTTAATAATAACTCTGAATATTCCATTTTATTCCAGTTTAATCACCTGAACTGGAGCCATATAAGTGGTTTGATTAAATATAGTGAGGGCAAAAATTTTAAAGGCATGAAAAAAATTATTTACTGCTAATTAAGGGGCCCCTTTGTCCCTTCTGGAGGAGGAAGGTGAGGCCAGGAGAAACTTACATAGATGTAAAATGCCACGATGGAGACGTTTTTGAAGTCGAGGGCGGCGTCGATCTCGTCCATGAAATAGAGCGGGGTGGGTTTGTAGTGGTGGAGGGCGAACACCAGGGCCAGGGAGCTCAGGGTCTTCTCTCCTCCTGACAGGTTGAAGATTTTCTTCCAGCTTTTCTTGGGAGGCCGGACACTGGAACAGAGCAAGAGTTGTGTCAGTCAGGAATTCTGATCTTTGCTTGGCTCAGGGGATCACGGGGCTGTTCCTGCAGGAACTGCAGCACCTCAGCCCCTGCACACTCTGCCTTCCCCAGCTGAACTCCCCGTTCGTGAATTTAGCCTGGGAGCACTTCTGACAACACTGCCATCGTTCCCCGGGCAGGATAAGTGACCTGGGAATTAAAAGTGCTGGGAAATGAGTTCAAAGCTTGATTTCTCCTGATTTCTCCAGGAGAAAGAAATTAATCTGAGAGCCAGAAAGTTGTGCTTCCTGTCACTGTTTGCCCACACTGAGCCTGTCTCGGTTTCACTGATGATCAGTGAACATTCAGTTTAAAAACAGCTTGAAAAAAGGACTATGATGATTAAAAGATAATAGAATATAAAGTGTTTTGAAAACCTGAACATGATTCCCTCGGAGAAGGGATCCAGACTGTCCACAAGCTCCAGCTCAGCATCCCCTCCCAGCGTGAGCATCTGGTAGTTCTCCTTCAGCTTGTTGGTGATGACGTTGAACCCTGCCATGAATTCATTCAGCCTCTGCTTCCTGAGCTCTTCAAAGGCCTCTCTGAATTTGTCCCTCTCGCTGGTGATGTTGTCCAGCTCTCCCACGTGCTTCAGGTACAGCTCTTCCTGCAGGGGAAAACATCCAAACCCAAGGGCACTCAGAGCAGCTGCCTCCTCAGCTTATTGTTGAAACCACTTTTCCCACCATTTGAACATTCCTTTGCCCCAGCTTGGCTAACAGCCCTGAAACAAAACCCCCAAATTGTCTCTCTTTTTCCATCTCTGCTGCTGAGGGAAAAGAAAAAAAAAAAAAACAAACCAAACCCACGTCAAAATAAAAAAATATTTCATCTGTTGAATGGCTCATTATTACTGATGTGAGGAGGGAAAAATCCCAGTGCAGTGTGGCTGTCTTGGCTGTGAAGACTTGACTCTATTAAACATTCCCAGGAGAATAAGAATATAGATACAGATATAGATAAGAATTAATAAACATCTGAGCCCGAACACGACCACTGTCTCTAGAGCATTTAATCCCAGCTCTAACTGAAAGGAAGATAACCCACCAATCATGGAATAATCTAAGTTGGAAAACACTTCAAGATGGCCCAGGAACTTGTCGCCACCCGCCAGTGACACTACGGGAGCTCGCAGGAACCTCTCTCTCCCCTGGGCCTGGTGGGAATCGCAGGCTCCCAGGGGGAAGGAGGAGGGCCGGGCCCCGCCGTGCTGCCCCGGGCCGGCTGCAGCCTCACCTTGCTCCTGTACTCGGCGATGGCCGCCAGGTTGGGGCGGAGCTGGTGCCGCTGCGCCTCCAGCAGCGCGATTCTCTTGCTCAGCACGTCGGGCTCCTGCAGCGCCTCCAGCTCCTCCTCGCTCAGCGCCCGCAGCTCCTCGGGGGCCTGGCCCTCGATGGGGTGCAGGGACAGCTTGGAGATCTGCAATGCCAAACACGTGGAACTGTTTCTAAAGCCGGGTTTTGCTGGGTTAGCACAGGGGAGTTTCTGATCTCCAAACACTCTGAGATTCTTCCTGCAAGTCCCTCGAAAATGGGATGTGAAACTGAGAGTAAATATCCCTTGATCCCGTTGTCCTGTTCCTGCATATACAGCAATAAGCTGTGATCTGAGGAGGAATTTTCTCCCAAATCCTCTGTTTTCTAAAGGGAATGTTGATGAATTCATCCTGAGAGATCCACAGAGAAGCTGCGGCTGCCCCTGGATCCCTGGAAGTGCCCAAGGCCAGGCCAGGGCTCGGCGCAACCTGGGACAGTGGAAAATGTCCCTGAGGGTGGATCTGGAAGAGCTTTAAGGCCCCTCCCCAGCCAGACCATTCCACAATTCCCTGATTTATATTTTAGGAACAAACCCTTTCCTACCTCTTTTTGCCAGTATTTAATCTTTCCCTGGTGGGTGGAAATGTGGCTGTCGATTTGTTCAATTTTCAGCTTGATGCTCAGAGCTTCACTTTGAAGGGCGTGTTCAGCATCCCGAATAGTTTTCACCTCCTGCTGTAAATTCCTCTGCTCCTCCTGCACTGCTGGCAGAGCTTCCTGAATAGAAAAATGGTAAATTCCCCCAAAAAGGGTATTAATCAATCACCTACAAAAATGCTACCCCCGTTTTTGGTGAAAAGTCTGTTTTCACTTAATTTACTCACGGCTATTGATGGAAACAAATATTCTTGGATTTATAACTGATGCCTGAATTCTGGAATGACTGAGAAAATGCTGCAGTTTGTATTTTCATTCCAGATCTAGATCAAACAGGTCCTACACTCGTTTTTAGCTAATTAGAGAAAGACATCAAATCTTAGATTTATCTGAAAGCATTTCAGTCATTCTGGTTTTCCCACTCTCACAGAAATCTAGATGGGAAACTAAAATCCCACAGAACTGGAAAAACTTTATGTTTAAGCAACCTTTCAACCCAGCAATTTCTTTGGGGAGACCTGGTGTAAGTTTTTTCCTAAGGTGGGTCAGGATAAATTTCCAGGTGGGTCAAAAATCAAACCACACCATTGCCACAGAGAGAATGGGATGTCAGGGGGATACAGGGAGGGTTCAGCTCCTCTCCCTGATTTCCCTGGAGCCCAGAGCAGTCCCAGGACTCACCTCAGCCTTCCTGCACTCGTTCATCACCTCGGTGGCTTTGTCCTCCAGCGTTGTCAGCTCTGCTGTCAAGTTCTTCATTTCCTTCTCGTTCTCTTCCATCTCCTTCTCCGTGCGCTTCAGAGCCTCCTCGGATTTCTTCAGGTTCCTGGGCAGGGACAGGGATCTCTGTGCACCTCACACCAGGCAAACACACAGAAAACAAGCCAGGAGCACAATCTCACTGACAACAAGGAGGAAGTGCTGCTTCGGGCACCGACTCCACACGCCAGAGGGATCCAAGGAAAACAAAGTTGTCTTCCTCAGCAGCCAGACCTCACTAAATGACTTCATTCCTTCTTTCAGAGTTTGGAATCTCTGTGGATTGGTGAGCTCCCATAAAAAATAGATCTCATTTTGTTTCCTGACAGACCTCCTAATAAAATCAGTCCCTCCAGATCTGAACTGCTCCAGCACATCCAATCGAGTGCTATTTTGGACTTTATCCAGAATATTGCAGTATTAGAGAAATAATTCAGGCGAACACTCGAGAAACTATTAGAAAGTACAAAATTTGGCTTCCCTTTCCCTCCCTGAGCCCCACTCAGCACAGACCCTGAGTGAGGGCAGCTCCAGCCTGGAGCTCCCTGTGCTGTACCTTTCTGCAGTCCTGGCTGCCACCTGGGCCTTGGTGATGGCTGAGGAGCATTCATCCATCTCCTTGTCGATCTGATCAATTCTGTCCTGCTGAGCCTTCAGCTTCTGGTTGTTGGTGTCCATGATGAGCTGGTGCAGTCGTTTCACCTCCTCCTCCATCTTCCTGGCCTTCTCAGCCACGCACTCATAATCTGGGCACGGGAAAGGGGAGTTAAGGGCACTGCCAGCCCTGGGGACGTCAGCACTGAAGGGATGGAGATGATTTCACCTGGAAGCTCTGCTCTGTTCCTCGAGTGGCAAGTGCACAGATTCTCTGTGCTCTGACAAATGAGGAGTTTAACTGTGACAAACATCAAAACCCACCCACTTCTTTCTGCCACTGCTCTGCCAAAGCTGTCCTGCCGTAAAAAACACCCAACGTGGATTGATGTACACAGAGTACTTAAATATTAGAAGTTACTCCAAGCTCATTCTTTGCATTTAATTAATGGGAAGATGCTCAAAAGTTAAATTTTAAGAACTGGTCACCAGCATTTCCCAGGAGCTGGTGTGACTGTGTAGTTCCTGCCCCTGCTGAACAGCACCACTGCACAAAAGGGATGTGTTCCCAAAAATACAGGGATTTATTTTAGGCTCATGGCAGAGCCTGATTAGAGCCTGGCAAAACCCTTCGCTTGACTTTCATATCATTACCTCCTCATTAACAATTCTTACCCCTAATTAAACTAAGTTTCCCTATGAATGTGTGATATAACCACAAAAATCTAAGCAAAGAAACAAAATACTGAAATTCATGTTTGCTTTAGCTTGACTCAAACATGAACTTGAGCAACTACAAAGAAAAGGGGTTTTACTCTCTGACCTCTAGAACCACCTTAGAAAAACGAGGTCCCAAACCAAGACAGGGAACCGAAGCACAAACCCAAACCCATTCCTTCCTCTATTGCTTAAAGAGATTACTACAACTTTTATCTCTAATCCCCTCTCCACAAAATGTACCTTTTTTATAACCATCAAGGACTTTCTCCATCTCCTTCTGTTTGGTTTTGTCTGGAGCAGCTGCAGCGACGTTGGCTTCGAGTTCTTTCATTTGGTTTTTGAGATCGATTTCTTGTTCAGTAAATCCCTGCAGAGAACACAAAACTGGGCTGGAATCCTGTCCTTGGAAATTCCCTGACACCATCCAGGGGAGTGGGGCTGGGAAGTGCTCAGGAACTCTCACCTGGATACTGGCTGTGTATTTCTCCGAGGTGTTCCTCATTTCCCGAATGTCCTGCTGCAGTTTCCTTATGGCTTCCTCAAGCTGGGATTTCTCCTCCTCGCACTGCACGGCTCTTTTGGAATCCCTCTGCAGCTGGGATTCCATTTTGCTGATCTACACAGAATGAGAGGATTATTTACTGGTGTCAGCATGACAAAATCGAGCCAGGGCTCATCCCTGTGCCCAACAGCTCTTAAAACACAGGCGAAAGTGGAGTAAAAACTTCAGCTTGGGAAGTCTGAGGGCTGGGAACATCAGCTCTGCCAGTGAGAAACAAGAGGAGCAGCTCCAGATCTAAACCTAAATGGAATTCAGTAGGAAAAGCTGTATCCTGCTCTGCCAAAAGGTGTCCGAGCCGTCAAAGGGAGCACTGTGAATTCAGTAATGGGCTGGGCTCTGAGCAAACACAATCCCAGAATCCCTGAGGCTGGAAAAGCCCTCCAGGACCATGGAGGTCTGTGCCTGGTCACCACCTTGTCTCCAGCCCAGAGCACTGAGTGCCACCTCCAGGGATGGAGACTCCAAAGCTCCCTGGGCAGCCCCTGCCAGTGACAGCCCTTTTATCCCTGATGCACTTCAAAGCACTGTAACCTCTGCTAACACTGGGCATTTGGGCTTTGTAACCCTTTGTAATCATCTTCCATCCCAGACATCCCAGACTGCTTCTGCTCACGCTGCTTTGAAAGGCACAAGGGTGTCAGAGCTGCCCAAGGAAGGAATTGTGCTGGAATTCCGTTTCCATGATGTACTCACCTCTTCTTCTGAGATATCCATCACGACTGAGGAGCCCATTCTGCCCTTCATGACTTTTCCTCCCCCACCAGTCATGGTTCCTACAGAAAAAGGGATGGGAAGAGATCAGAGAACTCCTTGGGCTTTGGCATCGCCCACAAAGTGCATCCAGTGGAGCTCCAGCTGGGGCTGCAGTACCTGACACCTCGATGACTTGTCCTTGCAGGGTTACCACCCTCCACCTTTTCTCCTTTTGGAATGCTATTCTGGTGGCTTCTTCCAGGTTTTTGGCCACCAGAGTGTCCCTGAGAGCAAAGTAGAAGGCCAGGCGAATCTTGGGGTCCTCCACCTTCACCAGGTCGAAGAGCCGCGGGGCGTTCTCAGGAGTTGGGATTTTCTGCGTTTTCTTCTCCCACACGGCCATCTACACCCACAAAGGAAATCAGAGATTCTTGGGGATAAATGGCAAGGTCATTCCATTATTCTATGGGAAGTTAAGGCTTTAAAACAAAGGTAACTAGACTGCAATTAATAGTGAAATGATTTGTTTTTCCCAAGGGTGGGAAACCTCACCTTGTCCAGGGCTATAAAGGTGGCAACTCCAATCCCCCCAGCCTTCAGGAAGTTCACACAGGCCTGGGCAGTGTCAATGGTGTCCACGACGATGTGATCCAAGGCTCCACACGACGAGGAAATGGCCACGTCATACTTGTCATCAATGGCTCCCAGGTCTCCCTGAGGATTGAGGGATGTGAGGCAAACACTCAGCAGCTGGCACCTGAGCTGCTCTTTGAGGTCTGTCCCAGGAAATCCAGGAATGCACTTTTTAAAATCTGAATAAACTCATTTTTCTGAAGCAGAGATAGTTCTCCTTGGACAAAAAACTGCAGAATACAAACCCAGCACTTTTACAATTACACTGCTGTGCAACAGGAATGGAAAACTCCACTCTGAATTTTCAGAACTTTAAAAGAAAGAACTGAAAAATGTTTGATTTTACAGCAAGTCCACAGGATTTACAGCCCTGCTCTCCAAATTCCTAATGCCAGGGAAGTGAAGTATCCCACACTTCACCGCAGGAACACCACTCAGCTCCTCTAAAGTTCAACACTAAAATTGTAACAGCCTTCCAAAACTTACCAGCCTTCCATAGAGCCCAGGAATATTCCCATATTTCTTCTGCTGGAGCAGAGCCTCGAGCACTTTTCCTCGGCTGCGACTTTGTGCTAAAGAACTTTTGGCTTCTTCTACTTTTTGGCGCAGGTTTCGCACGAGGTCCTTGGCCCCGGATTCTTCCCTTCCCAGCTTCTCCAGAGCCTTCTCTTTCTGGGGGTTCAAAGACATTGGCTCAGCCTCCCGAAATCTACTGGATTCAGGGAGTCTTCAAAGCATGGCTTTGTTCTTTGGGGGATGACTGAGGAACAAGAAATGAAATTTGAAGAATGGGTTGGGCTGGGAGGGACATTTTAAAGCTCTCCCGGTGTCACCCCAGCCATGGCAGGGACACCTCCCACTGTCCCAGGCTGCTCCCAACCCCAGTGTCCAACCTGGGCACTGCCAGGGATCCGAGGGCAGCCACAGCTGCTCTGGGAAACTGTGCCAGGGCCTCAGCACCCTGAAGAACGCAGCCACGTCTCAGTGTGAAATTAAATCTATTCCCTTGCAGGGATGTGTAGGATTTAAGTCGACAATGGCTTAACAAAGTGAGTCTGAAATCCAGTATTTGCTCCAGCAGCAAAGTGAGTATTAGAAAAGAGCTTTTCAATGTTGTTTTGGGAGATGGCTCACGGTTTATTTTCATCATGATTACTGCCAAAGAGAAGAGCGGGCCTTTGGTTTGCGTGTGACCCAAAACAAAGCGGGGAAGTCAAGGCTCACCTCCCTGAGCTGCTGCTCAGCCTGGGGCAGTTTCCCAGCGATGTCTTTGATGGCAGCTTTCCTTTCCTTCAGGGTGTTGGAGGTGCTCCCCAGGGCCTCCTGAGCCTGGCTGAGCCGAGCCACAGCGGAGTTGTACCTGCTCAGGTAGAGCTCCAGCTCCGACTGCGCGATCTCCATCTTGGAGCGGGCCTCGGTCACCTCCTTGCTGAACTCCATCAGCTCCTTCTCCTTGCCCTGCAGAGACACCCAGGACAGCTCAGCCCCTCAGCTGAGCAAAGGGAAGAGGAAATGGGATGTGCTTTTCCAGCCCTGGCAGCAGGAAACGCTTCTGTTCTCTGGGAGAAGCAGCATGTCTTCATTAATGAACCTTAATGGCACAACAAGGCTTTTCCTAATTATAAAGAACTTCAGGGAGTTATCACAGAGCATTTCCAAACAAGATTTGTGCTGTTTTCTCAAAGGTGGGAGGAGCCCTACACACTGAGCTAAACTACAGCTCAAATCTATGGAGAATCCATGTTTTTAAGGACAGAAAATCACAGACTGACAGGATAAATTTCCAGCCTCCAGGTACTGAACACCAATAACCAAATGTTAAAGTAGCTGTCCATTAATTCACAGACAGTGTGGGAAAGGCTGGGAACAGATCATTCCACAATACATTTATTTATTTAGGCAACACCATCGGCTTCAATGTTTTGGTGGCAGAAAATCAGAGCGTATTATTTATATTAAATCTACAAACGAGCTACTTGATGATGCTTGAGCACGCGAAAAGCAGCCAAGGGTTGAGCTGTAATGATTAATTTCAGATTAATTTCCCACCGAGGCTCCTCTGAACTACCACAAGGAGCAGCGGAATTGTCAATAAATGGCATTTTACATGTGCCTGCTGCTGGTTTCCTTGAGAAGAGTGAAGTTATGGCAGGTGGGGAATTCCTGCCTGTCCAAACCTCTTTTTCCTTCTGAATTCCCTTGGTCTCCTCCTGCAGGCTGGCCAGGACCTGCCTGAGCTTGGCCTCCTCCTTGTCCTTGGCCTTTGCCAGCAGCTCCCTCTTGGCCGTGGCCTCCTCGACGGCCTTGGTGCTCGTGGAGGGGACGTTCTGCAGCTCCTGCCACCTGCAGCAGGAAAGGACTTTGAGCCTCCTCTCCCCTGGGACAGCGATTCCTGAACCCCTGCTCCATCCAAAGGATCCCAACAGCTCCCAGTGAGCCAGGGGCTGACCCAGCTCCACGAATCGGCTCCATTCACTGAGTCACCACTGCAGTGAGTGAGCGGCAAACAAAACCTCTGACTTAAAATGACTTCATGACTTCAAATATCTGATTAAAACTATTTCAACCCCATTTTTCCACTTTCTTTGTGCCCTTCCCATGTTCTCCCACAATTAATTGCACTTTCCTAAGCCAATCCATCCCCCTACCTTTTCCTTATCCTTCTGAAGCTGCTTCTCCAGTTTTTTAGCTTTGCTCTTGGCGTGTTTGAGGTTCTCCCTCACTTTCACATCCTGCAAATCCAGCTGAGAGAATTTTTCTTTGTTCTCCTCTATGGCCTTCGTAATTTTACTGAATTTCCTGAAGGAAGAAAGAAAAAAAGAATTATTTCATACAGTACAAAAACAAGGCTTTTGAAGCTTGGTTTAATAAGTCAACATGAAGAATTTAAACTAACATTACTCAGGTTTTGTGATAAACAACATCTAATATTCACTATATTCCCAGTATTTTCCCTGTGAAAATGATGTTCCATCAGAAAAAGATCAATTACCCAAGCAACATTAAACCTATTTTCAGAAGTTTTCTTTTTTTTTTTTTCTTGATAGAATTGATAATTCCCATCTCCCCCCAGTAATTCCCCAAGGATGAGCAGGTCAATATTGCAGCTGGATTGGGGATCAGCAATTTTAAAAACACTATTTATGCACAAATCATTCATGAGGAAACCAGGGAAAAATTCCCAAATCCACGTCCATAAGCATTAGGGTTGTAAATCTAAAAAACATTTACTAATTCTTTTTTTGTACAGTCAATATAAAGAAATATTTAAAATACATTAAAAAGATCAGACATTTTCTTATTGTAATTGTGAATCTTACCCAGAATTGAATCAAACCAATGTGAATTTTCTTTATTTTTGTGCATTTAATTTATTTCTGTGCATTAATTTAAATGCTTCTTTGTGTATTTAGACGTTCCAGAAGCAACTCTGCTCATCAGATAACTTAATTTTTTGGTGGGAAACATAAAACACAGTACTAACACATCCCTATAAAGTACTCACTTCTCAAGTTCTTTCAAAGCTTTATTCTTGGTTTTTGTTTCCTCTGCAAGTTTACTGCTTTTCTCATTAATACTTTTAGTTTCTTCATTAATTTTCTCTTTCTGCATTTCCAGGTCATTGATTCGTTTCTTTAGGTCATGGCTAAGAAAAGAAAAGAACAATAAACCCTCACTTTTCTCCATCTTCACAATGAATCTCGAGTTCCAATTCTCAGTGTAACAACAGGATTAGGTAAAACATCAAAAAATAACAATAATAATGAAAATATTTCTAATTAGAGATAACGAAGCAAAGTTTAACAGCAGCCCCACCACATTAAAGCAAATCCAAAGCTTGAGAATTACTTACATGTAATATTGGCAGATCTGATTCTTTTCCTTAAATATTTGGTTTTCCAAGCAAAGGAACTCAATGGCTTTATTCTTGTCCTCTTCCAAGGCATCCTTTTCTTTCTCCACTATTTTAACTCGATTTAACTGGAGAAAACAGAGGGGCAGAGCTGAGGCAGGGCCAGCACTACAGGAGAAAATTCCAAACCCTTTGTAGGACATGAACCTCTGGGAAAACAGCATCAGGAATTACCTGAGCAAGGCCATTTTACAGTTTTCTTTTCCTTTACCTCCTCCTTCTGACTGGCCACGTTTCATTTAGCTCCTACAGGACTGAAATGAAAGGCGCTGGTCACCTTTAAAACAAGCGCGCCACGGGATTCACCAAAAGGAATTTGGATTTTGTGGAGAGCTTTTTCAGTCCCAAAGCAGTGACCAAGCAGGCTGGGCAGCAGTAACTGTGTGTGTGGGTGTGTTTGGAGGCTCTGGGTGCCCCAGGAGCTGCGGCCTCACCGTCTCGCCGCGGCGCTCGTTGAGCAGCTCCACCCTGCGGCACAGGGTCAGGATGGGCTCCTTGAGCCGGGCCGAGCCGATCAGATCCTCCAGATACTCCAGCATCCCCTCGTCGTGCTCCGTCTGCCCCTTGGGCTTCATCATGGCAATCTGCTCCACCTCCCCCTTGGGAAACAAAAGTTGGGTGGTTCTTGTCTTAATTTTTATTTTTATTTTTTTTTTTAGGATGGGGAGAAGTGGTCTGAAAAGAAAAATCTATGGAATGAGAATGAGATGTTATAGAAAAATTATAAAATAAGGCAGCAGTCAAAATGATTTCAGCTGGATTATCATAGAAGCATTAAGGTTGGAAAAGATCTCCAAGTCCAACCTTCACATTTATTTGGGATAACAAAGATCAGGGTGAAGAGAAATTTCCCCTCCGAGGTGATGTGGAGCCACTCTTCAGGTCTCACTGTGCCTTCATTCTCTAAAGATTCAAAATGTGTTTCCCTAACCTAAAAAAAGGAGAACAGAATAAAGCAGGCCCTTGGCAAGAGAGTTTAATCAGGATTGTAGTCCTTGAAAGGTCTCTTTAGAAACAGAAAGTCCTTAAAATCCTGGCTGATGGATGAACTGGAATTGTAATTTATTTAATTGAGGCTTCCTTGGTGGAGAAAGGAAAGGATTCTTTAGGTATGAGGGTTCCTTTGTGTAACTTCCCTTTATATACCGCATTAATTTTAAGTGAATTTAGGTGGTATTAAAAATAATTTGAATTTTCAAAAATAAGATTTAGAAAGGATTAAACAGAGCCAGTGACAAGGACAGTTTGTGTTACTGCTGCAGGTCTGACAAGACAAAAAACCCCAACACAACTCTTATTTTTATTTCTTGCACATCTCAAAAAGCAAAGCAACCACTTTGTGAGTAACTGCTGCAGGATTGTCTAAAACCCAGGTTCTGTCCCCGAAACTGCCTGTCAGCTCTTGGGGGAGGAAACTGTGCAAGCTCCTCAGTTATTCTGGGCTTGTCAGGAGGATTTCTCCTCCTTGCATTGAAGCATTTCCTCTGTTTACATCCACAAGAAAACAATCACAGGAAAGATTTAACTCACTGCTGCTCAGGACTCAGAGGTTTCTGCACTGGGGTTACAGCTCAGTGCTCTAAATCACAAACCCACCTTGGGTTTTACGGGGAAAAATGGCAATTATGGACAACCAAGAAATGAATCCAATTTTTAGTATTTGGCTAAATATAAATAACCACCTCTAAGAAAGATGAGGATGCAGTTGTGGGGTTTCTCTGTAGCTTACTAATGTGAGTTCTTGAACTATTTTCTTATTGAGGGTAAAAATAAGTATTTTTATAAATTATTAATTAAACAAGTAATAGGTATTATTTAATATTATATTATTTATTCAGTTACTGTATTAAGAAATCTATCTAGTTCAACCCAGATTTAAGAAATCAAAGGTTTCTAGAAAAAAAAAAAATTTTCCAGAAAAAAAATGAAAGGTTTCCTTAATTGCTAAAGGAGAGTGAAAAGGTTGTACCTGTCTTCTTGAAAATTAACAGAGCAAACAGATTTTACAAATTGCTAAAACTCAATTTAAGTGTTTCCTAATTAATTACCAGGGCTCATCACTTGATTCATTATTTGAATGATGAATTTAAAAGCCCCAAACCTCTTTGCTCTTTATGAGTTTTGCAACACCCGACACTGAAAGTGAAACCAAGGCGGGGCAGGCAGACATTTGTTGAGCAATGAGGAGCTCGGGCAGCTCCTCAGAGCTGGCACCACCAGCTGTGCCAAGGCTGCCACCAGAACCCCTGGAATTCTGGAATTCCTTCCCTCAGTTGTCTTCCTGCACCTCAGGGATCCAGGACAGGGAGCAATGTGTAAAAGAAAAAAGGAAATGGAGGCTCTGCTCAGACAATCAAAATGGAGTCAACACCCAGCCATGGACGATGCCAACAAGGAACCACAAAAGGGAAGAAATTCCTGGAAAAACCAACCTTGGATCTGCCCTGGAGAAGCTCCAGGGTGACTGAACTGTGCCCTGGCAGTGCCTGAAGGAGCTCCAGGAAAGATGGAGAGACTGTTTCCAAGGGCTGGAGGGACACGACACAGGGAATGGTTCCCAGTGCCAGGGGGCATTTTGGGATGGGATTTTGGGCAGGAATTGTCCCTGGCAGGGTGGGCAGGCCCTGAGGGTGCCCAGAGGAGCACCTGGATCCCTGGCAGTGCCCAAGGCCAGGTTGGACACTGGGGATTGGAGCAGCCTGGGATAGCAGGTGGGTTGGGCTGGAGGGGATTTAACGTCCCTTCTCACCCAAACCATCCTGGGATTCCACACCCACCAAGCCCTTTGGGAAGGTGCCACACTCAGCTCTAAATGGAATTCCGAACCAATTGCAGCTCCTGCAGCGTGCGGAGCCTTCCACATCCTTGTGGATGCACTGGGATGCAGATACAGCACGAGCTGGAAGTGGCCAGCTCCAGCTCTGTACCTTGCACACAAAGCCCAGCAGCAGTTCCCACAGAACTCCTCAGGGAACAAACACTGGGAATCCTACACCACCACCTCACCTGGGGAAACATTTCCAAGCCATCAGCTGAGCCTGGGGCAAATCAGGACAAAGCTGCTGGGAGACCAGGCTGTGAAATATGGGAAGAGCCCTTCTCAGCTGCAAGTGGCTCCTTTGGTGAAAAGCAGAATGAATAAACTCCTGCAATTTGGAACCTGTGTTTCTTTGCAGAGCTGGGAGAAGTTTAAGATACCTCCTCAATTTCATTTTCTATTGTACCTAAGTAAAGAGGAAAAGTTTCAAAGAAGTTCCAGCACTGGTTTAAAATTCTAAATTTGCCCACAACCACTGTCTTCTCTAAAAGCAGAACAGCTGATCCTCTCAGCACAGCTCTAACCTGAGTTTATCCAAGGTTTTCTGGCACACATGGATTGGGATTCTAAACAAGGTTGTCTCACTGCCTGATAAAGGCAACGTTTGACCTACTCCTGAGGCTTCTCCTGCAATTGTGATCTAGAAACAAGATCCTACAGAAGGAACTCCCACTGGCTGTGCTGTTCCAGAACCTTCCTCTTTCCCTTTGAGCCTGGGTCTCGTTTCCCACAGCTGTGCAGTGTGAAGTGCTGATCCCAGCAGGGACAGGACCCAGCCCCAGTGGGGAAAAACTGGGACTGTGGGGCAGTTTTGGGATCCAGCCACCACACTCCATCCTAAATTTCTGCTGTGGAGGACACGGGGATGGCAAAAAGCCTCTGGCATTGAAAAATTACTGACAGCAACCTGAGAACTCTTCAGGAAGAACAAAAACCACTTTTTTGGGTTGGAAAAATACTTTTTTGTCCTTTTTGCCTTAAGGGGCACTTTTCACTATCCCAGGGTGCCTCGGACACTGTCAGGGATCCAGGGGCATCCCAGCTTCTCTGGGAATTCCAGCCCAGCTCCTATCCAATATCCCTTGGGCAGGGCGAGTTGTTTCTAGAGAACCTAGGAAGATTTTTATTAATTATTGTTCCCTCTTTTCATCCCTCAATAGTTGGGCTAAAGCTTTGGGAAGGCAGCACCTTGAACACCCTGAGTTTTGTCTAAACTGGCACTGCAGCATTCCCAGAGCTCTTTGGCAATGTCCCACAGAATACTTACAGTTTGCCAGGATTTTGAATTCTCAGTTGCTGGTGTCTTAAGCTCAGCTTTAAAAAGCTGAGAACCTTGGGACTATCTTAGAATTCAGTAAACTGGGAATGCACCACGCTCTGAGCAGGAGCTCAGGGAGGTTTGGCTGGTTTGGGAGGGGAATTTTGTAATTTTGTCGTGGTTTAGGTAATGGTGGTTTTTTTTTTTAGGGGAGCTCTCCACCACTAATCAAGATGTGGAGAAATGTGACATCTGACTGAAGTGAAAATCAGAGTTGTGCTCAGGAGAAACTGCTTTACAGAAAATGTTTCCTGGTAAACACAACGCTATGGATAAGAAAACCTTCCCTAGTTAGGGACAGGTCAAAATATAGAAATTAGTTTCAAAATCCCATTAAACCATCAGAAAATTTAATGTATGACAACTGTGACTATGATACTTGGGATTTTTAAGAATATTTCATATTTTTAAGACTTTTTTTAAAATTCAGAATAATATTTTAGTGGTTTCACTGTAGCAGCAGTGTCATTTTTATAATAGAAAAGGTTTAAAGGCTCTTTAAACCCCCATAAAAAGCAGTTTTCTTATTGAGATCAAAATCTCTTTGAGTCTCAGCAAACTTTACTGCAACCCAACACCTGCTCCAGCACAATTCCAATTATCCTGTAACTTAATGTTTAACAATAGTAACACCTTAACACTGGAACTTCTCAATATGTACAATTTGCTTTCTAAATCGAGCGATTAAATAAATTATTTTGCAATGTTATGGTATTACAGAAATGAAATTGAATTAATATCTGAATGCAGTGATTAGGACAATTTAATTTATCAAACATCACAAGTTTAAGGGATATTTGTGATGAAATAGTACTGTAAATGCATGGGTAATTAGCATTTAATGTAAGCAAGTGCTTGCAGTTGTAAAAACCACCTGAATTCACACTTATATGGAGGATTAGAGCAGCCAGGGCTAAAATCTGCTATTTGTTTGTCCAAATGTAAAAAACTCATCTTAATTCAAATTACACCCCAATTTCAATTATTTTCTTAACTTTTTACCACGGAATTCGAGACAGAAGTGACCCAGCACAGGGCAAACTTCTCTTAATAGAAGTCAAGTTATATTTTACTCTCCTTTCCAGAGCACAGCAATGTTTCAGTTCTCTCAAACACTGAAGCAAAAGGAAATGAAGAGATTTTGCAAGAGCTTCTCCAGGAGCTGAAAACTCCTCAGCATCACGAGGAGCAAAGCCAGAGTGACACAGGATTTGCTCGAAGGAAAAATCCCATTAAAACATCTGGAACGTTTATTAGAAAGCTGTTTTTCTAGAGACTGAAAAGAGCAAATCCAAGCCTAATTCCTGCTTTTCCTTTGGTTCTTTACCCCACTCCTGCACACAGAGCACAACCAGAACCTCCACAAAGTCACTGAGCTCAGCTTTTGGCTCATTCAGCTCCAATTCCACCTCTGACACAACCTGAACCTGCAGCAAAAGCCAAGGGGGAGGAAAATCTAGAGGAAAAGTAGCCTGGAAGTCGTGGAATTTTGTTTTCTCACCACATTTTTTATTTCCTGGCTGTTTTGTGCTATCAATTTCTTGATAATGAGGCACCAAAAGTGAATCTTTCTCTTTAAAAAGCCTTTAGGCAACAAAATGAGACAAGAGTCTCCTTTTCCCTGTCCACTAATTCCACCCTCTCTCCCAGATTTCAATTTTTAAACTTTTCTTTTACATGCTCTCTCTTAGCTTTAGGGTTTTTTTTTCCTTTCCACTTTACCACAATGGTAATTCTCATTTTTAAGCAGGATCACAGTAAAGAATGGCAAAAATAAGTCCTAAATTTCTGTATCTTCATTTCTTTATTTTATCCCATCTCACAAAGCTTTACCCATGAATTCCAAAGCTGCATCCATGGATGCTGGAATGTGTATGGAGAGAGCAAATATTTCCATAACTTCATTATTGTCCTGCTGTAACAGAGCTTTTGGAATTTTTTTCCTGGAATTCCAGGTTGTTGTTGCTATTATTTAATGCTTGCAATCCTTTCCCATTTTTACCCTTCCATTTTACCACATGGTGAATATAAAGGAAGGGAAAAAAAAAACCAAACAAACAAAAAAAAACCACCAAAAACCTCTTCCTTTGCAGGAAAACTCAATGGGAAAAAAAGCAAATAAAAAATATATACATATAAAAATCTACAATGTCACCACTGGCCAGAGATGAGGAAAATCTCAGACTGAGCCTTTATACATTATTCAGGTGGTTTGCACAAAACAACAATTCTGCATTCTGGAAATAAGTTTAGAAGTTATAAGGACAATCCTGTGTTTAATATAAGAGCACAAAGCGAGTGCAAACCCAGAGTCACTTTGGAATTTAAGTCAGGAACTGGCAAAGCCAACCTGCAATGTTTGACTTTTTAATTGCTCTGATCTAAAGACATGATTCAATTAGCACTCATTTTCTCCTCCCATTTTTCCATGTTTTCCTGCAGGATTTCCTACAGGAACAAGCCTCTCTTCACCCCCAATGCTGACAGCACAGATTTTTTTTATAATTCCATTTATAATCCCATTTAGAGCCTCAGCTCCAATGTCCCATCAGGAGCACAGGCCTCAACAATTGGGAATTTCTGGTTTATCTCAAAGGAGAAGAAAATCTCTCCCTCATTTCCTCCCCACTTCCCTGGAAGTGACTCCCACGTTGTTTCCACACAGGAGCAGGTGAAAAACCTGACAGAATTTCCTTCCTGGCAACCTCATCTCACCACAGGACAAACCTGAGCTCCAATCAGCTACAAAATACACCAAACAAAATCCCTGCACTTGTTTAGACCTAAGATTACAGGAGAATATTTTAATTAAATGTAATTAGGACAAAACCTACTTTGATCAGTTCTAATTCGTTTGTAAGATTCTGAAATAGATGAAAATCAATTTAGAAGTCGAATGCAGAATGAATTCTGCAATATTTATGTGCAAAGGGGCAGCCTGGGGGTCACCTGGGCAGCTCCACTTGGCTTTTCCACCCTTTTCGGTGACTCTGCTCCTCACCCTGCCCATCCCACCAGAGATCCCAAATATTCCCCCCTGCACCTCCAAACCTGACACTGCTCCAGTGCTCCCATTTCCTTCAGCATTCCTTAGAGGAATGAAGTTTTTTACCCTTTCAGAGGAGTCACTGCAGAGGACAGCACAAATACTTACTCTGAGTTTGTCAGCCTGGGCAGAGCAGGGTTCCAAGGCTTTCAGTGAAAGCTACATTATTTTATTTGTTGTTCTTTACACCTCTCCAAGTTCCTGGAAGGTGTGGAAGACAGAAAAGCAGCAGCAAGGAGCCAGATTTCCCCCCAAAGTCTCTTTTTTTAAGTGACACGATGCACTTTTTCCTGTTGCAGTTTCAGGCTGTGGCAAGCTGATTCAAAATGCAACACATTTGTGATAATTTTAACTAATAGTGATTATAATAATGCAAAATAATTGTCTGCTCCTGAAGCACTAAAAGCACAGGGCAATTTATTAAAAACATGCACTATGGAGTGTTGGAGTTAAGGATCCCAGAAGTGACAAACTCCTCCTGTTCTGTGCTGGCAAAATCCCATTGGAACCAGAAGAATTTTGAAAGCAGATTTATTTCAATTTGCAAGTTCAGGCACAGAATTTGTAATTTTTTCTAGAATTACTCAATTACTCTCACATTTTCTGTTTTCCCATAGGTGGGGATTTTTTTTGTGATGTTATTCACAGAAGTCAGCAGCAGTTTGATTTGACTGTTTTCAGTTTGGCATCAGCAGAAATACCTAGATCAAAACTCAGCTTTCAAATTTTACACTAAAAAGCACCAAAATCAGCAGAAAACCACTGCAAAATAGGGGGTGAAAGGCAAAAAAAAAAAACAACACTGAAGCAGGCTTCTAAAAAGCAAATATTTTCCATTGAGTAATGGCAATTATGTGAGCAAGATAAAAATCAAAGCTCTAAAGGTGTTGTTACTACATGTAGGACATATTCTCCTACAACATTTTCTTTAGTACTGACAGCAAATGTTCTGTCAAACACCCAAACCAGCATTTGATTATCTTTAATTAGTATTTTTCCCCAAAATCTAGAGTACAAGTGAAATGTTTTAATTACACCCTACTGATATAGTCAAAAATCAGAGATTTTAAACTTATTTTAAATGATAAGCCCTTGGTTAAACTTAGTTTAATTAAACTCTTAGTTTTGCTGTTAAAAATGAGTAAAAGACAAATAAATCTGTTATTTATCCCTTCAATTTTAAATAATCTGGAAAACATTCGTGGGGGGTGGGGAAGGCAATCCTTGTGAGAACAATCCTCAGCCTTAGATGGTTTTACTTCCTTCTAACTATAAATTTTAGGATTTGGGGGTTGAAGTTCAGCTGTTATTCTGTGGAAAATATTGCTACATTCCCAAGTGGAAATACTGAATTTTGGACAGTCTGATGAGTGGATTTCACTTTAAAAAGGCACAGAGAAAGGCCCTGCCCTCAGTGAGAAAGACTGAAAAAAGCAGAAAATCTCAGGGCAGTTTCTGAGATAAAGCCTGGTGGGATGAAATATAAAAATTATAGTGGGAAAATTCTGGCTTAGGGTTAATATTTGCTCTATTTTCCCTTTGTAGGGTGGAAAGTCTGAAATTCTAGCTTTTAGGAAAAAAGGGATGCTCCCCTCACTGAAACAATTTGTGGGAGAAGAAAACAAATCCCATTGGGGTGGGGGGGGAAATATAAAATAAATTAAGCTATCAATATTCTTTTCTAAATGTTCCCCTCCCCTGCTCCCAGTGTTCTGTAACTCTGAGCTTTGGGTATCTCTGCCCCAGCATTCCCACCCTGCTTCATCTTTCACTTTACATTTCTCCCTTCTGGAAATTTTGGCAAAATGAGATTTCACAACAACTGTATTAAAAAAAAAAAAAGAAAAAAAAAAAAGGATGTATTTACTCCAAGTTGTTTTCTTTAGGTGCTTCTCGCTCCACGTTGAAGCAGAAAATTCAGGAATAAAGTGTTGGAGGAAATAATTAATTGGCATGGAGACTTGCAAACAGAGATATCCTCTTTTTGTGGGTGTAGCTGTAAAGAAGGACTGCACAGAAAGCCTGGAGGAAGTGAAGCAAGCACAGCCACCCAGCTACAAGTTTTTTAAATATTTGGGTTTTTCAGAGGGGAACTGGAAGCTCCTTTGACAGAAGCAGGCCTAAAATAAACTCTGTTAAAACATTTCAGACCTTGGGAAGCTCCCACTGATCACTGATTTCTAGGCCAGAGCAGATTTGGGACTTATTAGTAATTACAGGTAATGAATGGCAGAAATAGTTATTTAATGGAATTAATATTTAAATACTAGAGGCTTCATTTAGATTTTAATTGGCTGGCACATAGCAAAATCCTCATTTTTTAAAAACTAGAAAAAAAAGTAATGTTGTTCCCTTCAGCCTGACTTTAAAAGAGCAAACAGATACAGGCAAGCCTCACACTTTGAAGGTCAAACATGAATGTAAGTGATATTATATTAATAAATTGTGATTATTTTTTACACTATGGGCTGTAAACTGTAATTGGTTATAAATGTGCTATTTCTGGAGCTGGTAAACAATCAACACAATTCAGGAGGATCTTTCTTGCACTTATTTATAAAATAAGTGCACACTTGGTTTTTCCACACTCATTTCTCAGTAAAACCATGTCTGTGTGAGAGCTGCAGACAACAGCAGATTAAACAATGAAACAATTCAAACTGAGATGAATTTTGATGGAGTTCAGATAAAAGCAGCCCCAGTTGCTGAGTCTCTGCCACGCTGAAGCAGCACAATAATATTGGGGTTGAATATTTCTTTTACACACCAATATTTACGTGCTGCTAGGGCGGGACGAGCACAACTCCTGCAGCCAGGGACACAATTCCCTGCTGGAAAAAGGGACAGGAGCACGAGTCCTGCAGCCAGAGACACAATTCCCTCCTGGAAAAAGGGACAGGAGCACGAGTCCTGCAGCCAGGGACACAATTCCCCGCTGGAAAAAGGGACAGGAGCACGAGTCCTGCAGCCAGGGACACAATTCCCCGCTGGAAAAAGGGACAGGAGCACGAGTCCTGCAGCCAGAGACACAATTCCCCGCTGGAAAAAGGGACAGGAGCACGAGTCCTGCAGCCAGAGACACAATTCCCCGCTGGAAAAAGGGACAGGAGCACGAGTCCTGCAGCCAGGGACACAATGCCCCGCTGGAAAAAGGGACAGGAGCACGAGTCCTGCAGCCAGGGACACAATTCCCTGCTGGAAAAAGGGACAGGAGCACGAGTCCTGCAGCCAGGGACACAATTCCCTCCTGGAAAAAGGGACAGCAGGATCCCCAACTGCTTCTGGGCCTTCAATTCCTACAGCAGCAAATAATGATTCGCACCTTGAGCAGAGCATGCAAACCATGATGTGCTGCTACAGCACTTGAAGGCCTCCAAGGCAACACTTCAAACCTGCATTTTTTAACAGTTTTAACTGGAAATACAACTTTCAAATGGGTTTTATTCACACACCAACCTGTAAAATTAAGAACCTGTTATGATCCAGATCAATCCCGTGGCTTCGGAGGAGCATCCCAACATCTCTGAAGGTCTTTTTCTTGCCATTGATGTAGTAGGTGGAAGAATTGTCTCTACAGGCAGTTCTAGAGACACAGAATTTGCTGTCAGGAATGACTTCGTAATCATCTCCTTCCTGCTTTGAGGAAACACAAAGTCAGAGGAACAATTACTGGAGCTGTGGATTTACCTCCTATTTCACAATTAAGCAGATAAGTTTCATCACTGAGATGTTTTTATCACAAACTCTGAGTCGTAGAAGCGGGAGCTGCCTTAAAATTGCATCTGTCAGAAAAAAATAAAAGAGAGAAAAACACCAACAAAAAAAAAAATCCTTTGAGAAGTGGACAAAAAGTACCCGGGAGTGTCCTCATGTGAAGCCTTTCCCACCTCTACCATCAGGCAGTGCTTGGAGAAATGCTGCATTAATTCCCCTGCCATGGCCCAGCCTGCTGGGGCTCTGGGAAGCCCTGGGGATGCAGAGCTCTGAGCATTTCCAGCTCCTCCAGAGCTGCTCTCAGCTCACAGCTCCAAAGAGAAACTGCACAAGATTAAAAAAAAGCCAAGCATTAAAGATGTGACAAATGTGACATCAGCAGCTTCAAAAGAGAGCTTCCATCTACCTCCAGAGCAGCAGCCAAAATAAAGCTGGTGCCAGGCTTGAAGAAGTTAAAACTCATCCAGATTAACCCTCAGGAGCTCTCAAATTGCTCACTGGTTTTAAATCAAACTCAGCTTCTGGATGTTCACACAAAGTAAAACAAAAAAATTTTTTTAAAAAATTAAATATATTAATTTTTTTAACCTGGTTATTATAAATATAAAAAGAAAAAAATTAAATTTATTTTCAAACAGTTTCTAAAAAAGGCTGTAAATGCTGCCACTTTATGAACACCATTTTTGGAATTTCAATGTACACTTCCCCCTTTTTTGGTTGACTGTAAATTTAAAAGTCTGAAAGTGTGCACAAAAAAGAAATTTAAATTAAGAGAAATAAATTTTGTACTGCAATTGCAATAAATCAACAAAAAAGTGCTAAATTTTTTATCAATACAAAAGCAGCAGGCAAAATAATTTTTTTTTTTAATTTGCCATCTCTTTCTATTTCATTCAAACAAAATATCAGCTTCAAAAAATTTTAGTGGTAAAATGTGGGGTCCAGAATTTTTGCTGAAAAATCCGTTACAAAATTTCAGGCATGTTTACAGTACTTGAAGTGTAAATAAGTTTCAGATTCATTATATATTTTTCTAAATTTAGATAACCTAAAATATTTTCTAATTGGTTTGAAAAGTTTTGCTTAAATATGTTTTATTTCTTAATACATATGTTTGTGTTATACATATGAGAATATCTAATATGTCCAAACATAGGCTTATAAATTTTTATTAAATTCTTTTAATTGCAGAAATAAATTTTCTTGAGGTAAACGAGATAAATTAAAACGAGTTCTTCTTAAAATGATGATTAAAAATTTCTAAATTGTTTCCAAACAGAAATCTACCACGTATTAGTCCTGCAGCAAATAAAAGAATCCTTACTAAGATTTTAAGGGCTGCACTACTCAACAGAGGATTTTTAAAGTTAATTAACGCTGATGGTTTATATCCCAAAGGTAAACTAATCACGCTATGAAGTTTTCCCCAGCTCCAACAAAAATAAGCAAATATTACAAGTTTTTCAGCTCCTCAAAGGAAGAAAGCCTGGAATCATACCTACCTTGTCAATGATCTTTTGGAAGTGAACCTCCACAGAGCAGCTCTGGATGTCCCTGTGCTCGTCAGAATTATGAATCAGCACCGAGAGCTTTTTGGACCGGATTTTTTGGGCTCGATAGCCAAACACAAAAAGCAGGGAATCAATGATATTGGATTTGCCACTGCCATTTGGCCCGATAATACACGAAAAACGCTGCATAGAGAAGGGGGAAAAAAAGTGATCTTCAAAGGGAAAGAAATCCTGCCCAGCGTCCAGCACCCGTTTCAAGCACAATTATTCCTGAGCTCCGAGAGCTCAGCTTTTGTTGCCAAAGGTAAAAGTGAATAAAAGCCCCACACCTCAGCTCAGCTTTCCCAGCTGCACCGGCTAACCCAGAGCCCTGCACAAGCAAAGTTTCATGCTCAGCCACGTAAGTCTCTTGTGGGCATTAAAAAATATTCTATTTCTTCAAACACAGCACTAAAAGTTCTCCAGCAAACGAAATCAAGAGGAAAGAGAGCTTTTCTAAGCTGTGCTGCCAAATTAAAATTGCACAGCATTGGAAAGTTGCACTTAACTGTTTTCCCTACTTAATTTAGAATATGACTATCAAAATATCCCTAAACCTTCATTTTTTTTTTTTTTTCTTCAGGTCAGCTTAGATGAAAATGCAGGAAGGAATAATATCACCCAGTGAAGCCTTACCTCCAGTTCAAAAGTACTCAAGAAAAAAGAAAGATACCTTGTGAAAAGGTCCCAGAGTTTGCTCCCCTGCATAGGATTTGAAGTTCTGGTTTACAATGTGAGTGATCATGAGCCGAGGAGCACCAGGTTCACTGGTCATTGCTGGAGGTGGGGGAGGAGGGATGCTACCCAAAATCTCTTCTAAACTTCGATTATCCACCACCTCATCTGAGGCTGCTAAAATCCATCCAAATAAATGGAAAGATAAAAAAAACCAAAACAAAACAAAAAAAGAATCTGTAAGCTCTCAATGATTTGACACCTTTTAAAATGTTGAACCAAAAAAGAAAACATCACTTCTGTCTGAACCAAACTACATTTCAGCCTGCAATCATTAATATGAGCTCAGCAGAATTAAAATTCCTCTTTCCACAAACAAAATGTTTTTTAAGAGCTACTTAAGATGTCCCATCGCTGGGTTTGTTCTTTCATTATGTAACTCTTATTCCAACACACTTTAACAGGCCCCCTGCAATTCCAACAGCTCCAACCATCACAATAAATCTGCAAATCTGAGGCAGGCAAAGCCTTTCTAACGAGTGAGTGCAAAGCCACATTTCAGAGTCACTCTGCAAGGTTTGGGGATCTCTGCACGAGGCTCTGAGAGCTGCAATGACAGCACGGCTGCCCTGCAAAGACAGGAAGTTTGTTACGAAAACAAACTGCCCCCCCTGGATATCAGCAGAGCAGCTTTTCCCCAGGCACCAGCAACTCCTTCTTCCAACGGGCAGCAGTTTTTGTCACCGATTTCCACGTATTCATCTATCTGTCAAATACCTGCCTTTAACAACTGCACATCTGGCTGCCTAAAAAGTCACACAGCTGCTGGTTTTGCAGATTTTTTTCTGCGAAAGCTCAGCTCAAGGAACTCAAGAAAATACACTGCTTCATGAAAAAGAAAGTCAAATCATTTTAAGAGTTAAGTAAATAAACTTGACATTTATTCCATTCCAAGAAATCCCATACCATTGGCTGCCTATAAATTTGAAAAATCCTGCTGTTGTACCACAATTTAAAGTACAATGTTCCAGGTCAGAGCTCCGAAATCGGCTTTATTAGGAGAAAGTCTACAAATTGTTTTTGCACTTGCACTGGGCCAAACCCTTTAACTCTTCGCAAGCCCTTCTGACCACTTTAAAAGCAGTTTTACATTGCCAGGGCTTTCAGCGTTGCTTTGTACAAGGGAAAAGAGCAAATCCCATCTGGAAGAGTTGGGAAATTCAAGTTGCTGCTAAAGGAGGCTCGATCAGCACCAAACAGCCAGCCCAGACCTACCTTGGGGAGGTTCTTTGTCAGGCTCCCTGGTGCCTTCATTTTCCACTTCCATGTCCATGGGGGACTCCTCCGAGGGCTCCCTGCCCTTCCCACGGGCTGCAGTGGAGGTTTTGGTGCTCTTGCCTGGCACGGTCCCTTTGGGCTGTTCCCCTTCCATTCCAAGCAATCAAACAACTGAAGGGCTCTATCTCCTTTGCTAACACAAACAAGAGAACCCCGTGATCTCGGCACCGAGCTACAACCCCGCAAGGAATTCACCTATACCGCTGCCCAGATGCTGGACTCATTTAGAAACTTAAGGCTGGAGGATTTTTGAAGACAAAACTCCAAATTTGAAACAAAATACCGAGGTTAGCTTCATAATGATATGTTTTAAGATACATCACCCCCAAAAGGAGGGGCTGAGCCGAATCCACGTTAATAGCATGGATCTACCTGCTGCCAACTTGTGGGGACACGTTCAGGGCACTGACTTTGCTCCCTGAAAGCCACCGAGGTGCTGGGGGCAAAAGAGTTAAAGGCACATTGAATAACAAGCCCAGGAGCCACATGTCTCTCCTAGAAGAACTCGTTATATTTCAGACCTGACACTCGTTTTACTTTCAATAATCCGTGCTAAATAGTTGTATGGATATAGAGAGATTGATAAACAGAGAAACAAAAGCCCTGCGTGATTACTATAGCTAAGACTTGACTCCTAAATAATTTCAATCAACACGCTCTGCTCACAAAATACAACGCAACCCTTCCTGCCAGCATTCAGCATTTCACAGAGAAAGCAAAAACGAAATACCTTCATCTAGCTGGAACGTTAAAGTGATCCGAGCAAGGACGAGCATTACAAAAGCCATCAGCTGGCACTTGAGCACAGCTCCCCAAACGGGTGAAGAGAAAGCACCCGATGAGAAGAAAAGACGAGCGAGGAGTGAAATTCTCCCCCCCCAAGAGTTGAAATCGCATCAAGTGGCGAAGTGAGTTCGCAGAAAAACAGACATGAGAAAGTTTACTTCTCATAAGATAAAAAAACTGACGTGGTTAGAAAGTCATCTTACAATTGGTGCCAATCATTTGACGTTTTCAGACCTACCCCCAACCCACACTCTCATGAGAGTCCTTCATTCGGGACAATGGGGGAGGGGGGAAATGAGACACAGAACTCATTTTCAGGCAATTTGAGTCCATGCCCCTGTTCAGGACTGTTCCGCAATGGCTGTCGCGGACAATTACAGCTTCTCAAAGCACATTTATTTTTTATTTTTTTTTCCCCCAAAACTGCTCCACTCCAACAGAATTGTGCAATATAGACCTATTTACCTTCCCAACCCTTCCCTCCCCTCGGATACTTCACCAGAATGAACAAGCCGAACTACTTGACCTCAGCTTTCAAATCGCGATAAATCAGCTGCCACATAGCCTCTAACAAATTTAACAAATTCGTGCCCAGCCCCTCCCCCGAGCCAGCTCGAAGGTGTTTGGTAAAAGCATCTCTCCTGCCAAGCGCCGTTTTCCTTACGGGAACGGCGAAAAAAGAGCCGGAGACGGACAGAAAAGCTTCCTTATTAACAGCCGATTAAATCTGATAGCGACAAGCCCTGTCAAGTGACAAATCTGGGGCTTTTTTAAAGCCTAACGAGCCGGATTGAACCCTTGACACGCTCTTTCCAAGTCGCAGAATCCCAGAATATTCCGAGTTGATAAGGACCCACGGGGATCATCGAGACCGGCGCTTTTAAGCGAATAGCCAAACGTTAAGGGCTTTCTTAGGATTTTTTCTCTCATCCCTCAAACATCAAAGCAGCAGGCAGAGCCGGGGCTAGAAGAGTGCCTGCTCTAAGCAGATTAAAATCCGGTCTCTCCGCTACCCAAACGCGTCCTTGAACTTCCCCGTCCTCCGAGCCGCGGTCCCCGCGGGTCTCTAAGGGCACAGCGGGAGCCCTGGGGCTGCACAGCCCCTCTGGGACCCGCTCCTGTGCCGACAGCAGCCGGGACGCACCCGCCGTGCCCGGAGCCCTCAGCGGGGCAGCCCGGCCCGGGGAGAGGCGCTGCCGCCGCTTTTGCTCCCTCCGGATGAGGAGGAAAGTGGGGAGAGAAAGCGCGGGGCAGAACTCGCCGTTCCCTCAGCACCTCCTGCCATGCCCTCAGTACCCCCCGCCTTTCCCCTCGGCGCCTTCCCTTCAACACCCCTTGTCTCTCCCTTAGCACCTTCTCTTCAAAAGCGATCACCTCCACTTCAACATCCCTTGTCTCCCCTCAACTGTCTCAGCATCTCTTTTTTCCCCCTCAGCACCCCCTGCCAGGGGCAGCCCCCTGAGGGCACCTCCTCCGCCGCAAAGCCCCCCCACCCCACGGCCCTGAGGCGAACAGCCATCGCTTCCTCCCGCCGAGCTCGTACCTGCTCGTTCCGGCGGCTCCGTGCCCCGGCGAGGCGGCGGCAGCGCGGGCAGCTCCGGCTGCTATAAAAGCTCGGCCGCTTCCACACTCGAAAATGGCGCCGAAACGGCGAACTCGAACCGAAATTCGTTAGAAAAGCGCGGGGCAGGCTGGGACGGGAGGGGCCGGGCCCGCGGGTTTGAACGGCACCGCCGCCCCCGCCCGCCATCTTGTGTTCGTTACAGCAGGGAGGGGAAGGCGCTCAGAAACCCGCCGGGAGCGGCTTTTTCTGGGGAGAGACGGAGGGATGGCAGACATTAGGGGGTGAGGGCGACGCGGTAACACGGCCTCGCGGCCTTGCCGGCGGAGAAAGGGGTTAATTTTAATTTTAGAAGTAGGTCAGTGGGCGGGTGCTTGGTTGCCGGGCGACGCGCGCTGGTTTAAAAATAATAATAATAAAAAATTATAAAAAAAAAAAATCGGGCCTGAAAAAAAAATTAAAAATGGTGACAGCGCGGCGATTTCGAAGCGGGTTTAATTAATTAACGGGCGGCTCCGTGGCACCTTGGGGGGGCCGGGGGGGACCCGTGAGGTGGCGGAGGAGGAGGACGAAGAGGATGAGGTCTCGCGAGAAGTCGCCATAGAGACGGCGGCGCTTGGCGGCGGGGGGAGCGGGCGCCGCCGCTGCTGCTGAGGCGACGGGAGCGGGAGAGGGAGGCGGGATCATCCCGGGATCCGCCGGGAGCGGGGTCATCCCGGGATTCCCCGGGAGCTGGCAGCGGGATCGTCCCGGGTTCCGCCGGGAACGGGCTCCGGCCGCCGCTCTGCGCGCTCCCTCCGCTGCCCGCGCAGGTAAAGGCGCGCTGGGGAGGCGGCGGCCGCCGTCCCCCTCCCCTCGGCTGAGTCACCCCGCGGTGGGCGACAGGGTCGGGAGCCGTGACCCCCGGCTGGGCGTGGGACGGGCGGATGGAGGGGAGGGAGAGCTCCGGGGGACAGCTGAGGGCAGGGCGGGGAGCCCCGACCCCCGGCTGCTGGCGGCCCTCAGCGGGGGTTGGATAATCTGTTTCTTGGAAAGCTGGAAACCGAGGGAAGGGCGGGAGTTGGCGCGGGCGGTGGTGGCCGAAGCTGCCCCCGTGGGTTTGGTGTCTCCTCCGTGCCCCCGTTCCGCCCGTTGCTTTTCCTTCTCAGCATTCTCCCTGTCCCAGCTGTGGCATTCCTCCCCGGTGCCTCCATCCTGCTGCTGTTTTCCTTTCCAGCTCTGCCCCCATCCCGCCTTCGGCATTCCCTGCTCCCCAGCCCGCTGCTGCTCCGTCTCCTCCTCCGTCCCTGATCCTCATCTCCAGGCCAGCAGCTCCGGATGGGAGAGGGAGGAGGCGGGAGGCGCTTTGGCTTCCCCGAGTCGGAATAATTCCTGGTTTTAATTCCTGGTTATTGCCACATCTCCTAAAACTCCAGCGGAGCCGCTGCTGGATTCTTTGGGATGTAGGGAATACGTGGGAGTGATGGATGTACCTGTGGATGGCCTTTTAGTGGCACATACAGAGCGATTAAAATGTATTAAAAATTGTAATAAAGTTCTGGGCTTTGAAAGGAGAATATCAGGTTTTCCCTTCCTGGCTCTGTGTCAGCACAAGGGATCTCCAGTGCTCCAACCTCTGAAGTTTCAGGCTTCATCTTAAAGGTCTTTTCCAACCTTAATTATCCAAGGATTCACTATTCACAGCATCATTTTTCCTTCAAGTTGTCCATATTCAGTTAGGTGAAAACAGAATTCTCTTTAAATTCAGGTATTTCTTGGCTTATTTTTCCTCAGTAGAGATGTAATATCACTTCAGAACTTTCAATTTTAGTGTCAGTGTCTTCCTTTTTAATTTTGGCTGCTTATGTATGCACATATAATATGTTAATGATACATATTTGTGTATTTGTTTTCTTTTATTACAGTTATAACACATGGTTTTAATGCTCCATCTGAACAACTGAGATGAGACTGAAGACTTCCCTTTTAAAGGAGCCAAAACATATCCTTTGTCCCAGAAAAAAAGTCGTGGAACATCATGTTCATTCTGAATAGACTCTTTCAGAATTTTTTTTCTTTTTAAATTGTTGAAGTTACAGTAAAATATTAGTAAATTGCAGATTTTTTTTTCCTGTTCTTCCTTTGTTCCCCTTGTCATTGAGTGCAGCCTTTAAGGGCAATGTTTTAAGAGATATTGAACACTTTTGTATGATGTGGTATCAATAAACCAACGCTTCTGAATGATAATTGAACATTTCGCACTTGTATTTTGCACTAAGACCCTTCATTAACCCAACGTTTTACCCGTGTTTCAATAACTTCACATCAGCATAAGAATTTTATTTCTACATGAAAATTTGCTTTAATTTTGGCTGAATTTTTACCAGCTCTTCTTGGCACGTAAGAGAAAAAAAAAAAAAAAAAAAGTGATTATTTTTTCTTTAAGTACAAAAACATTCCACCCAATCCGATCAGAATAATAATAATGCCCGAGACGGGGCACTGGATTATTTGGAATAGCTCAACTTTTCAGATTCCTTAACTGCATGAAACATAAAGACTTGGTGAGCTGCGTGGGCTGGACGACAGCTGACGAGCTCTACTCGTGCGGCGATGACCACCAGCTCATGAGATGGAACCCTGTGACCAGCGAGGCCGCTCGCGTGGTGAAGCTTCCAGATGATGTTTATCCCATCGATCTGCACTGGTTTCCCAGAGGGATTGGTGGGAAGAAGCAATCCCAGGCTGAGAGCTTTGTTCTGACCAGTTCTGATGGTAAGGCAACGTAGAAAGTTGAAGTGAATTTAAAATATTTCTTATTTCGGCAGTCGAATACAAGGCGTCGTTTGGGGAGCAAGAAGCTTTGAGGATTGCTTGGGATGTTGTTTGTTTTTTCCTTTTTTCCCCTCTCCCCAAAAAGATTTTGCAGCCAGCCAGATTTTTCTTCCTGCATGGATTTTCCTGCACCAGCTTATTCCTGCGATTTTCCTGCACCAGCAAACTCCCCTCTGTGATAAGGATTCCTGGAAACTTGCTGAATCCACTGGAAAAGGAGCATGATGTCTTTACAGGGTTGCATTAATTCCTGGTTGAACTGCAGATGTTTGAAATCAGAGCAAATGTAAATTTAGTCCCCTTGGGTTTTCTTCTGAAATGCATCTCTTGGGGGATATTGTTCTTTTATTTCCTACTGACATCGGTCTTGTTGCTATTTTTTAACAAAAATGAAGAATATGTTTGGCTTTAACCTTCAAATTATGCACAATTCATAAGTGATTAGACCTTTTTTTTTAATTTAATTATAATTTTATATTAGGTCAGCATTTAAGAGTCTGTGGAAGTTAATGAACAAAACATACATCTTTTATATTCTGTGTTTGGATAGGCTGGGAATCTCTCACTGGAAATTCCTTCAAAACTGGGGATTCATTTTCAGGTTGAGAACAGCTCTGGCTTCAGTACTTAATAAAAATAAAGGACCAGAGATTAAGTTGAATCACTTCTACCTACTGCAGGCATTTGGCTAAAATTTCTCTTTTTTTGGGCAGTAATTTGTAATTTGAAAGTCTCAGTTCCCTCAGCTGAAGAACAGAAATCCATGGAAATGGAGAAACCTCCCTGTGGGAATGCCATGGAAAAAACATTTGACTGTCAGCAATTGTAAATTCCCTGTTGGAAAAGCGGAGAAGTTGCAGAAGTAAAGCTGATATCCATGAAAACTTGATCTCCCCTGTTCTGCAGAAGGATTATGATACAGTTTTAAGTGATGATCACATTTTTTCCAGGGAAGTTCTGGAAAGTTGATCCTGCTTTTACATGTAACCATGTTCTTCCCTGCTCAGCTACAATTTCCTCTGTTTCCCTCTTTGGAAGGGGCCTCGTGAGAGAAGTAGGAGCTTGTGGAGTGGGAGAGGATGCAAAAGATTGGGAAAATAATAGAGTTTTCCCTGGATAACAGGATTTTATCTGATACTTTGACATTGCCCATTTTCCTGATGTTTTGACTTCACCAAAGCCTTCGGTTCCTTCCCAGCTGCTTGTGCTTCCCCTGGAATTTCATTTGTCTCTTAGGAGTTGAGGAATTGCTTACAGAAATATTCAGGGATTCCGGATTAGATCAGTGGAAGCTGTTTCAGTGTATAAAATCCCGTGGAATTCTTTGTATCCTGAAAAAAGTGATGGCTCTGAAGAGCTCAGACTCTTCATGCTGAGTCCTCTAGGTGACGGCATGGGAATATTCCTGGTTCTGGGAGATTGGGTTTAAGGATTCTCCTGTGGAAAAGGTCTTGGATGCAGATGGAACAAAGACAAAGCATGGAAAAAGGTGCAGAAAAGAAAAGATTTATTTATCAGAAAACAGAAGTTGCTTCTAATGTAAAAGCAGAAAAAGCCATTTTGGCAATTGAATTGGAGAAAATAACATTGAATTTCTTTAAATCCAGTTATTCCTTACACATGAAAGTCTCAGACCTGAGAGATGAGTGATGCATTAATGAGTTAAATTCTATTTTGTAGTTATAAATTAATGGAATGCATTAAATGAACACCTTGGAAATGAGGGGGCTTGGAGCAACCTGGTCTGTGAAAGGTGTCCCTGCCCATTGGGGTCTAAGGTCCCTCCCAACCCAAGCCAGTCTGGGATTCCATGACATTTTAAATGATCTGTTCAAGTGAAGTGATTTATCCAAACCATCCTTTTTTATCAGTGTTAAAAGTCTTTTCCTTGGAAATCTTGCATTGGCAGAGATTTGGCTGGATGGTTGTACCAAAAGTTCTGGTCACTCAGGAGCTTCCTTGCAGTGGTTCAGTCTGGCAGTTTGAATCAAAGAATACTAAAAATAATTCGATTTTAAAGTAGTTCATTTCAGTTACTGGACTGCTCATTTTTCCAAGCTCTCCATTGTCTGCTCTTTGCTCCAGTTTAAATTTGATCTTCCTGGATTTAAGCAGCATCCCTTATTTGGGAAGAAAAACTTCCTGATGCTTCTGTTGAAATCATTACAAACGTTGGGGTTGGCTGCTGTGGAATTCCATCCCAGCTCCAGCATGGAAGCAGGAATAGTTTTGATTTCAGCTGTGAAAAACAATTGGATGTTTTCTTTGTATTGTTGATTTCTTGGTTTGTGTCTGTGTTTTCCACAGAAGGTACCGGCATTGCTATAATATAAAGTAGTTAGTAGTGCAGTATAATTAATAATTTACTACATAATTAATTATCCATAATTATGTAAACTATATACACTGTGTGTATATTTATATTTTTTTAGGGAAATTCCACTTGATTTCCAAGCTAGGAAGAGTGGAGAAGAGTGTGGAAGCACACGGTGGAGCTGTCCTTGCAGGAAGGTGGAATTATGAGGGAACAGCCCTGGTTACAGGTGAGCATTCCTATATTAATAAAGTGTTTTGAAACCTAAAATAATAATTGCTCTTTTTTTTTTTTTGTCTTAATTATCACTGAGGTTGTTATCACCTTGTTTATTAGGAGTGGATTTTGCACGATTCAATTAATGCTATTTTAGCTGAGTGTTGTTCATTTTAATGAATAGACCTAGTAAAAGTATTTCTCTTTTTTTCATTTTAGTCATCTAATCTACTTGAAAGCAAATGTTTTAATATCAGGGTGCTTAGATGGTTTTGTGGCTGTTCTGAACTTCAGAAAGGAGAATATTTCATTTCTTTTTTTTTCTATCTGTTACAAGAAAAACTTGCTAAGTTGGTACATTTAAATCCCTGCACATTTGGAGGTTTTTAGCCAAAAAGGCTCATTGATCTTGAATATTCCTGTGCTTTATTCCTTAATTATCAGTAATTATCACCTCCAACCTGTTTATGTTAATACTAGGGGAATGAGCCCACAATTTCTTCATTTCCACACCATTTTTTTTGTCCCAAATCTTTTGTTACTTAGTTGCTTTTGGTGGTTTTTGTCCCAAATTCTATCTGGTGTTAAGGGGAGCTGCTGAAATTCCCTGTGCTGGGCTTTCTGGTGGTGTCAGCCTCCTGCTGATGGAGCACAGCTGATTCCTCTGGACAAATTCCAGCTCAGGCCACAAGAACTGAAGATAATTTTGGATCTGCTCGTTTCCAGACTCTGAAATGCTGCTTCAAGGAACTCTGTCTGGCCTGTTCCTCTGAAATCCCAGAGGGACGGAAATATTGTTCCTTTTAAAGACAGCTTTGCCTCAGGAACTTCTCCAAAGACAAAGTCAAAATTGTCTTTTGAATCCCTTTTTTTTAAATTTTTTTTTTATGAGGCTGCATGACACTGACACTTTTTTGGGAGTGTGGGAATTCATCACCATTTCCAGTTTATTCTGAGGAGATCAACTCCTCCTATACCACAGCTGTACTTGGAGGAAGGGTAAATAAATCATTGCTACTGCACCACTTAAAATATTTTTATGGTCATATTTCAACTGCATCAAATATGCACGAATAAAATTTTTAATTTTGAGGGTTTTTTTTTTTAAACAATTTTTTAAACATCTAAAACAGCATTAGCCAGCTATAAAAACCTGAGATGTGGTAAATAAATTATATTTGAATGGAAGAATACCTTAATTTCACCTTTTTCCTCATCTGGATCTGGGAAGCCTGAATTGAAGGCCCAGAGCATTTTAAAAATGACACCACATCAGGAATTCTGTGCTGTCAAAACAGCCCTAACTGTGCTGTGTAGTGTTTAGCAATTAATTCTTCAATAAATAGAGTTATTTGGTAACACGCAGTTATGGTAGAAAATTGAAGCCATCCAAACAGAGTTATCTTCACTTTCACCATTTATCAGCTGTGAAATCTCCAGTTTGATCCATCAAATCTGCTCCTGCTCCCCTGGGGCTCCTTTGAGCAGCTTCTGGGCCACTGGAGGAATCAAAAATACAGAAATTGGGATAGTTCAATAATGATGGATTTTCCCTTCCTAGGAGCAGCTTCAGAAAAGAATTCAGGGATTTTCAGGAAAGGAAAACCTGTTAATCATTACAAAAGAACCATCTTAAATATTTATTCCTTCACTTTCTTCCTATTGCATGTTTGGAAGACTAAACGAAAGGAATTTACCTGTAAGAAAAGCTGGATTTATTTTAACTCAAGGGTTTCCTGAGTAAATACAAGTACTGATTAGCCTGATTCCTGCATGGCATTTGCTGATTTCTGTGCTCATTTGCAGCTGGGGAAGATGGCCAAGTGAAAATCTGGTCCAAAAGTGGAATGCTGAGATCCACTTTGGCTCAGCAAGGTGAGTTTGTGTGCTCAGAGCTCCGGCAGGACCCCTTCATTTGGCTTATTCTGAAATATATTTAAACAACAGTCCCTAAATACAGCAGTGATGGTTTGTTCAAGGGTGCTGAGGCCTTAATTAAAAATTAAATGTAAATCAGAGTTGCATTTCAGTAAGATTTTTTTAAAATGTTTCCTTTTTCAAACTGAAAGCGTTGTGATATTTTTGGGCAGCAGTCTCAGTCCCACCCGAAGGATTTGGTGCCATTTCACTGAGGATCCTCAGCTAAACTTTGTTTTTCAGACTTCATAGATGGAGCCCATGTGACCTTCTGACATTTTTGAAGAAACCACACACACCTGGGCTTGGGTTAAATGTCAGGCCCTTATCTCTGTCTGAAACAAATGATCTGAGTTCTTTCATCCTGGGGAAGGCATTTTAACCACAGCAGTGAGTGTAAGATGCATTTCAGTGCTTTTAAGGAAGTTCACGTGCAGTGTTTGACAGGTGGAAAGATAAACCAACTGAACTAGAATTTTTTAAAAAAAAAATTCAAATTGAAGCACAGATTCTTCAGTATTTCTCAGTTGATGTTGTCAAAATTTTTGTGCATTATTTTGCTTATTTGAGGTTTGAAAAAGCATATACATTAATTCTGTGCTGTAGTTTGAAATTCGAATTTTCATATTTTCATGGTTTCTGCACGTTTCTGGTGCAGCACAAAAGCACAGTTGAGTCCCCATGGGATACTGTCACCTCATATTTGTGTTTTCAGCTTAAAATCTTGTGAGGCCCTGAAATCCTTGAAATTCAGAGTCAGAATCCCACAGACGCCGTTGTAAGCATGGCCGTGCCTGGGATCAGGGCAGGATTCTGCAGGAGTGCTGATGTTTCAGGGAGGTGCATCATGTTCAACCAATTTTCCCCTTCCTTTATTATAAAAAGAAATGAAAAAATTCCCATTGCCAACATTCCTTTGCCTCATTGCACTCTTCGTGTTAGAAATAACTTTTCAGGCTCGTATTTTGGGATGATGATCCACGTCCCTGTTCTGTCTTTGGCCTTTTTTCCTCCTTGAGCTCCCTTAAAATTCTTCTTTTTGTTCCTCCTTCTCCTTACACTGAAATGTTTGTTGTATTTGGGATCCATTTTGATGAGGGAGCTTTTTTTCCGTGGATTTCTTCGATAATGAGTTGGGAACCCACAAGATTATCATGGAATCCTGGAATGGGTTGGGTTGGAAGGACCTAAAAGCGCATCCCCTCCACGGCAGGAACACCTCCCACTGTCCCAAACCTGGCCTTGGACGTTTCCTGGGATCCAGGAGCAGCCCCAGCAAATCTGGGAATTCCCTCCCAGCCTTCCCCACCCTCCCAGGGAGGAATTTATTCTTTTGGAGACACCCTCACACAAACTAAAACGATTTCAGTTAATGCTTCTCCTCCTGTGAGAATCCAAAATCCCACACAAACTCTTGGGATGATGAAGTCCGCTGTGGGATAAAGTGGATTTTCCTTCCTCAAATCCCAATTTTCTGCCTTTTTCCCTCCTTTTCTCCCAGAATATTCCTGTTAATCCCTGCACTGTGCCTGTTCCTCTGGGTTTTCCAGGGTGTTGGCAGCGTTTTCCCAGCCCAGCCCTTGTTAAGTGCAGAAGGAAATGAGTTAACTCAGCTCCTGCTGTTAAGCCCTGGAAATTGTGGTTAAGTCCTCAACCATCATAAAAAAAAAAGGGAAACATTTGGTTTAAATAGAAAACTCTTCTGATTGTTAGATCAGCATTAGGACTGGACAGGAAAAAAAAAAAAAAAAAAAAAAAAAAAAAGGAGTTTATTTAGAATTTCTGCTCCAGCTGGTGACAGAATTTATGGCATTTTCACCAGGAATTGCCAGGAGGAAAACAGCCAGAGCCACATTGCTCTAATATATGTTGTGTTTCTGGGATTTGTCTGCTCTGATGGTTGACAAGTGAAAAAAAAAATCTGCCATAATTCTGTATTTTTAAGGAATAAAATCCCCTAACAGCAAATCTCTGAAATACAGAACTCTCCCAGGAGCGACGACGCCGGGTCTCAGTTTAGAGGGTGAATATTTGGGAGCTCAAATGGAGTTTAACCATAACAAAAATCAGCTTTTTGCACGGAGAGAAGTGAGGAGATACTGGGTGATTTTAGGGCACTTGTAGCAGTTCAATCGCTTCATTATCTAAATCTCATCAAAATATTCCCGTACAAAATTATTCCCGAGTCATTCTTGGAAATAGAATTTAGGATGCCAAAATTGTCACTGAGAATTTTACCCTCTAAGAGCATTTTTAAGCTTTGGGGGGTTTTTTATTACCATTAAAAAATGGGTTTTTTGAACAATTTGAATTCAGTTGCTCAGTTTAATACTTGGAGATGCTTTTTACTTAGCTTCCTTAGTTTTATTTCAAGGAATCAAGTAGCAAAATCCTTTGATTTTTCTTCAGAGGAGACAAATCCTGTCAAATAATACGGAAAATATTTGCATAGTTGGCAAGTCTGACTTTTTTAAATTCTTTTTTATTTCCTTGGATGTTTTTCCATCTAATTTTGCTTTATTCTGTTTTCAAAAAATCCAATTTGAAAACTGGAACATGATTTTAAAACGGAACAGTCAGGTTTTTTCCAGATACAAAATTCTGGGGGTTTCAGTCTAAGAAAGTTTCAGTTAATTGGGAAAAATCTGTCAAGTCTGTGGGCCAGTTTTATTTATTGCCGTTTATTTTGGAAGTTACTTGTGAATGGGATGTTTGTGCAGCAAAACAAAAAATCTCTGCTAATTACGGTGCCCAAAAATCTAAAAAAGAATAATTTAGGTGCAACACGAAGCTTTTTCCTCCCACATTTGTGTTCAGCCTCATAATTTGGGGTGAAAAAAATTCATTTTCTGATGTCTCTTGGTGAGTATTATTTTGATTTTCTGTATGCCTGGAGTGGCAGTTGGGACTTAACTTGTATCAGTGGATAAAATCTGAATATAAATACAAAATGCAGCTATTTCCTGTTGCTTTTCTGGACTTGAAACAGTTTCTTTGTAAAAGTTTTAGAAACTGATAATGTGGTAAATTGCAATCGATGAAAAGACTTGAGAACCGTGTAATGTATATTTATATAATACTGCATTGCCTACATTGATATTGATGTACTCTAATATATTTTATGAAATAATTATGAATTGGATTTTATGTACTTAAATATATTTCTATATATTATATATAATTACATATTGAACTTATTATGCACTGTTGTATCTTATCCATGTTATTACTTAGATATTAAAATAATATATGTTGTTGCTGTAATTATGATATATACTAAAATACAGTATATTTTAGTAGACACGTTTAGAGGACAGGTGCCTTGCTGTAGGAATTCCTGCAGGGTTTGTTCAGCTGAACCCCAGGAGTGTTTTCCATGGTTTTTTCCATGGTTTTTTCCATGTTTTTTCCATGTTTTTTCATGGTTTTTTCATGGTTTTTTCATGGTTTTTTCATGTTTTCCCCGTGTTTTCCCCATGTTTTCCCCATGTTTCCCCATGTTTTCCCCATGTTTTCCCCATGTTTTTCCCCATGTTTTCCCCATGTTTTTCCCCATGTTTTTCCCCATGTTTTTCCCATGTTTTTCCCCATGTTTTTCCCCATGTTTTTCCCCATGTTTTCCCCATGTTTTCCCCATGTTTTTCCCCATGTTTTCCCCATGTTTTTCCCCATGTTTTTCCCCATGTTTTTTCCCATGTTTTTCCCCATGTTTTCCCCATGTTTTTCCCCATGTTTTTCCCCATGTTTTTCCCATGTTTTTCCCATGTTTTCCCCATGTTTTCCCCATGTTTTCCCCATGTTTTTCCCCATGTTTTTCCCCATGTTTTTCCCCATGTTTTTCCCCATGTTTTCCCCATGTTTTCCCCATGTTTTTCCCCATGTTTTTCCCCATGTTTTTCCCCATGTTTTTCCCATGTTTTTCCCCATGTTTTCCCCATGTTTTTCCCCATGTTTTTCCCCATGTTTTTCCCCATGTTTTTCCCATGTTTTTCCCATGTTTTTCCCCATGTTTTTCCCATGTTTTTCCCCATGTTTTTCCCATGTTTTCCCCATGTTTTTCCCCATGTTTCCCCCATGTTTTTCCCCATGTTTTTCCCCATGTCTTTCCCCATGTCTTTCCCCATGTTTTCCCCCATGTTTTCCCCATGTTTCCCCCATGTTTCCCCCATGTTTCCCCCATGTTTCCCCCATGTTTTCCCCATGTTTTTCCCCATGTTTTCCCCCTGTTTTCCCCCTGTTTTTCCCCATTTTCCCCATGTTTTTTCCCATGTTTTCCCCATGTTTCCCCCATGTTTTCCCCATGTTTTTCCCGATGTTTTCCCCATGTTTTCCCCATGTTTTTTTCCATGGTTTCCCCATGTTTCCCCCATGTTTTCCCCATGTTTTCCCCATGTTTTTTTCCATGTTTCCCCCATGTTTCCCCCATGTTTTCCCCATGTTTTCCCCATGTTTTTCCCTGTTTTCCATGCCCACAGGAGCAGCAGTGTACTCAGTGGCCTGGGCACCCGACTCTGACAAAGTTCTCTACACCTCAGGGAAGCAGCTGATTATTAAACCCCTCCAGCCAAATGCAAAAGTTCTGCAGGTACCACCAATTATCTGATTAATTAATAAGATTTCTTGGCGTAAATAAAGATCCAGAAGCCTTTCCTCCTGTGAAGGAGCAGCTGTTGAAAACAAGATTTCAGTGCAGCTTTTTGTGCTTTGAGTCTGCCTCCTTCAGGCTTTATTTAAATTATTTCTCTGCTAAATCAGAAAATCGTTAAGGTTGGTAAGAAACCTTCAAGGTCATCAAGTGCAGCGGGTGGGAAATATTAAAACTAGAAGTTGTCAGAATGGCTGCATCTGTTGAATTGATTTTTTTTCCCTGTTTCAGTGGAAAGCCCACGATGGCCTGATTTTAAAAACTGACTGGAATTCAGTGAACGATGTGATTCTTTCTGCAGGGGAGGATTGTAGATACAAGGTGAGCTCTGGTTTCGATTTTAACTACGTGACCAAAACCATTGATCAGATATCCTGAAATTCTGAATTTTATCACGGAGGCCCAGAATTGAATGAGAAATATTACGCTTTTCAAGGAAAAAAAAAAAATTGCATTATTTATAGATACACCTCGCTCTGTGTAATAACCAAAAATAACAAATCTTTTTTAAATACGGCAGGATAAAAGCGGGTAAAATGGGAGGGAAACAAAAATAAAAATATGTACAAATAAAAAAGGGGTTATTTGAATTAATATAAGCTGACATATCAAATTAGAGGAGATAAACCTGCTCTTTTCTACCACAGGAACATCAGTGAATCCCTCAGTAAATTTTAAAATACATTACTGCGTATTTGGATGCAGGAAATACATTAATATAATCTGCATCCAAAATGCAAAGCACCTTTTATGTATCTTCCCTTAAATAAAAACTGATTTTTAAATGTGTCATGTATTGGTTCTGGCATTTAATTGTGTAGCTGCTGTGATAGAATATAGACAATTAAGCAATTTTAAAAATCCAATAAATTATGAAGTTGTTTTGTGGATTGGTTTCCTGGTATTCTGTTGATTTCCATTAAAAAATCTCTTTTTTTTTTTATGATTTGCAGAGGGGTTTCATGATTGCAAGCTGAATAAACCTCGTTGTTCTTTTATAGATTTGGGATAATTTACAGAAAATAAAACCCAGGGGTGCAAAATATTTTATACTGAATATTTTATCCAGAGTTAGGTGGCATTTGCCATGGCAAAAAGCAAAGTCTGTTGCATTAAATAAACCAATTCTAATTAAATAATAATAATTTTATATATATAAAATTATATAATTACACTTAATTAACTTGGTTAATTATTTCTGCAATTTCTATGTCATGAGGGAAAATGATGCTTCTGGAATAATAAAAGTAGAACGAGTGTATATATAAAATAAAAGTGAGTTATAATACAGGTGATTTTTCCAGTTACACTAAAACATGAGGGAAAAATTATACTTCTAGAATAATAAAAATGAAAAAAAAAAATTAAAAATGAGCTATAATACAGGTGATTTTTCAAATTACAGTGAAAACATGAGGGAAAATTATACTTGTGGAGTAACAAAAATATATATATAAACCTAAAGTGAACTGTAATAATGGTGATTTTTGCAATGACACTGAAACATGAGGGGAAATTATAATTCTGGAACAATAAAAATGTAAAAAATATTAAAAATGAGCTGTAATACGGGTGATTTTTCAAGTTATTTTTCAGTGAGAGGAAATTATACTTCCGGAGTAACAAAAATACAAAAAATATATATATATATAAGAAAGTGAACTGTAATAATGGTGATTTTTGCAATGACACTGAAACATAAGGGGAAATTAATCTTCAGGAATAATAAAAATGCAAAATATATTAAAAGCGAGCTGCAATACAGGTGAATTTTCAAGTTATACTGAAAACATGAGAAGAAATTATACTTCTGGAGTAACAAAAATACAAAAAAATATATATATATAAACAGAAAGTGTTCTGTAACAATGGTGATTTTTGCAATGACACTAAAGCATCCTTCTGGAATAATAAAAAGGCACCCAAAGCGAGCTGGCAGGGCTGGAAATTTGAATTTTGCCGCAGGTTTGGGACAGTTTTGGCCGTGTCCTGTACAATTCCCAGCCCCACGAATATCCCATCACCTCCATTGCCTGGGCTCTGGATGGAGAATTATTTGCCGTGGGATCTTTCAACACTTTACGTCTCTGTGATAAAACTGGGGTGAGTAAAACTCTGCAAGTTTGTTCTGTATGTATAAAAAATTTTGTAAAATTTAATAAAAAATAATATATATATAAAATTTCGGAGTCAAACTCCAAATTTGCACTGATACAGCAAATATTCCTCAGGATATCAGTGTACAGGTGGGTATTTTGTTAGCAAAAAGTTGCTTGTGATTGTCAGCACCTTTTTTTGCTGATCAGAACATTTTATTTTTAATGATATTTTGCCTTTTGGGGCGTGAAATTCTTTACCTGAAAGCCGCAGAGTTCACAAACATCTCCCGTGATCGTAACTCGTCACAAATTGCAATTTTTACCCGTCAAAAAGGAGCGTGTAACAACAGGCTGAAAGAAAAGGAAGTGGAAGGACCATATCCTGCACTTTTACTGTTTAATCTTTTTATTTCCCTTGATGGTTTACTCCTGAATCGTTGTTTTTATAGGATTTTTTTGCAATTTGGTCTCCAATTTAAATAAATCTAATGCACCTTCATTGGTGCTCTGAGTTAGCACGGATTGAGCTCGTTGTCTCTCTGGGTTCCCTGTGGTTCTGCACATTTTTTGCTCAGATTTTTTGCACCAAACTTTGATTATTTGGGACGTTTATTGTCCCATTTTCTTGTGTTTATTGGTCTTTTTTGGGGAAAAAAAAATCGCCGTGGTGTTTTGGGTGTGTTCAATCACGGTTCATCTCCCCATGGATTTTATCAAATATTTTCAATTCATGAAGAGGAACCTTTAAAGATTATTTGAGAAGAGGCATAAGGATAAAATCTGAATTTTCATATTTCTCTTTCTGGAGTGATTCTGATTCCACTGATTTTCACTGACAGTGCATAAATAGAATTTAATTGCAAGTTTGTAAGTAAAATTTAATTTTAATTATCTTGAAAGAAAAGTACTCAAATGCAGTTTTCTGCTGCAAAGTGTCGATTTGGTGATTTTAAAATGTTTTATTTTAGTACCTACAGATCTGTAATTTAATTTACTGGAAGTCTGACTCAGCTAAAAAGCAGTGTTTTAATCAGTATTAACTGTTGATTATTGGGAATTTTAATGCAGACAGGTTTATTTCTTGTATAAAATTAAGATTATTTTACCTGCTTTATTACTCAACTCTTATGCAAAAATTTATCAATAACTCTTCTCCAGCACGTTTGTTCACTTTGGGGCATAATTAAATTCAATTCTTGCAATAATGCTCTTTTTTCTCTTTTTTCTTACCTCCCTGTGATGTTCAAGCAGCTTCATGGTAAAGACCAAAGTTAAAAATTTAATAATAACATTTTAAATTGTGTTTCTCTGATCAAAAATCGTGACAAGAAACAATGCATTTATATATAAAGTAAATTATTTTAGCTGGCATACAGGCAAGTTCTGTTCCCTGGGCTTTTTTTATCAGTGATAAAAAACATTAAAAGTGAAACACTGGTCAAATAAATCACTTTAAGTAGCAAATAGGGGCATTCAATTTATATTTAAATAATGCTGAATATATTTATGTATCTTCTGTTTAAGACTTACTTACCCTGAATGGGATTGATCAGTTTAATTTGATGGTTTTGTTTATTTTCCAAACTGTTTGTTTGGAAAAAGTGTTGAACATTTGTTTCCTGGTGATGTTTATTGATATATTGCTGTTTATTTGACTGTTAAATCCTGCCCTTTGCTTTGCCCCTGTCTTCAACACTCTGCTGAAAAAATTATGTGTAAAAAAAAGCAATTATTTCCATTAATCCATAATTATTAAAATTATTTCGTACATTTTTCAAACTTTTCCCTGTATTACACAGTGATTTTTGGCCATTTTCCTACACTGGCAGTTTGCAGGTTTGACTGATCCTCTTATATTTTTATATTCGATCAAATTTTTCTGGAAATTCTATTTAAAATGTGGAATATTGCCTGATATCTTTGGAAAATAGAGGAAGACATTCTGCAAACTTTTGCTCTGTTGTGCAGTCAGAAAAGGGAAACTCGAGTTACTTCTTTTCTGGATTCATTTAATAAAATGAAACTTTGAGAACTCCTGGGTTTGTTCTTGAGAGAATTCAGTGAAAAATGAATTAAGGCACAGGAAAAGTAGAACCCAAAATATTGCATGGAGTCACAGTCAGACCTTTCCTAAAAAAAAAAAAATAAAACATCCTTGTATTTAGGAATTCCACAGCAGCTATTCCAGTTTTTAAATTGTTTCTATTTAAAAATGAAGAGCTAAAATGATTTTTTTTTTTTCTGATAAGATTTTATGGCCGTGATAAATGCCCCAGACATCTGCAGGGAGCATGAATCACTGGAGTGCTCTGAGTTACGCAGAGCCTTCGAAACAGCTGGGGAAAAAAAAGCTTGGAGATGGCTTTTTCTGGGTTTTGTTTGTTTGTTTTTAACGTAGGTTACGATCTGGAAATATTTGAGTGATTTTTCAGTGGCCTGAAGGGAAAAAAAAAAAAAAATTCATTAAAAAAAGGAATTTTTGGGAATGGATCCCGTCAGAGCTGCAGCGTCTCTGCTTTCCATGGAAAAGTAGCTCCAAAAAAAACCCATTCCTGGAGCTCCTTGGGGTGGTTTTTAATGATGGGTTGATGTGCTTTGATTCCTTCTGGGTGGATCCCAGCTCCTTCAAAGTGTTCCCACCCCGATTCCAGCTGGGAAAAACATCTGGGAGGGAGGTTCCAGGGCTGCAGGCAGCCTTTAATTACTGGGGTTAATTACTGGGGCGTGTTTGGGGCTGAATTCATCCTGGCCAGGCGGAGGAGCAGTGATGGACTGGTCAGAAATGGGGATTTCCTTCCTTGGGTTCAAAAATGGGGATTTCCTTCCGTGGAATTCAAAAATAGGAATTTCCTTCCTTGGAATTCAAAAATGGGGATTTCCTTCAGTGGAATTCAGAAATGAGATTTTCCTTCCCTAGTGCATCTCGCACAGACAGGGGGTGATGGGGAAGGTGAAGCCCTAAAATCAGGGCTTGAAAATGGAAATTCAGGCAGTGCCAGCATCACCTTTTACTCACCCTGGGGTGGAAAAAAAGAGATTTCATTCCACTCGGGATTCCCAAACCAGGAGCACCACTGGGGTTGGATTTCACCCGATGGAATTCCCTTCCCACTGAACCTTTGAAGTCCAACACATCTATTTTACTGATTTTTTTTGGATTTCCTTCCTCCTAAATCATACAAAGACTTGGAGTTTTGGGATTTCCTTCCACCTGTGCGCTTTTTGGGATCATTTCATGTATCCGAAAGTCAATCCAATGTTTTACATTTATCTTCAATCACAGGATTTTTATTATTGATTTGCTCTTTAAGACTTCAAATATATTTTGAATATTCAGGTAGTTCTTCAATTAGTACATTTGTTAAAAATATTCTATTACATAAAGAGGAAATAATTGAGATTTGCTTCTTGGTTTAAAATCTCCTTTAATATTGTCCTAAAATTCCCTAAAAAGGTTATTTCATTTTTATTTGTCATCCATTTTCAGGGAAACATCTTTGGAGATTCAGGATGATTCTTGTTTTTCATATGCAGGAAATTGGGAAAAGTGTCTTGGTCTGAAAATTATTTTGGCAAGAATGTATTAATAAGGATTTAAACTTCATAGGAGTCTCATGGATAAGGCTGAGGGAATGAGAAGTTAAGGTCTTTGCTGGAGGAAATTTTTAATTAATCCTTCACTTGGACAGTAACAGAGTGGAGGAAATGTAATTATTTCTTAAGCACCTTTATTTTATGTAGTCATTGCCTGAATTAATAAATGAGGATACACCTGGAATAAATTATGAGTAGAAAACCGTGACTTTTTAATTTCTGCTTTACCTGATGCTTTTCCTCTTTGTTCTTCCCAGAGTCATCAACATCCAATCCCAATGCAACAAAAACTTCATTTATTGTTGCTTCTTGAAGAAGCCCAACCCTGCCAAACCTATTGATGACAATAAATAACTTCTAAAAAAATCCAGAATAATTAAAATTACTATTTTCTCTCTCTTTTTTTTTTTTTTCCCAGTGGTCTTATGCCCTGGAGAAGCCCAACACTGGCAGCATTTTTGCCATCTCGTGGTCCAGCGATGGCACCCAGCTGGCCGGAGCGTGTGGGAACGGCCAGGTCATCTTTGCCCACGTGGTGGAACAACGCTGGGAGTGGAAAAACTTGGAAATCACCTTAATTAAGAGAAGAACCATGAAGGTGAGATCACCTCCGAGCTGGGCAGCCTGATCCCAAAGCTCCTTTGAACGCAAAATCCGAATTGTGTTCCCAGACGTTGACTCACAGCCGTCGGTTCTTCGGGATAACGGAGGTTTCCATCCTTCCACCTTTTCCAAGCTCCACGTTTGGGCTCAAGCATCAAGTTCCTAAATTCCTCATTAGACCCTTAAATGGAGTTTTTTAATCTATTCCTGTTGGGTTTGGAATTGGGAGGAGCTGGAGCAGCAGCAGGGCTGGATTTGGGGTTGGGGCCGTGGGTGGGATGTTGTGAGTCAGCGTCTGGGAACACGCAGCACAAATCGGCTCAAAATTCCCAATTTTTCCCCTCATTCCCAGACATCGACTCGTACCAGATGGAGTTGGGAATGATCTCCGTGGGATTTCAATTCTCTTTTTGAATGTGCAAAAAGTGAGGAACTCTAGCTGACCCCGAGCCATTTTTAATTTTCCTTGTTTTACAGTGATTTTATTCCTATATATTATGTAGGAAAATCCTGCAAAATCCTACAAAAAAACTCGAAGATGGATTTTTTTCCCCCGAGTATTACAGTGGCAAAGTTAATTAGCAATGCTGTGGTGGGCACTGCAATTAACATATCCTTAAATTAACATATCCTAGGAATGGTTTCTAGGCTCTTGGAATAATTGAGTCCTTGTTTTGCAATTGGTGCATAACGGAGAACATCAGAAGGAAGTTAGCACCCTCAGAACGGTGACATCTTCAAAAAAAACCCCCAAACCCCACAAAAACGCAGGATACATTTTTGTTTGACGTCCCCCCTTGGTGTTTTAGCTCCCTAAAAGCTCCGAGCTGAAACATCTGTGTTGATTGGAGGCAAATTCTGATTTTCTTGAGCAAGTTTTAAGCAGAATAACAAAACCACAAGCTACTCACCCCAGCCCATCTCCTGAATCCAAGTGCTTCCAAGTGTGGAATCATTGAAATTCCAGAGCTCTGCAACATCTTCATCCCCATCCTGGATATTGCTGGATTGTTTAGATGAAGTGTTTATTTCAGTAACACTGACATTTATTTAAATAACAGTGAAATAAGCATTTCAAATATTTCGTAATATTCAAATTTTTCAAATTTCAATATTCAAATATTTCAAATATTCAGATAATCCGCAGCTGAACCATCTGAAAATGGGAATTTTCAATCCTCCTCCATCTCAAGTTATTTTCTCAGCAGGAATATTTCTTTAATTAATTTTCATTTGGGCTCTGTTGTTGAATTCTGTGACCATTTCCCTTTGCTCAGGTGCACAATGTCATCAACGATGCCGTGGATTTGTTGGAATTCCGGGACAGGGTGATTAAAGCCTCCCTGAACTATGGATATTTGGTGGTTGCCACTTCCCTGCAGTGTTACGTGTACTCGTGAGTAAATGAAATTCCTCCTCCTCACATTGTTTGGAAAAGAGTGGCAGAAACTCGATGGGAAGCGCAATAATTTAATTTCTTTTTAATCAGTTGAAATATTCGGCGCAATATCTGCTCAAAAGAGTCAGAAATATTTTTTAAATCTTTTTAAAATAAAATAAGCCATATGAATATCATTTTGCTGGGTTTTAAGACTCTTGGGGCAGCTGCTGCTGGTGTGAAGGGGTGAAATAATGAAGGCAAAAGTGTTATTCCATCGTATTTTGTGCTTATCAGGGTTCTTTGGTTTCCTAAATGCTGTTTGAGGTTGGAAAAACTCCCTTTTAGGTATATTTGAAGATGAAAAATGTGTGTTTTGCTAGCTGAATCCAACTTTGTGTTTGAAATGTGTGGAAATTAGTGATTTTAATGCTGATTTTTTTTTTTATATTTGCAGGACAAAGAACTGGAACACTCCATTGATTTTTGACCTGAAGGAAGGAACTGTGAGTTTGATCCTCCAAGCAGAAAGGTACCTGGCTTCTTAAAATGCTCACTCTCAATATGATATAACTAGTAAATAAATAATTACATTAAATAATTTATTACATATATTATAAATAAGTATATGTGTTTATTTATAATAAATTTATTTATTATGTGCACTTATGTAACGAACCAAATAAGCTCAAATTGAAATACCGGAAATAAACAAAAAAATACCCAGATAAAATCATCAGTATTTCACATAACAAATATTCCTCCTGGAAAAAGATAATACTTTAAACCCAAACTTTTCCATACAGAACTTCCAGGATATCTTGAAAATTTAAAGCTCAGGAGTGATGGAAACCGGAAGAACAGCTGAAGGATATTAAACAATGACTTTCCCATTGCTGAAAATACCGTTTTTATATTATTTAGTAATTTACTTCCTTGTTGTTGGGGTTATTTTTTCCTTTTTTTTAGGCATTTTCTTCTTGTGGATGGTGGAGGACTTTATTTATATTCCTATGAAGGCAGATTAATTTCCTCTCCAAAATATCCAGGCATGAGAACAGACATTTTAAATGCCAAGACAGTGTCCCTGAGCAATGACACCCTGGCAGTGAAGGACAAAGCTGATGAGAAGGGTAAATTCTGCTTTATTTAGGATAAAAAGACATATATTTATTATAAAAATGAATTCAAGTTATGAGTCTTGCTTAAAATCAATTTTAAAAAATTTCAAGAGAATGGTTTGGTGCTGAATTCCCAGTTGATCCGTGGAACATTTTACAGAAAACACTTGAATGAAATTTTTACTCCCTGATGGGATTTTTCAATTTTCTCTCTTTCTAAACACTCCCATTCGTTAAATTGTGGGTTAAGATTGAGTCCATCTGATATTGGAAATGTGGATTTAATTCAATTTCTGGGTGCAGACTTTTATCACAATTCGGTGTCGTTCCTGTAAAGCCCCATTGAGATGGGAAATGAGAAACAGGGATAAGAAGTGAAAATTCAGTTTTTTATTATAAGATTTCTTTTTCCCCACCGTGTGACAATCACTGCTAAAGCTCACACAGAATATTTTATCCACTTGCACTAAATTACACTCAGAAAAGAATGGAATCGCTGGAAAAATCCATTAAGAGCTGCTTTTAATTAATAAATGATATCATTATTTTTCTTCAGTTATCTACATATTTGAAGCTTTATCTGGGAAGCCGCTGGGTGATGGAAAACCTCTGACCCACAAGGTAAAGTAAATCTCTTTATTTTACTCAGAAATTAAGAATCACTAATGGTTTTCCTCAATAATGGGACTAAAAAGCCATTAGAGGTTTTAAATTCTTGATAGAAAGGAGCTTTTTTAGCTGGCTTTTAATGCTTTGTGTTGTCTTCGGAATAGTTTTAATCTTCATGAAATTCAGTTTATGAAATCACAGAATCGTGGGGTGGGTTGGGTTGGAAAGGACTTTAAAATAATCTTCATTCTGAGATAAATAATGATTTATTCCACTGAGAAATCACACACAAAATGTTTTTCCAGCCTAGTTTATCAAAGAATTTTGTGCCTTGTTTTTAGGAAAAAAAAAAATCTATTTGGTTGCCCAAATCTAAAATCTCCAAAATAAAAATTAGATATTTTCTTTTATCTTTTCAGACAGAAATTGTGGAGATTGCTTTGGACCAGAAAGGACTGACAAGTGAGAGAAAAATTGCTTTTATTGATAAGAACAGAGATCTTTTCATCACCTCAGTGAAAAGGTTTGGGAAAGAGCAGAAGATTGTCAAAATAGGTGAGAAAAATTCAAATTGATGTTTGGGAAGATGCTGGGGGCGGGGGGAAATAAATTTTTATTTAATACAAGAGATAACATTTTGCTTAATTAATAGTGAAATTGAATTAAAAAAAAACCAACAACTGTGGCTTTTATATGATAGAGGTAGAAACAATTTTAGTAAATTTTATCTAAGTTCTGATAATTCTTTTATCAGCTCCATACAAAGCAGCTTTTAAAATGTTACAATTTGGGATTCAAACCTTAGAAAAGCACCAAAAAACGCCGAATTTTGAATTTTAACTGAACCCAGTTAAAACTCCCTTTATTTCGAAGTTTCTCCCAGAAACGTCTGGTTTGTTCCTTTATCTACCAGTTTATTAATTCTCATTATTTATTGCCTGTAAACGAAGGGACAATGGTGCAAAGTGTGGCCTGGAACGACGCCTCCAACATCCTGTGTGGGATTCAGGATTCCAGGTTCACCGTCTGGTATTACCCCAACGCTGTCTATGTGGATAAAGACCTTCTCCCAAAAACCCTGTATGAAAAGGATGCCAGGTAAGAAAACCTTTTTTTTTTAACCCAAATAGGATTTATTTTAACCATTTCCCTCCTGTGGTCAGGAGAAGGAAAAGCCGGCTTTGCGACGTTGAAAATTCTCCTTTTTCTCGATCGGGAAATGAGGAAAAAGGGTTTTGTAAGGAAAATTGTGAATGATGAGGCAGGGTTTCAAAGTGGAGCAGCATCCGGAGGTAAAAGCAAAGTTTAAATTCTCCCTCCTAAAACATTACCTCAGCTTTTGTATAAAAAACAAGCAGTAAACATCCGAACTGTTGCCCTGGTTTTTCTGAGTTTTTAAAGCCTTTTGAAATGGAGTCAGATCTTTTAGTTACTGTACAATATTGGAGCAGTTTTCTACCTTTCCCACAGATGTAACATAAACAAACCCTTTGTTTTTCATTCTCTGTCCTTTGTTTGCATATTTCTAACCCAAAAACAACTGTAACTGACAATTGATCTGGCCACTGAGGCTGAGGGGTGGAAACCCCAAAAAGCCAATCTTCAGCCAGACCCAGAAATGTATAAAAAGTAAAAATAAACAAAGGGCTCTCTTCTCTCCGCTCTCTCGGCTGGGAGCTGGATCGGAAGGACCTCTGCGGAAATCTCTTGTCTCGTGTGAGTGCTTTGTGTGTGTCGGTGACACCGAACTAAAAGCAGCAAAGCACTGGGTGACAAAAGCTCGCTCTTCAATCCCTGGGTGCCCCGGTGAAGGCGCGCTGACGCCTCTGCCCCTCTGTGTCCCGCAGCGAGTTCAGCAGGAGCCCGCAGATCGTGAGCTTCGTGGGGAGCCGCGTGACGGTGAGGAGGGCCGAGGGCGCCCTGGTGCACCTGCGCATCTCCCCGTACCCCGGCATCCTGCACGGCCACGCCGGCGCCTCCGCCTGGGAGCACGGCGTCCGGCTCTGCCGCTTCGTCAAGGTACGGCTGCTCCGGGGCTTCCGCCTGCCCGTCCCTGGGGTGATGGCAGCCTGGCTTCTCGCTGAGGGTTTTCCTCGGGTTCTGTTCCGAGGCCCTGAGCCGGACGCAACAAAGAGACGGGGTCTTTGGGTTCTGATTTTTCAAGGTTGAGAGCTTTGTTTATTGTTTCTTATCTTACAATTCTCTCGGTGCCCAGCAAAGGTCTGTGCAGCTGCTCGGGTATCTGGCGACTCCTCCCCACTGGGCTGTCGTTATCTTTTATACTAATTGTCACGTGTTCTTTATTTATTGTTATTTGCCAATACCTATCACTTATACTAAACAGGTCATCCCTACTTTGACCCAGTCTCCTTAAACTGCTTTGTGCCACCATCTCTGCAGGAAATGGAGTGAGGGAAGAAGAAAGAAGCAGGAGACAACGCCCCAAATTCTCCATTTTGCTCCCATTCACTGCCATACTAAAAACCCAAAACCACTGTTTCTCACCCTGTGATAAGCTAAACTCCTCTCTTTCACACTCCCGTGACCTGCAATCCATCCCGCAGTGCAGGAAGCCTTTCCCATGGACTGGGATCAAAGCCAGTGTCCCTCTGGGCTCTGGGCCGGGGTCCCAGACCCCCCTGCCCAGGTCTCTGACCCTCCAGGGCAGCCAAAGGAATGCCCTGGACTCCAACATTTTTTAAAGCCTTTTGATTGTTCATAAGATGGAGTCAGTCTTTTTTAGCTTCTGTACGATACTAGGAGCGGTTTTTGCCTTTTCTCACACGTGTCACATAAACAAGTCCTTTGTTTTTCATTCTCTGTCCTTTGTTTGCACATTTCTAACCTGAAAACAATTGTAACTGACAGTTGGTCTGGCCATTGGGCTGGGAGGTGATAAGTGCAGAAGCCAACCCGCAGCCAGACCCACAAATGGATAAAAAGTAAGAAACAAACAGGCAGAGGGCTCTCGGCTCAGCCTTGGGCTCTCTGGGAGGAACACCTCTGCCCTGCAAATCCCTGGTCTCCGTGTGGTTGCTTTGTGTGCTGTGATCCCAGGTACTGATGGTTTTCTGTGTTCTTTAATAGCGAGCTCTCCCTGTCAGGTGGTGCAGTTCATTTCCCTGCTTTGTCTCTCCTTTTTGCTTTGGTTGCTCGTGGAAAGTGATGTGGTTTTCTTAATTCCTTAACATAATAATTCCGTAAATTCCGTGGTAAATGATAATTCTAATTTTTAGTCGCGCCAGAATCCAGCTGGATTGAACAGAGTTGCTCCCAGAATTCAGTTCTAAACTTAAATTCTCAGGTCTAGGCCTTAATTTAACCAATTAAATTTCCCAATTACCTGTTAATTGCCATATTTTATTTCACTTCTTTTTATTTTTTTTCCTTTTCCATTGCGTTCATTTGTATTTATTTAGGCAACAGCAACAGATGAGGTGAGTGTGGTAGTTTTTAAAACAACAAAATCCCTTCAAACCTTCCTTCCCATTTATTCCTAGAAAAGTTTAGCACTTTTGTCGTGACCTTAAATGTGTATTTCAGATATTTGTGTCACCAGCTGATGCACATCCCGATAATTTGCGTTGCATAATTAGAATTAATTGTAACAGAATATTTATTTGCAACATCTCACATCGCCTGATTTAAGCATCCGAGTCAGGATATTTTGATTTTGGCGGGCCAAGGAGAGAGTAAAAAGTATTTCCAATCAGGAATAACAAAATGGGTCATATTTCTGAAGGGGAAAAAAAAACCAGCAAGAAACAATTGGGAACCATCAAGTTGCAACTCCAGGAAATTTCATCTCCTGGATAATTTCAGGCTGAGCTTTCAGCATTTTATCACCTGATTTTCTAAATAAAAGGGGATTGGGAAGAGAACATGACAAAGATTTTAGGAGCATTTGTTCTCTGTACAGTCTGAATTTTCCCAAATTCTGGGCTTCCTGCAGGAGGGTTTGTCCTGACTGATGGAAAAGGCAGTTGGGAAATACGGGAATGTATTCAGAACATCCTCAGTGCAGCTGTTAATTCTGATTTCAGTCAAGAGCGATCCTTCTAAAAACCTTCACGTGTTTCCAGATTTCTTATTGAACACGCTCAACAAAAACGTTAAAACCACCTTCATTCCTGGGCTAGCAAGTCCAAAATGACATTTTTCCTGTCTGAATAGAGTTTTAGATGTGGTCGTTTAAACTATATTAAAATATGGTTTGTTAGTGTGCCTTTGTCATAATTGTTGTCGCTTGAAAATCCATCAAAGTGTCATTTAGGATCTTCCTAGGTTCTGAGTTCACGGGCTTGTGCAAAATACCCAAAATAACCAAAAACCCCTCAAAGGAACAATAAAAGTAATAAAAAAAATAATAATGAGGGGTAATATTATTATTACCATTAAGGTTTTCTAATTCCTAGTTCCGAGAAATCATGAATAATTTCCTAATAAGAGATTTAGACCACAGAGAAATGCAATATTACACATCATTTTCAGGCCTCGTGTAGCTGCTTTGAGGAGCCATTTGCAGCATGATAATAAACATTTGAGGGTTGACAAGTTGTTTTTATTCTGAATTTCAGGATCAGACCCTTTGGGCTTGTTTGGCTGCCATGGCAGTGGCCAACAAGGACATGACCACAGCTGAAATCGCCTACGCAGCAATCGGCGAGGTAAGGAAACGCAATTGAGAGAAAACGTAATTAAATCCCAATTAAACAGTTACAGAATTAATTTCCTTGCTGTCCTGCTCCTGAGCAGATTGACAAAGTGCAGTACATCAATTCCATCAAGGATCTGCCATCCAAGGAGTCCAGGCTGGCTCACATGCTGCTCTTCAGTGGGAACACGCAGGAGGCTGAGACGCTCCTGCTTCAGTCAGGCCTGGTTTACCAAGCTATCCAAGTCAACATTAATCTTTACAACTGGGAAAGGTAGGGGGTTTTTCCCATTAAAATACGTTTTCCTGATTATTTCCATCAGTTGTTTTATTGCTGACTCTTTTTTTTTTTTTTTTAATCTTTTAATCAGCCACAGTTTCAAATAAATTAAATCGTAGCCTGACAAAAAACAGAAAAAAAACCCCAAAAAAAACAAACCCACAGCGTTTTGGTGTCGTATTTACAAAGTACAAATATTTGGTGATAAAAGCCCGAAATATTCCTGGAAGCGTTTTGAAATAACATTTTGCTTTCTCATGAGTGCTAGCACAGAGGAGCCCTCAGTGATGCCCCAGACTGGCTGGGGAATTTGGGCTGCTTTAAAATGTCTTGGAGCTAAAAATAAAGCTGTGGCTACTCAGACTCCCAGCATTGTGTAGGTGGAGAAAATGTGAATTGAGGCTGAGAAAACAAAGGAGGAATTTCTCCTTTGAACAAAACCCCCACGTTTTCTGACAGAATCCTCTGAGTTGTTTGCTCCTGATTTCTCTGCTGTTAACATTCATATATTCAGGCAAAAGGTTGATTTTCCCCCACAAATCTGTAATTTTGTTTTGTTAGGAAGCTGTGCCAGGGGAGGTTTAAGCTGGATATTAGGAAAAGAATATTCTTTTATTCTGTCATCTGAAAACTCTCTGTATATCAAATATCAATGTTCTTAAGCCATTGAGAAGAAACCAATTGTGAGTGACGAATTAAATTAATCCAATGTCTGATCTTTTCCACCTATACAATACTATAAATAATATATAGAATATATTATAAATGTGTGTTTTGAGTGTTCAGAACCTATTTCTGACTAGAAAAAAGCTATTAAACATTGTTATACTTGTACTAAACTCTGAAATATTCTCCATTTCCTTGCAATAAAAAGCCTGGGGTCAAATGAATGATGTAATGAGTTATCAGTGGGAATAATTGTTGGGTATTTTTCAATACTGGCTACTTTTAACCTCCCGATCCTAACGTGGATTTGGATTTGGGATCTCTGCCCTCACCCTCAGAGTTTCTGCAAAACCTCGCTGATTGTGGTGGTGCCAGAGCATTTCCTCAGCCCATTCCTGCTTAATTCCAGGGCCCTGGATCTGGCAGTGAAGCACAGGACGCACGTGGACACGGTCCTGGCTTACAGACAGAAATTCTTGGAAGATTTTGGGAAAAAAGAGACCAACCAAAGGTTTTTGCAATATGCAGAAGGTGTAAGTGTCCCTCAGGGTTGTTCCTGCAGCTTCGCACCGTGGCGGATCTGGGAGGGTGGGATGGGTTTGCACCTCTGTTGTCCTCCTGGGGTTCGATTGTGAACATAAATGTGGAACTTTTACAGCTTTTGGCCTAATATTGGGCTGCTTGGCCAGGAATAGCTGGGCATTTGGGGTTTTATTTGAAGATTCCCAATATATATATTTAATACCTGGTAAAGATCACACAAGTGAAGGCACAGTTGTTCTCTATAAACCAGGGAGCTGAACTTCACCGTGTTTCAATGGGTCTCTCAAATATTTCCAACATTTTTGTGGCATTTTATGGATAGAAACAGTAGCAAACCTTGAAGGAATCTGGATATTTATGAACTGCAACCCGTTCTGATAAATAGGATAAACAGTTCAAGATGCATTTATTGGAAACCCTCTGCATCATCAGTAAATTGATTTATTAGTATTTCACAGATGCTGAGGGCACATCCTGAAGTTCAGAAGCTGGATCTTGGATTCCACTGGAACATTTCCACACAATTTCCCTCAGGAGAAGCACAGTTCCCATTGAGCAGCCCTTGAGCCCTTCCTGCTTTTCCCCTCCTCATTCCTCAGCATTCTGAGAGAGAAATTATCCAAAAAAACCCTTTCCTTTGTGTGAAATCCTTTTATCCCCTGCAGCTGATGGATCAGGGAACACCTCAGCTGGGAATCCACATCCTTTCATTGGACACTTGGAATAAAGCTGGATTTCTAATGGAAGTCGTTAGCTTTTAGCACTTTTGAAGGATTCTCATTTCCTAAGGGAAGCTCAGCCCCTAATGAACCATCCCACAGTAATTTACCTGGAAAATACAGAAAAATAAAGCACTGATTCCAAGCATTTTTATCCTGCAGCTTTCCCAGCTGCTGTGCAGGAAGCGTGTGTTCTGTAAATTCCATTATAGAGCAAAAATCACATAAATTCCCTGGAGATAATCCTGATTTTCTTAAAATCCTGGAGAAAGCTGTAGATTCCATAAGGATTCCTAAGGAATTCCACCTTGGCCGTGACAAGGTGTGAGCAGGATGATTTTTCAGCTTACTCAGTCTTGAAATTTGGGTCTCACTCAGGAGCCTATTTCTGGAAGGAAAAAGTCCTTTTCCTCATCATCCAGGTGCTGGAGGTCTTTGCTGGAGCTGAGAGTAGGGAGGATTCACATAATGTGAATTTTCAGCCGTAATTAAATTCTTCATGCAACCTGTCAGGCTCATAAAGCAAAATCAGAAATTGGTAAGAAAAGCAAGATTTTGTGCTGCTGTTCCTTCTCAGGGATGAAAAAGGGTCTCACTTTCCTTCTCACAACCTAAAATCCTCTTCAGGCTTAAATAAGGAGTTTTTTCCTCTCTTTTCTGCAGCCAGGCAGGATCTAAAATTGTGCTCATTTTACATACCAGGTTCTTAATACCTTACACATACCCTGAGAATCCTGGCCCCAGTCAGTGCCTCTAGAACTGAGGTATTATTATTACATTTTCACCTGAGAACGTGGGGATTTAACTTCACTTTCCCTCCTAGAGAACCTCCCCTGTTATTCCATGACTTAATTACAACAGAAAATTCCCTGTGCAGCCCTTGAAATTCTTCTCCCATCCCACCTTTGACAGTGTTAATTCCCCAGCAATAAACTGAGCTGCTCAATTACATTTTTGGATGTGTTTTTACTGCCATCAAGCACACCATGATCCATTTTTTTCCCTCGTCAAGCGTTTTTTTGGGGGGGAAGGAACAACTTTTCTCCCCACATTTGTGCTGTGTGTATTGCCTGAGGTTTCACTGCCACGGAACGCAGCCAGAAAATGCCAATTCTCTGCAGCTGGGGAAATGCCAAGATTAAAAGTAGAACATTTCTTGATGCAGCAGGGCGGTTCCAAGCAGGAATCTGATTTCTGTCAGAGCAGAGAACTGCTTCGATGTCCCCTCAGCTTCCTTGGAGGAGACATCACTCCTAAATTAATGATGCAGGGCTGCACTCTCAGTAACGGGACGCTGATGTCATGATGCTGAATTAGAAGCAGGTTCTTTTTCTGTTTTATTGCCAGGCACAATGAGATTTATTAAAATATCTCAGGCTTGGTTTGTTTTAAAGATGGAAGCTCAGTCAGAAGTCAGCTGTGTGCCTTCACATCTTTCCTGAATTTGGGTACTGGACACTTTATAATTGTGGTTTTAGATGGAATAACTGACCTGTCCTTCTCTGATGTTGAGCTCTGCGTGTTGAATTTTTCTCTTCTTACAGCTGGAAGTGGATTGGGATAAAATCAAAGCCAAAATAGAGATGGAAATTGCTAAAGAAAGAGAACGAGCAGCAGCCAGTCCTGCAGCGAGGACCAGCGTGACTGTGCAGCAATAATTCACTTTTTGGGCTCCTTCAATATTTGGTACTGGCTTGTGGTAAAAAAAAACATAAATTGCACAGCAAACATTTTGTGGGCCACAGGAGGGAGAATTTCAGTAGATTTGAATCCTTGGGGGACACACAGGATAAGTTATTTCCTTTCATTTTGAGCTGGGTTTATATTCTGGTGCCAGTGATGGCTACTTGTATGAGAAACAAAAAAAGGAATTAACTGTTCCTCCCTCAGTGATTTTAAATTTTCATTGCCATGAATATTCTTTAAGTGGGGTTGCCTCTACTGAAATCACAATTTTAACCCCAAGTGAAGCAGTTTGGTTATTTCTGCAACCTCAGGGACCTCTCCAGACTTGTTTAAATTGCCCCCGAAACAAATTTAGCAAACTGGAAGTGCTGAAAATGCAACAAAAAAGGGAACTTGAGCCTCTAAAGTACAAATATTTCCCTCACAGTTGTGGGAATACATATTTGTTAGGATGTACCACGAGTTCTTTAATAGATAATTTCAGATAATTTCAGTAACTCAGGTTTGTCCTTGAGCAAAACATTCAGCAATAAAAGGATTTTTTTTTATTTTTATATACTTTGGAGCGTGCTTTCAGGGTTGTTGGAAATAAACAGCATTTGTAGCATCTGATGTGTAAAATTGACCAGAATATTTAACATAAGAGAATATTTCCTGTATTTTTTTCTGTCCAAAGCGCTTGATTTGTAAATATTTTTTTTACATTTATGCTATTTCGTGGAGATAACATTTTTCTTTGTTTCACACCCCAAACTTGCTGCGTTCTCTCCATGTTATAAATATATTAGCAACTTATTCATCATCGACAAGGTTTTATTATGTATCTTTCAAATGTTACCAGCAAAATGTTAAATATCTGTTCATACAGCAAATTTGTAAATCGTTGTGTGATCCTTTCTTGCACAGTTCATAAATTTCTCAATAAATCCGAATAAAAGTGGAGGTTTTTAATGGATCTGAAAGCTAGGGAAAAAAAAGAATATTTGGGGTGTTTGAATTAACATTTGGAGGGGATGGGAGAGGTGTTAAATTCCATTTTTTTATCACACACAGCCAGTCCTGAGCATCCTGGTGTTAAATAGAAAACAAAGCAAAATGTTTTGGAAAAGCACTTTTATTCCTTGTTTTCGCCAGCTTCTAAATATGATTCTGAAAGGTGTGAAATGTAAATTTCAGGAGAAAACCTTCCTTATATGGCTTTTCTAGCATTGTGGCAGGGATTTTAGGGATTGTAATTCCAAGGGAAGCGCCATCCATCCATGCCAAGGGAATTTTGAGCTGGTTTTTCTTGGGGTTTCCAAAGTTTTGTGTTGTTTTTTTTACCTGTTTTCAGTTCTTTTCAGTATTAAGTAAAAATATATAGCAAAATGATAACAGATGTTTCAGGTACATTTTGGTTACATTATTGCCCAGAACAAGAAATCAATTTAAAACCCTCTTTCAGAAAGAAATACCTCTTATTTAATTACTGACTGCTTGAGTTAAACCATCATAAACCAATTTAAGAAACAGATTAATTACCAGGATTAAAATTCAGTTGTTTAGGTGCTGCTGCTATGGATCAATAACCAAAAATAACCCAAATTTTGCCATTGCAGGGTGAGAGTTGAGTTCATTCACTTCATTTAACCTTGGCCACAGTAAAACCTCTCTGATTGTAAAAAGAGAGGTTGAAAAATCCATCTTGAGGTGAAAAATAAAAGTCCTCAAGTGAAGTAAAATTAAAAGCTCAGGTGGGTGTTTAAAAACCTACTGCGTATTTGTAATAGTTCAGAGGGAAAATTAAAAATATCTTTTGTTTTCTGGCTTTTAAGGCAATAAAACTTTGAGATCTGGATTTGTCTGTGGGATTTTACCCTTTGGGACTGGAACAGGAGGAAGGTTTGAATCATCTGACATGAAAATTTGATTTTACAGATTATGTGGAACCATTTCCTGCAGAACAATCGTGGTGGTTGTTGCCTTATTCACTTCAGAACAGTCAAAATTATAAATGAGCAATAATGGAAAAGCTTGAAGCCTCCTAAAATTTAATTCTGAAATTTTAATAGATATTTATAGAAATATAAAGGTTGTATCACCTACAGATGGGGGAAGTTGGAGACAAGCAATTTACTATTTTTTATATTATAGATACTGCTTTTAATATCATTTTTACATGTTTTTTATTAAACATAGAAATGTTAAGACCTCCATTTCTTTATTTTCATGATAACAGAGATGAGATTTTACTCTGCAGGGCTTGGGGAAGAGCCAGGGAGAAAAAAGCTTTTTATGAATCGATCAAATGTGAGAATCTCTATTTCCAGAGTTTATTTTTGTTGATCCCAATCAGTCTGGGCTAAATTTCCAAGAGTGGAATTTAAACTTTTTAATTTAAATTCAGGTGCTTTTGCCCTCCTGTTAAAGTTTGGGACAATAGGATGGGTTGGTACTTTCAGGGAAGGAGAGGGATGGGTCTGCACAGAGCTTGGTTGTACAAACCCCAGAATATTTCATAATTTCTGTGTTTTCCATGAAGGGTCTGCAGGAATTATTCTATATATAAAGAAAGGCCTGTGATAGTTGGAAGCCTGCAGTTTTGGAAAGCTCTGATCTGTATTTTAAATCAACCTGCAGGTTTTCTATGCCATTAGAGAAAAGAGAAAGAAAGAGAAAGGAGAGTGCTCGTGGCTGCTGCTCCTGCACTGACCACATCCTCAGTTCCGAGGGCTGAAGGCTAGCTGGGAAAGGAAAATAAACCAAAAGGTATTTAACGAAAGCTTTGGGCACCGAGCAGCTCCATTGCCAGGAGAGCTGGAGGAAGAGCTGGGCACTAAGTGAGGCACTCCCAGCTCCTTCAGGGCTGCTGGCACTGCAGGAGGATTCTGCCGTGCCCCGGCGTTCGGGGTTGGTTTTGTTCACGGAGAATTTCCCAGCCATGGGCAGGAGCTGTGATGTTTCTTTCCCTTAGAGCAGAAGGGGTCCCAGGTGCCCTCAGTGAGCAGGAGGTGTGGAGATTTTATTTGCAGGTTTTGGAGAGGTTCCCTCCTTCCCCTGCTGCCCAGCCCAGGGGGGCACAGCCTGGTCTGGCTGTCCCAAAACCTCCCTCTGCCACCCCTGGGGGTGAGGATCACCCAGTGGTGTCCACACAGCCGAGAATCCCGGAATTCCCGAGGAACACGAACCCAGGTGAGGGGAGTGCACCCAACTGCAGCCGGCTCTTCCCATCTCTCCACGGCCTTGCGCTGGAGGCGATGTCCCCGAGTCCCCTTGCTCGTGGAACTCCTTCCAGGGCTGTGCCGCGTCCGGGTGAGGCTGTGCCAGCGGGTCCTGGCAGCGTGTCCCATCCTGCCGCCGTCCTCAGGAATCCCCTGGCAGGTCCCTTTGGAGCCGGGAGTCCCGCAGGTCACCCTGCGGTGTGCAGCATTCCCGGGAATTCCCGGTGTCCCTGGTTGGTCCCTGCAGCATTCCCGGGAATTCCCGGTGTCCCTGGCAGGTGCCTTTAGAGCCGGGAGTCCCGCAGGTCACCCTGCGGTGTGCAGCATTCCCGGGAATCCCCAATATCCCAGCAGAGAACGCTGCTGCTTCTTGCAGTCGCATCCCTCCTGGCACCCCTGTGGCTGTCCGCTGTCTCTCCCGAGGGTGCGGATGATGATGATGGTGATGGTGATGACGATGATGATGGTGAGGGTGACGCCATCCCGCCGTGTCCCTCAGCGCGGTGCCCGCGGGTGCGCAGCGGGCCGTGCCGGGGGTCTCAGCCCCTCATCCGCGCCCCGTTCTGCGGGCGGGCAGCGCTGCGCCTCCTCGTAGCTGGGCAGGTGCTTCACCTCCTCGTAGCTGGGCAGGTGCGGCAGCTCCCCGCCCATCCGCGGCCCGGCGGTTCCCCCGCGGGCCGGGGCTGCGGGCGGGGCCCTGCGGGCCGGGGGCCGCGGCCGGCGGGGCCCGGGGCAGGCCCGGCGGCGGAGCGCGCAGCCCGCGGCCACCAGCGCCAGCAGCACCAGCAGCGCCGCCAGCCTCCGCGCCAGCCACCGCGCCCGCGGCACCCACGGGGGACCCTCCACGGCCCCCGCAGCCGGTGAGACCCCCGGTGAGACCCCCGGGCCGAGGCAGCCGGCCCGGCCGCACGGCCCCGGCCCGCGGCCGCCCGCCATCCCCGCCGCGCCCCTCGCCGCCCGCCGCGCCGCGATTTATCCGCGCCCGCCGGGCTTTGAGCCGCCTGAAATATTGATGGGCCCATTTGGCGGCCGTTCGCGGCCTTAATGGGGCCGGGGCAGGCGGCCAGGGGTCAGCGGAGGGACGGCCCCGCCGCCGAGTCGTGGCTGAGCGCTGAGACCTGCCGGGGAGAATCCGTGTGTGGGGACGCGGCGAGCAGCGGGAGAGGGGAGAAACCCGGGGTGCAGGGACGAGCAGGAGTGAGGAGGTGGGGATGAGTGGTACCCGAGGATGGGAGAGTGAGCCTGAGGATGTGGGGATGAGGAGGAGCCAAGGACACGGGGATGTGTGGCACCTGAGGATGTGGGGATGAGCACTATCTGAGCAGATGGGATAAAGCCAAGGGAGCAGGGATGAGCAGTACCCAAGGACATCAGGGTGTGTGCATACCTGAGTCCCTGAGCTCAAGCTTTATACCCTCACCTCTGAACTCAAGGTGCAGAGCCCAGCACTGATTTTGCAGCTTAGAAAGGGGACAACAGCAGTGTCAGAGCAGGTACTGACAGAGTGGGGCCCTGGTACCTGTGCAGGGACAGTGAGACCCTTCTCTTTTTTGGTGGGTTTTGTTCCTTCACAGATCCCTGTGCCACCCTGGAGTGTCCCAACCTGCCCCTCATCTCTGTGGTTTGCTTCATTGCAAAACTCCAGCACAAGGGAGAGCAGAGGGAGCTCTCATCATGGAAAAACTAACATCAAACACAGCAAAAGCTGACCAGACCTCTTCTGCTCGGTTTCCTCTTGGGTGACCCTGCCAAATCTGATAGGCAGCTGCTGACCCACCTACGTGAGCGCCACAGTGGGATAAATTTGTTTCCTTTGTCCTGTTTACTGGCCTGGTGATGATTTCACTGCTGATAGCTGCAAGCCATCCCCCTGCTGTCAGCCCCAGTTTTGGGTTTATGACACATTTTGGAGTGCTCGGGACAAAAATGAGGGGGAAAATTCTCAGCTACTGGAGTTTGAGGAAGGAGGTGGTGCTGGGCTTCTGGCAAACAAGGAGAGGCTGCTGTTTCTTTCAGAATGTCAGGGGTTTGTTCTGCATCTGTTCCCTCATTTTGGGGACATTTCTCCCTGCAGAAGGGGGCAGGGGCAGGGAGGGGAGGGCAGGAAGTGCCAGCAGTGGGTGCAGCCCCAGCTGCTTTAGGAGCAGCCCCGTCACACAGTGGGTGACTTTGGGGACCCTTTGCTTTGGGGACTCCTCCCTGCCCATGGCCAGCAGGATTTGGGATGCTCTGCACCAGCTCCAGCAGCAGCTCCAGGGGCCTCATTCCCTCCAGGGCTGACACTAACCTGCTGTGCTGTTTTGGAGGTGAAATTTGGAGTAAACAGCAGGCGCCTGGTGAAAGCTGCCGGGCCGTTGATAGAGCTTAGCCTTTTAACAGCATTTCTGATCAGCTGGGACTCCCTCAGAGCTCCATGAAATATTAAAGACTCTTGATAATTCATCAAAGCAAACATTTTGGCTGGGCCTGTGTGCCATGAGCTGGGCTTTGGTGCTCAGCCTGCAGCAGTGGCTCGGGAGCGGCTCCCTGTCCCATCAGACAAGGAAAATCGTGGCTGGAGTGAGCAGGGCACGAGAAGGAATGAGAATTCCAACCCTGGCGTGCAGCTGTGCTCTGCAGCAGCCCCAGCTCCTTCAGCCCCATGCCTGGCATGGAAAAATGCAGGAATACAGGCTCAGGAGGAATCCTGGCCAGAGGATTCATCCTGGGGTTGCGGTGGTTGTAGGGGCTACATCCTCTGTGTCTTTGGGGGATTTGGGGAGGTGCAGCTGGCTCAGCTGCCGCATTTTGGGACTCTGTGGAGAGTAGGAGTGTGGTGGCAGGCAGGGATCTTTGATTCCAGCAGGATTCCCCGGGCAGGATCACCTTGCACTAGAGCAGGTTGCTCCCAGCTCCACCCAGCAGGACCAGCAGCTGCTCAGCAGGAATAAACTCAGCAGCAGCAGCCACATCCTGCCTCCCCCATCCCAAAACCTGCAGGAAACTCACTTTGAGACTCCCTGGAGTCAGGTGAAATCCGGAGCCGCCGCGCTCTTTCTGGGAAGGAGCTTTCAAGTTGATTTTCTCCAGTTTTGCAGGGGATGGACAACTATTGATCCTGCAAATGACCCCTGCAGAAATCCATCGATCCCTTTGGAGCAGCAAATCATTAAGGCTCGACTTCCAGACCTTCCAGGTGGTGCCAAAGTGCTGACACAGCAAAATAACCATTGCATGGTGTCGCTGTCCCTGGGACCTTTGGGCATTTGGGGAGCTCCAAACTCTTCCCCATGGGAACCTGCTCCATAAAACGCTCTTTGCACAGTGATGCTTCACGTCTGAGTTTCCTTTGATCTGTTTTTCCCCTCAAATATGGGAAAACTACTCTGGGAAAAACCACCACGATGGCCTGAGGTTTGTTTTTTTGGGAAGGCTCTGAAAGTCTCCTGTGTTTCGTAGCTGGAAAAATCCCGTGGATTGATGGAGGGAAGCACAGCTTTGGATGTTGATAGGAACAAGTTCAGCGCTCTCAGCTTTAATGGTGTTTTTAATATCTGGTAGGTCCAAACCTTGTGATAATTGAGGCTTTTATAGGAATTACGGAGCACTGGAGGTTAGACAGAAAATCTGTGGCTGCCCCTGGATCCCTGGAAGTGTCCAAGGCCCGGCTGGAGCACTCTGGGAGAGTGGGAGGTGTCCCTGCCTATGGCAGGGTGGAATGGGATGAGCTTTAAGGTCCCTTCCCACCCAAACCATTCCAGGATTCCATAATAATCAAACACAGCCTGGTGGGAATCTCCTCCAAAGCCAAAACAATTCTTAAATCCTTCCTAACAGAACAAAAAAGTTCTTGCTATTCCTGTGAAAACACCCAGAGAAGCTCCTAAGGCAGCACATCCATCAGCAGGGAGCTCGGAGCAGGGCTCAGGGAAAGCTCTGAAGTGCTGGAATTAAAGCCCAAAGCTGAGCTCCAGTGCCTCCCCTTTCTCAAGCACATCTGTAACTGCAACGAGGCCCAAAACCCGAGGAGATGACTCTGCAAATGTAAAAAAACTCCACCAGCCATTACCTCACAGCTCAGAAATCTCCTCTGCCAGCAAATATTTGCTGTCGGACTGTTTAAAACCCAGGGAAAGTGCGAGAGGGAGGCTGAAACCCTCCTGGACAACTCTTATTCCTTCCCAGGCTGTTAACAAGTTAGGGTGTCCTCCAGAAATGAAATGTGTTTTCTGTAATAAATCAGTCAAATCGAATAAATAAATCAAATTTATTGACATAAATTCTGTATTTATTTCTGTATTTTATGTATAAAATATTTATTTATTTAGCACAATTTTCTTTTCTCCAATAAATAAAAGGTGGAAACACCAAGGCAATGATATTGATATCAAGTTTTCAGGCTTCCAGCTTGCAAGTGACACTTAAAATATTCTTCTTTACACAGAAGCATTAGAAAGATTGGCTTGGACTGGTTTTCCCTTTGCAGTAATTCCTCATAATTAGGATTTCAACCCCTTGACTCCATGGAAAGGCTCCCACTCGTGCAATGACTTTGGCTGAGGCTTTTAGAGTTACAGATGATGAGCACCTCTTCCTTTCGGGGATGATTCGCTGTTCTTCCTTTAAACCAAATGATCTTAACTCCTAAAAGAGATTCCAGGATGAAGCCTCCATCCCACACTGTCCGTATGGAATCCCTCTGGGATCCAGGCAGGAGCTGGACACAGAAACACTGAAATATCCTAAAAGGCACTGGAGGACAATTTGTCACCGTTGGAAGGAGCCCAGTGTCGGTCTGGAATGACCAAAACCTTTTTTCATTTTGAAATTCTTCGTATCTTCCAGGGAGCAACATTTTTCCTGGTTAGTCATGCCGGTTCTCCAGAGGCTGCCACGATCCAGGCGTGGATTTCTGCCGTGATTTCATCCCGCTGCTATTTACAACTAACTCGGCCCCAAAAAGCTTAACCTCTTCCTATTATTTGTGCTTAAATATAGCAGCGGATTCTTTCCCATCCCTGCCGCTCTCCCACACGAATGGCGTGAGTCAGGAGCAGCAATTCCCAGCGGGATGATCCCGCCCCGGCTGCCCTGGAGCATCCCGAGGTGAAAGGATTTGTGTGACACGGCCCGCGGTGCTCTGCAGCTCCGGGAGTTCCAGGTAAGCACAATTTTCCAGGCTGCTTCTCTGCCTTTCCTCCAGGAATTCCAGGTAAGCACACTTTTCCTGGCTGTTTCCCTGCCTTTCCTCCAGGAATTCCAGGTAAGCACACTTTTCCTGGCTGTTTCCCTGCCTTTCCTCCAGGAATTCCAGGTAAGCACAATTTTCCAGGCTGCTTCTCTGCCTTTCCTCCAGGAATTCCAGGTAAGCACACTTTTCCTGGCTGTTTCCCTGCCTTTCCTCCAGGAATTCCAGGTAAGCACACTTTTCCTGGCTGCTTCTCTGCCTTTCCTCCAGGAATTCCAGGTAAGCACACTTTTCCTGGCTGCTTCTCTGCCTTTCCTCCAGGAATTCCAGGTAAGCACACTTTTCCAGGCTGCTTCTCTGCCTTTCCTCCAGGAATTCCAGGTAAGCACACTTTTCCTGGCTGTTTCCCTGCCTTTCCTCCAGGAATTCCAGGTAAGCACACTTTTCCTGGCTGTTTCCCTGCCTTTCCTCCAGGAATTCCAGGTAAGCACACTTTTCCTGGCTGTTTCCCTGCCTTTCCTCCAGGAATTCCAGGTAAGCACACTTTTCCTGGCTGCTTCTCTGCCATTTCCTCCAGGAATTCCAGGTAAGCACACTTTTCCTGGCTGTTTCCCTGCCCTTCCACCAGGAATTCCAGGTAATCCCAGTTTTTGTGGGGGTCAGGAGAGCGGGGCAGGGAGTGAGCACCAAATCCTTTCCCATTTCCCTCTCATTCTCCCTTTCCTTCTGAAGAGTTTATATTTGTACCAAATTAAACATTTCCCACCCCAGTTTGTCCACAGGAGCCTGAGTTCCCTGGATTCCCTGTGCAGCCAGAGAGTTTTCCTGGGGGAAAACCCCCAACTGAGGCTGCTCAGGGCATCTCCCAGGCAGGAGGCTGTTAAAAAATGAGGTGGAAAAGGGAGAAAATGAAAAAAAAAAGGGGGGAGAACCCCCTTCCAGCTGTTTTCCCAGGAGTGAGGCAGGCGCTGGGCTGTGTGCTCCACAGGGAAAGATGCAGATGTGAGGAGGGATGATGAGGATGCTGAGGGGGCAGGAGAGGTTTGACCCTGCTATTTTTACTCTCGTTAAACACCCGTGTCAGCCTTGGAGGCGGCGTGGAAAGCAGGGAAAAGCTCTGGAATGGCCCCTCCTGGCTCCATCCCAGGCCTTGGGGGTCCTTTTGGGCAGCACAAACTGGTGGGATGGCTGGAGGACAAATATTCCCTGCTGGAAAATGAGGTGGGTGGCTCCTGTCAAGCCCCAAGAGCAGATCTGCCGTGTCCAGCCCTGGCTTCCTGCTCAGGCTGGGGTTGTTGCTTCACTCGGTGACATTTAAATCCTGAATTCGGGAGGGAGCTCAGGGGAGTGCTTGCTAGTGCAATGCTGTGCACTGAGGGGGTGGCTCTGAGGTTCAGGGTGCATCAGGGGATGCTGAGCTCAGGCACAGGGGGAGAAGGGGCTGCAGAGCTGGGCTGGGGCTGGGTGATGCCTCAGACCCTCCTGTTCTACACAAATCAACCAAAACACAAAAAAATATCAAATAATAATCTGCAGTGACTCTGAGCCCAGGAGTCTGAGCTGTGATCCACCAGGGCATCCCTCTCCCTCCCTGTGCTGCTCCATGAGTTGCAACAAAATATTTGGTGGCTCCCGGGATCCCTGTCACCTTTTGGGGCTCCAGGATGATACAGCCTGCAGCAGAATGGGGTAAAAGCAGGGAATATCCAGCAAAAATGACGTGGCATGATCACCAGAGGCAGGCTGCCCCCTTTTCTGTGCAGCAGGAGCTGCAGTGACACAATTTCATCTCCTCCAGCCCAAAGGGGATGTTGGATGTTTGGAATTATTCCTCTGAGTGACAACACAGCGTCCGCAGTGCCGATCCCTGGGGGATGCTCCTGCTTCCAGTGCCAGACAAAAATCCTGGCTGCAGAGGAGTTGGTGGAAACCAACCCCAGCTGAAGCTCGCTGTAGCCAGGCCTGGGCACAATCATGGGATCAGGAATGCTGCAGGATGTGGATGGAGGCGTTGGGATGCATCCCTGGAGATCAGGCTTGTGTTTCTGCAGCTAAAATCAGGGATATTTGGTGTGGCTGTGACGTATCCCCTCCCCTGGCGGTCCCTGGATGTCATTTTGAGGGGAAACTTGGATTTTCTGACCATCAGTTTTGCAACTCACATGGTAGGATCAATGTATATATATAGTAAAATAGGTATTTAGCATGATATATATGAATTATTTAGAGTAAAATCTGTCTTTTACTGAGCAGCCTAACGAGTATCTGAGGCTAAAACTCCATTTCTCCTTTCATTTTCACTTCCCCCGCCCCATGCTCTTGACACGCCATACCCCCAAACACCAGAAATAGCAACAAAATTCACATCTTCTCTGGACAGCCTCTGCCAGGGGCTCCAGACCCTCACAGGGAGGAATTCCTTCCCAATATCCCGTCCTACCCTGTCCTCTGGCAGTTTAAAACTGCTGTCACAGGAAAAGAAATAGTTGGGAATGAAATAAAAGCTGCATTTGCAGCAGGCACCTCTTCCTGTGTTATTCCATCCCGTGCTGGGCAGCGCCCGAGGGATGGGTGAAGCAGGAGATCAGAGGGGGTTCCCGAGCCCACTGGGAATTTTGGGTGCGATTACAAACAACTTTCCAGATTTACAGGCATTCCAGATTTACAGGCATTCCTAATTTACAGGCACCAGGTCCTCCATGGTCAAACAACCCATTAATCACCTCTTTTTTTCTTTCTGTCTTTCAGTCTCTGATTCTATTTTTTATTATTATTATTATTATTATTATAACAACACTTCTTTATTTGATATTACTCTTCGTTGTTTTGCTTTCTGACGGCGACATAATATTATTATGAATAATATTATCAATTACTGCATCCAAGGAGCCGGAATGGGCCGGGAGCGATCCCGGGAGAGCAGCGCGGGGCTGGGGAGCTGTTGCCATCTGCAGGCGGCTCTGGAATAAATCCCTGTGTGCTGCAACTCTGGGCACTGCGAATTTCAGGCTTTCTGTTCTAAGAAACACTGAGCCTCAAGGGAGCACCACATCTGACCTGAGGCCGTGGAACAGGCTCCCAAAATTGAGCTTTGGCACTGGGGCTGTGGGTGTGTGGTTTGGATAAAGTGTGAGATAGCACAGCGTGCAAAACTTAGAGTTCAAGGGTTTAGTGTATAATAATATACATGGGGCAAGATGGGGGATTTGGGGCATTGGCTCAGTTCTTCTTCGTCTCCTTCCTTCCTCTTCTTGGTTTTGGGTGGTTTTCTGTAACTGGGTGAAAAGGTCTGCATTGTGGGACTTGGATGGTCATTATTGGGTTAAAAGTATAAATAATAGAGGTGTCATCTCGTTGATTAGTGCTTAAATAACCTTGGAAAGAGTTAGAGAGGGATCCATTTTCTACCCTGTTAGCTGGAGCTCACAGCTGGTGAGACTGTGCTAGAAACAGGAATTAATAAACATCTGAGTCTGAATGCAAAACTACATCCTGTGCATTAATCCTGGCTCTAACAGAAGAAGACAAGAAACCAATTTACCTGTGGATACTGATGTGACTGGGAATGAGTGGCTGACCAAGGGCTTTGGGATCCGGGAGTCCCCAGGAAAGCATCCCTGCAGTTTAACCCCGTTACCCCAAATCCAGGGCAGGGATTGTCCCTGTGCTCAGGCTCCTCCAGCCCTGGGGCAGCTTTGGGATCCTCACAAGGACACTGAGGGTGTCCAGGGAAGGGAATGGGGTTGGGAAAGGGGCTGGAGCAGCTGAGGGAGCTGGAAAAGGGCTCAGCCTGGAGAAAAGGGGGATCAGGTGAGGTTTTGTCAGCCTCCAGCCACTTTCTGCCCTCATCCCGCCCAAAATTCTCCATACAAACCTGCTGGAGAAGGGCCAGAAGACCTTGTGGCTCTGCACAACTCCCTGACAGGAGAGGACAGCCGAGAGGGATATGGGATTTTATTCCAGGGAACAGGGACTGGAGGAGAGGGAGCGGCCTCGAGTTGCACCAGGGAAAGTTTAGGTTGGATATTGTGAAAATTCCTTCCTGGAAAGGGGTGTCCAGCCCTGGCAGGAGTGAAGCCCCCATCCCTGGAGGGGTTTGACAGCCCTGTGGAGGTGGCACTTGGGGACACAGGCAGTGGTGGCCTTGGCAGAGCTGGTCATGGTTGGGCTGGATGGTCTGAAAAGGCTTTTCCAGCCTAAAGCACGCAGTGATTTTCTGATTCTGTGATGAATGACTCCATGGTTCCCTTTCAGGGAGGGCAGGAGCATTAAGGCCATGCTCCAGCTGGGTGCAAAGGGCTCACATGGGAAGTCTGGCATTCAGTTGTGGCTGAAAGGAAGAATCTCTATTTCCTGATAAAAGGGGTTTGTTGGATTATCCTTTTTTTGACTCAGAGACGGGGCTCTTGAGAGGCGTTTTAAAGACTTTTATTCTATTTTCAGCCTAATGTGAAGGATGAGACGGTACAGATATTAAAATTCATACCATCACAATCAGAAGCTAAACTATTTATTAATTCCAGCACATAATAATTGTTTTTTGGCCTATCAGCTTTTGCCACACAATGCTGCTAATGCTTCTAAGCCCATCATCTAAAATTACCCCTCATGGGTGCTACTAAAATACATCTTTCACAGTTCTATCCCTCCAAAATATCTGTGTGTGACGGTTCTGGCTTCTTTTTCTCTGCCAAGGTTGGGATTAACACACAGGAGTTGCAGTTTGAGTTTGGACTTGGATGTTTATAAATTCTTATCTATTTACAGACTCACCAGCCATGAGCTCTAACTAACAAGTGAAAAAACGGAGCTAAAACGGAGCACCTCTAACTCCTTCCAAGGTTATTGAAGCTCTAATTACCCAATAATGAGATGACACCTCTATTATTTATATTTCTGACCCAATAATGACCACCCAAGGCCTGCAATGCAGACCTTTTTCACCCAGTTACAGAAAACCACCCAAAACCAAGAAGAAGAAGGTGAAGAAGGTGAAGAAGAAGGACCCAGACAACATCCCAAATCCCCCATCTTGCTTTCTATATATTACTATATACTAAACCCTTAAACTCTAAGTTTTGTACCCTGTGAGATCGCACAATACCATTCAAACCACAACCCCAGTGCCATCACTCAATTTTGGGAGCCTGTTCCATGGCCTCAGGTGAAATGTGGTGCTCCCTTGCGGGTCAGTGGTTTTTAGAACAGAAATCCTGGAATTCTCAGCCTCCAGGGCTCCCAACAATCCGGTCTTTTTGCAAGGTCATCAATTGAAACTTGTTTCTGCAGCTCCATTTCCTGACAAAAGGGTTTCAGTGCACGGCGCAGCTCCCTGTGCCGAGCAGACAATCCCGGCCCTCATTCCCAGCCTGGCGCAGGAATTCCTGCAGGACTCTCAGTAGCTGCTCTTTCAATGCATCCCCACAGCTCCCCTTGCCCTGCTCGCATTCCCTGATCCCTGAACGCTCCCCTCCCGTGCCGGGATGCTGCAGCGCCAGCTGCACCCACAAAGTGCAACAGGCGCTCACCGAGCTTTCATGCAAAACTGGGAACACCTGGAAGGGCTGGAGAATCCATCCAGGCTCTGCAAACCCTTCCCACCCTCGTGAGAAGAGAGAAAAAAATAGCTGGGACCAGAAAAATGGGAGATTCTGAGAGCTGACAACAAAATTTTTGGTGCATCTTTCTTATTTTCTGTTGGGTGATCTGGTAAATGTGTTAATTGCTCAAATAGTACCCAAAAAGTGAATGGATAGCCTGCTGTAAGTAATATTATTATTATTAGTAGTAGTAGTAATAATAATAATAATAGTAAAAATAGTAAAAATAGTAATAATAATAGAAGAAAGGGAACAAGATTAACAGGAGAAGGAGGAAAAGAAGAAGGTGGACAAGAAGAAAAGGAAGAAAAGAAGATTCAAAGAAAAAGAGGAAGAAGGAGGAGGAGGAAAAGAGGAAGAAGAGGAAGGAGGAAGAAGAGGAGGAAAAGAAGGAGGAAAAGGAAAAGAAAAAGAAGTGTCATGAACTTCTGTGCTGGAAAACCTCTGGAAAACCCAGATCCAATCTGCCAGGGAAGAACAAGAGATGTCCCTTCTCACCTCCTTGGATGTTCCTGCTACCCTCCACATATTTGCTTCATGCTCTGGATTTCTCTGATTGATCCCCATTTTTAAAGATGGGATGAATGTGAGGCTCAGAGGATGGACTTGGAAAAAACAGAGGGGTTTGTGGGAGGCTGAAATTTCTCTGTGTGCCTCCAGAGCCTCATTTTTGGGTGGCAAATGTCTGGCACCCCGAGGCCTCTGCACCCCAGCCCCTGCAGGGCTTGGCCAGGTCCTGGCAGCAGGAATTCCCCTGGGAGCTGCCTGCAAGGACCTGTCCCGGGGTGCCACCAGCAGCTGCGCTTTCCTTTTCCACACAAAGGCCCCGTTTATTCAGCGCCAGCAAAGCTGTGTCTTTAATCTGTCCCTGTCATTAGGAATACAAAAAAAAAAAAAAAAAAAAAAAGTTGATTTATGCTCTGAGAAACTGAATCCCAGCACCACGAGACTCCCAGTTAAACTGGGAAGGGCTGTTGATGTAAACTGGGCCAGTGTTTGGCTGGGGGTGAATCAGCCCCTCAGAGGAAAACTCGAAATGGGAGAGGTTTGGGCTGAGCTGCTGTGGCTCCATGAGCAGCGGGCCTGGGGCTGTGCCCGGGGAGTTTGTGACACTCCACGGGATATTTATGATATTTATGGTATTTATTGCATCATCCTCGGGCCTAGGGACCTCGGGAAAAAGCTGGGAAATGCTGGCTCAGCCACGCTTGGGAAGCTCAGAGCGGCATCCCAGGGATGGAGCTGGGAAAGACAAAACCCCTCTGCATCACCCCCACCTTCCCCTCCTCCTTTCTCTTCCTGGCTCTGCTTTCCTTTCTTTATTTACTCTCCGTTGTGGGGGATTATTTACACTCTCAACTGTCGTTGTGCCCTGAACTTTTCCCACTTCCTTCAGTTTGCTCCAGGCTGGATTTGCCTAGACGAGTTTTATTCAGGGGATTTCCTTCTCTGGCACTTCATCTCTGCCCAACCCGACACCTGAAGTCACTTTTCCAGGGTCTCCCGTTAAAATTTTGTTGGTTTGTTTTGTCGGGTTTCCATCAGTTTTACATCCCCCCTTTGCACATGACAGCTCGTTCCTGTGAGCTCTGTGCTTGGAGCTCCCTGGGAATATGGATTTTCCAGAATTGTTTGGTGTCCAGGGGCTGCAGAGAGCCGGGATTTGGGGCCAGGGTCACTCCCAGAATATTTCCAGGATCACCTGAAAGGCGCCTGGAGCAGCATTCTGAGCCCGTGTTTGCTCAAGTACTTACATTTGTTTATGGAGATTATTTTCATTTCTGCTCTGGACCCTGGGCAGGCACACATAAAGGGTGACCCAGAGCGGCTCTGGGGCGGGGGACAATGCTGAGAGACGGATTGGGGCTGCATCAGCTCTTGGAATGAGAGAAATACCCTTAAAGCACACATCTGAATCCCCCTCTTTCCAAGGGGCACAAACCCAGGTGATTTTGGATGTTTCCAGCCTGGGAGGAGTGGGGAAGGGTGTGAGGGGTTTTCCTTGTCCGGAGCTCTGGAATTCCCCTCTCCCAGGGTTTGCTGCAGGGGTGGGGGCAGGAGGGTGCTGGGGCTCCGGGATTTATTACATTGCTGAGATGCTGCAGGAGCATCAAAACGCTACTGCTTAAGAGGCTTTTATTCCCTTATTATTATTATTATTATTATTATTATTATTATTATTATTTTAAATAAATAAAAATGTCTGAACGTGCTGCAGGTTTGGCCTGGGTTTTTTTGTTTGTTTGTTTGTTTGTTTTGTTTTTTGGTTTTGGGGTTTTTTCTTTCTTTCTCTTAACTTTGTCTTTTCTTTTTTTTTTCCCTCTAAGCAGCTCTGCCAGCAGGAAGGAGGCAGATCCTGACGTGTCCAAGGCCAGGTTGGACGGGGCTCGGAGCGACCCGATCCATGGAAATTGTCCCTGCCCGTGGCAGCAACCAGATGAGCTTCAAGGTCCCTCCCCACCCAAACCATCCTGGGACTTTAGAATTATCTAATATGTGCATAGAACACAAATATTCTAATAGGGAACACCTGCCACGCCCAGAGTATTAATTTTATCTCTATATTTATGAATTATTCCGGCTGTATCCGCACCGACACCGAGGTGATGGACACACAGAGTTCTGAGGGGGGCGAGAACGAGGGGGGCGATCAGGAGCTCCGGGGGGTGTTTGGGGGTGTCCTGAGGGTGTTTGGGGGTCTCTGAGGGTGTTTGGAGGTTGCCCGAGGGTGTTCGGGGGTGTTTGGAGATGTTTGGGGGTGTCTGAGGGTGTTTGGAGATGTTTGGGGGTTTCTGAGGGTGTTCGGAGGTGTTCGGGGATATTCGGGGCTGTCAGGGGGTGTTCGGGGATGTCCGGGCGTATTCGGGGGTCTGAGGCGGTGTCCGGGTGTGTCCGAGGGTGTCCGGCGGTGTCCGTGGGGGTTCGGGGGTGTCAGGGGGTGTCCGGGGGTGTTCGGGAGTGTCCGGGAGTGTTCGGGGGTGTCCGGCGTTGTTTGGGGCGTGTCCTGGGCGTGTCCCCCGGCGGCCCCGCCCCCCACGCGCGGAGGACGCGGCCGTTCCCGCGCGGTGCCGCCGAGCGGAACCTCCGCGATGTCCGGCCCGGCCCAGGAGCCCGACAGGTGAGCGGGAATCGGGTCCCTGCGGTGCCCTTGTCCCCCTCCGTCCCCCCGCAGCCTCCCCGCCTCGCCCCGGGGCTGCGCCGCGTCCGCAGCCACCCTCCGCCCTCGCCGCTGTTGTCTCCTCCCGCTGTCCCCGTGCACCCCCTGCACCCTCCCGCTGTCCCCCTGCACCCTCCCGCCGTCCCCAGCCCGTCCCGGTGTCCCCCCGCGCCCCAGCCCCGCCCCTCGCATCCTCCCATCCCCCACCCCCCCTGCATCCTCCCGCTCCTCCATCCCCTCCCGGCTCCCCCCCCATTCCTGGCCACCGAGCCCGGCGGGTCCCTCCCGTCCCCAGACCCCCCTTTCCCGGTCACGTTGGGTGCCCGAGCCGGGGCCGTGCACCTGCAGCGGGGGCTCGGAGCGCCGCCGGCCTCGCCGCGCATCCTCCGCTGCTGCAGACAAAGCGCCGCTCCCGCTCCGCCCCGCCCGCACCCCCGGGCTCCCCTCCGCACCCGCGGAGCCCCCCGAGCCCCCGGGACTGCCCTGACCCCGGGCAAAGCTCGTGTTTATCTTCCCCCGCCTTTATCGCGCCCCTTTCCCCGCGCGGCTCCTCCCCGCCGCAATTAATGGTTACAGTTATTAATGCACCATGCCCCGGGGCTCCTCGGGGGGGTTTTGTTTCTCTTTTTCCTCTCTCCCCTCCCCGTTTCTGCGCTCTTTGCCAGCGCCGGAGGAGGGAAATGCAGCTGCAGGAGCTGGAGGGAAGCGATCCCAATTTAGCAAGCCACCACTTGATGGAAGGGTTGAAGGGTTGCACAAACATCGCTTGGCTCAGGTGCCGGCCCTGGAGAGCATCCAGGCTTCGTCCAAATCCTCCAGATAAATACTTTTTTTTTTTTTCCCCAAAGATACAGTTTGGAAGAGCAAACTATTGTGTAATTTTTTGTGTGGGGAGGAAAAGCTTTCCTCAAGAGCTTCTTCCTGCCCTTGACCCAGAAACTTTTGCAGCCCCTTGTGCTGCTGCGCTTTGCCCGTTCCCCCCGGCTGGCGTCGCTTCCCCGAGCTCCTCAGGAATCCTCGCTCGTTTTGGATGTCCCTGCCTCTGCCGTTCCCATCCTTTCGTTTCTTTTTTTGATGTTGGCCGAGGCTCCAAGGCTCTGGCCCCCGAGGTGATGTCCCCTCATCCCAGGATGGCCAAAATCAGCCCCCTGCACTGAGCAGCTCCCACATCTCAGCCCCACCATCCCCCCTGAGCATCTCTGGGCTTGCACTGGCACAAAAAGAGGGCTGGATGCTTTTTTCCCTGCCTGCTCTTCCAGCTGCCCCTTGGCAGGGCGGAGGCTCTGGAATATTCCCCGGTGCCACCGCGGTGCTGGATGTCACCTGCTGCTTTATGGTGGCTGCACCCAGGGCCATCCCCTTCCTCAGGGCAGCTTTGCTTTTCTGGATCTGCCTGACAGATGTCGTGGAGCTCCTGGAAAAGGTTTCCAAACAGGATTTTTTATCCGTGAACGATGCACACGGCGCTTTTCCCCTTTCCAGGAGTGGCTGGAGGTCGGTGTGGATTTGCCACAAATGGCTCTGCTGGAGTGCAGAGTTTATCTCAGTTCCCTGCCTGCCTGGAGATTGGTTGGATTGCTTCCAAATCCAACGGGCTCCTGGCACGGGATCCTGGTGCTTGGCAAGAGGAGCCAGGAGTTGGTGCCAGTGGGAATTGTGTCCAGCAGAGCCAGGTGTCCCCAAAAGGGTCAGGAGAGAGCCGGGACAGGGGTGGTGCTGCAGGAGATGAATGTTTAATCCCCAGCTCCCAGATTCCTGAGGCTGGGAGCGATGCCAGCGGGGGGAGCTGGGAATGCTGCCCCTGTGCGAGCATGGGAAAGCACTGGCAGAGGCTTCACGTGTGTCTGCTTTTGTCTTCCAGCGGAGCTGAGTCCCTCTCCTCGGATGAAAAAGGTACAGGGAATTTGGGAATGGGAATTCTAAAAGTGGCTTTAAAAGCCAGCTGAAAAGGTGCAGAGATTTTGGGAAGTGCCCATCTTTGGAATTGGAGTTCTAAATCTCGTTTTAAAAACCAGCTGAAAAGGGCAGGGATTTTGGGAAGTGCCCACCTTTTGGAATGGGAATTCTATAGCTGGCTTTAAAAGCTTTGGTGTAAACCCTTCTTTTATTTGGGTCTTTATGCTGGTTTTTAAAATCCCTGTTCTTTTGTTATTTATTCCCTTTCTCTGGGTACAAAATTGGCAAGAGAAGAATTAAATCCTGCTCAGACTTTTATTCCCTGCTTTTCTCTTGCAGAGGTGACACCCAACGGCATGGAGGGATCAGGATCGGGATCAGGATCGGGATCAGCCGAGGAGCGCCCAGAGGGTGAGCGCTCCATGGCTGAGGGATTTCCTCTCTCCTGGCACAGTGGGGCTGGTCCTGCATCCCAAATTTCCCCCCAGCCACCTCCCAGAGCACATCCCTGCCTTTCCAGTGCTGGTTTCCCTTCAAATGATGTTTGTAAGAACAATTAATTGGAGCCACATTTGGTGCATCCACACGAGTCACGTCTGGTGGGACGCAGCTCCCACCAAGGCTGCTCCCACCTGCCATGGAAACCATAATTTAACTGGGATGTGCCATGGGTGAAGCTCCAAAACTGTCCCAGATTGTCTAAAACATGAAAATTAAATATTCTGAACTCCCTTCGTGAGGGTCCGGGTGACGCCAAACTCTCCCTGGTGCTGGCATTTGATGCTCTGATGTTTTTCGCTGCCTCAGTATTTCTTTTTTTTTCTTCCTGCTCCGTTATCTAACCTGCTTCCTGGCCTGATGGATCCAAACCTCTGGATGGATCCCTGGACTCACATTCCACCTGTGCCTCTTTTTAAGGAGAAGCCAGTTCCGAAGGCAGCTCCAGCAGCAGCTCAGAAGAGGAGTCAGGTGAGCAGAACATTGTGATTTATTTATCTGTTTGCTTCTTTAAAGCTGATGTTCAGTTTAAACCAGCTGCTGCTCCTGGGAAAAGCCTCACAGTTATTAGGGAACGCTAACTCTGATTGCTTTCCCAATAAAATTTTTGGGAGCCAATGATTCCCTGTCCATGATCAAAGGGCAGCAGCTCGTGCTGCTTTCACCTTGCAGACACGACACCCCAGACACAATACCCACGGGTATTTTTACACCACAGCACTTGGCCAAACACAATTTATGGCCCTTTGGCCATAAGTTTCCTCAAAAGTTGGCAACAGAACTGGCCAAACAGGATGGACAGGAAAAGAATGAAAGGAAGTGTTTGCTGTCGGTGGGTTTGCGCTTCTGTGGGTTTTGCTGGCTGCAGTTTATTCTGGTTTTGTGTAACGCTGCTCATTAAACAGCTCCAGTGTTTTTTCCCTGCAGATGCAGAGGAGTGGGATGGAGGAAGGCTGGGTGAGTGTGGTTTTATTATCCCTGATATCCCTTGCTCAGCAGGAGGAAGGCAGCCGGGACAAACAATGCCTGAGGGGTGATGAGGGATGGCAGGAAGGATTTCCAGCCATCAGCTCCATCTCCTTTGGGAAAAGGAGCTGCTGGAGATCATCCCTAGGAAATGAGGGGTGGAGGCCACGAGTTTCCACGTGCAGGGAGTGTTCCTGGGGCTGTTCCAGAAGGCTTTTTCCTGGGAGGGAAGCAGCTGATCCTGGCAGCTCTGCCACTCCCCTGCTCCCAAATCACGCCTCGGTTCACAACCTTTGGCCTGAGGTGTCAGCCCTGCTGGAATTCCGTCCTGTTGGATACAGCCAGCTTTGAAATCATTTTTAAATTATTTAAATGGCACTTTTCCATCATTTCACGGACAAACACGCTGCAGACAATGTGGTGGTTGCTCCTTGGGAAGGCTGTTCCCAGTTTCCATGCCTTGGCACCACGAAGCTCATCCCAGGATAAACCTTTGTTACCCTTTGTGAAAATTCCCAGGAATTTGGCCAATTCAGGAGCTTTTGGCAAATTTGTTTCCTGATGTCCAGCTTCACCCCCAGGCTGTGCAAAGCCTGCAAGGGCTCTCAGGAACGTTCTCCTTAGGATTTGATGGATTTAAGCAAATGAAATTGTGGGACTGTCCTGGGTGAATGTGGGAGCAAAAACTCTCTGGACATTGGGATATTTACTCCAAACTCCTTTTTCCTAGATGAAGAGCGAGAGGAGAAGGAATCCCCACCTTACTGCAATGAGTTAGGTAGGAACAGATCTCCTGAGGGTTTTTTTTAATTCCAGGCTGTTTAATTACTTGGCTTTTCATGAGCTCATCTTCCTCTTTTCCCACTAGGAGAGAGCTGCTTGGCACCCTGCGAGCACTGCAGGAATGAAGATGTAGGTTTGTGAGGAAAAATCCACCCACTTATTTTGCATGAGATCATTTGCAAACTGTAATTCTACTCTCTCCTCACCTATTTAAAGATTATTATTTTTTTTAATCTATTTCCAGGACCAGAAGGAGCAGGTGACCCCCAGGAGACTTGCTGGAGGACAATTCATGTATGAATTTCTTTAATGTAATGGGTTTGAGTTTACACTGTTCTCACCAAGGTGCTTTGGTCTTCGGAGCGGGCAAACAGCTCATTTGCTGCACAAATGCATTTGGATTTATACTGGAAGGTGCACCCAAATCCTTAAAAATCACAGTTCAGAGCCTATGCTGCCTCCAGATCCTGGCCCAAGACAACTCTTTTTCAGGACGCTGCCCCAGTGAACCCATTTTTCTGTGCTTATTTCAGCCTGGGTGCACACGAGGCACCTCCCCTGCCTCACCCTCCCCTTGGATGCAGCTCAGTTGTCGCTCTCTGTGCCTTGCAGTGGGCACTGCGGGATGTCCCTCGCTGTTCTCTGCGCTGGCAAACGCTGACGCTGGGCCCTTCACGCGACAGCAGCTCCTGGCGCAGGAAGCTTGATGCAAAATGCTCCTTTTCCAGCCGTTTTGCACAGGCTGGGTGGGCCCTCAGCAGTTTCTAACAGCCCGGTGCCAGCTCGAAGCCGGCCTGGAGCCCGTCGTGGCCGCTGTGCCGTCGAGATAAAGCGGGAGGGAGTCTCTCCGTTGTCCCCGGTGCTTTTGGCCGAGCGTGACGTTTTTGGGCGTCTCTCGCAGGGTGCAGCTGGACGCAGAGGGCTCCTACCGGTGCAGCGTCACGGGGCTGATTTTCGAGGTGACAGGCGCCGCCAGGATCACGTATTCCCTGTTATCCTGGAGCAAATACGCCCGGCTGGTGGAAAAGCCCTGGATCGTGGGCGGGCCCCTGTTCGACGTGCGCTGCTCGGCGCCCGCCGCGCTCGGCTCCATCCAGTTCCCTCACTGCCTGTGCCTGGGGGGTGAGCCCGGGGCCGGGGGCGGGAGGGACCCGTGGGGACGCTGCGGGAGCGCTGAGCCCCCGCCGTGTCCCCGCAGACGGCGGCGCCGGCGTGGCCTTCAAGGTGCTGCACGTCAAGGGCAGCGGCGCGGCCATCGAGCCCTCGGCAGAGTTCTCGGCGTCGCACGTCAAGTGGGTGGTGAGCTCCTTGTCCCCCGTGGGACCCCTGATCCACAGCCCCGAGCCCCTGAAGTACCACGGGGCCGTCATCCTCTACAAAGCCGTCGACGAGCACCCCTCGCTGTCCTTCTGGGTCTACCTGGCCACCAACAACGACTCCTTCATCAAGGTACGGCCCCGGCTGGGAGCTGGGCGTGGGGAGGGTGGGCTTGAGGAGTCCTGGCGTGGTTTGGGTGGGAAGGGAGCTGAAATTCCTTCTCATTTCATCCCTGATGTGGGCAGGGACACCTTCCTATCCTGACCTTCCAACACTGTCCCAGGCTGCTCCAATCCCCAGTGTCCAACCTGGCCTTGGGGACTGCCAGGCACCCAGGGGCAGCCACGGCTTCTCTGGGAATTCCATCCCAGCTTCTCCCCACCGTCCCAGTGAAAAATTCCATCCCCAAATCCCATCTAAACCTACAATTGTTGAATTTGAAGCTACTCCCCCTTTTTTTCAGTCACTCCGTCCCTTGTAAATTGTCTCTTTTCCATTTCTGCCCTTTATCCACATCGCTTCTACCAAGGAAAGAGCCTCAGGTTGTGCTAGAGGAGGTTTGGATGGGATATTAGGGAAAATTCCTTCAGGAAAAGGGTGGTCAAGCATTGGAACAGGGCAGTGGTGGAGTCCCCAGTGAAGATTTGGAGATTTGGGAAAGCATCTGACAGGGAATTCAGCCACGTGCCCCCAACTTCCCTGCTGCCAGGGCTCACCTCAGAAATGACCTCTGAGGAGAGCAGAGCGTGTCTGCAGAGAAAAGAGAGGCCGTGAACCAACCCTGGGTGAAATCCCAGCTTTGGAAAATTCCTTGCACTGCCCTGCACTGGGTCATAATTAGGAAATTGGGTTTGTGGGATCATTCAGGAGCTCTGGCAGGAGCAGGACTTGAATTTACTCACTTCCAGTGAGGACAGGGACAAAAAAGCTTCCTTTTATTCAGGTTGCAAGCTCTCTTATCTCATTCCACCCCCGTGGCAGAACAGCTGGAGAGGTTTAGTGATGCTTTTTGAGCGTGGTGGTTATTCCAGATCATGGCTGTTCTGTAAAGGTGGGGCCAGAGAACAGCCCGAGGAGCCACAGGTTTTAGATGTTAATTCCTTTACTGAAGTTAGTAACGTTGAAATATCAAGCTTGAAATGGTGTTTTTAAATTTTAGGATATCTCAAAGACTGTCAAGCACTCAAAAAGGAAATTTGTTCAAATCGAAAAGCCCCCTGTATGCCGGAAATTACTGCAGGAAGGAAAGAAGTACAGGCTGATCTGTGAGCCAGAAGCTGAAATTACTCCTGAGGTGAGTCCCTCACAAACCCTCACTTCCTGCACTGCAGCTTCCCTGGAAATATGGCACAAAAAGGAACCATTTGCCTCTTAGAGCCCTAAAATTTGGGGATGAAATCCCCAGAAATCAACAGCAAAACTCTGGGGAAATTGGATTTGGTTCGGCTCTCTCCCAGCAGCCAGTTGCCTTCTGTTTGGTTTATTTTAGGTAAATATTTATATTTGTTTTGTATTTCTGTTGCGTAGGAGATTGAGTTTGTTGATGGATCACCCTTGAAACTGAAGGGTTACTTTGAGGTGTATCTGGAGAAGCCTGATGACTTCACCTTGTCCCTGGTGGAGCAGGACTCGGACGAGACCGTCTGGAAAGCCAGACTGCGAGAGAGTGAGTCCTTGGAATTGTATAAATATAAAATTGCATGTTATTATATTATTATTCCATGCATAATGTATTATTCCATGGGATTCTATAACATAATATAAAATGGCATGTTATTATGTTACTATTCCATGTTATAATATATTATTCCATATATTATCCATGGAGTTGTATAATATAATATAAAATTGCATGTTATTATATTATTATTTCATGTATAATATATTATTCCATATATTATCCATGGAATTGTATAACATAATATAAAATTGCATGTTATGATATTATTATTTCATGTATAATATATTATTCCATAGATTATCCATGGAATTGTATAACAGAATATAAAATTGCATGTTATTATATTATTATTCCATGCATAATGTATTATTCCATGTTATAATATATTATTCCATAGATTATCCATGGAATTGTATAACAGAATATAAAATTGCATGTTATTATATTATTATTCCATGCATAATGTATTATTCCATGTTATAATATATTATTCCATAGATTATCCATGGAATTGTATAACAGAATATAAAATTGCATGTTATTATATTATTATTCCATGCATAATGTATTATTCCATGTTATAATATATTATTCCATAGATTATCCGTGGAATTGTATAATATAATATAAAATTGCGTGTTGTTATGTTACTATTCCATGTTGTAATATATTGTTCCACATATTATCTATGGAATTGTATAATACCATACAGAATTGTGTGTTATTGCATTATAACTTGCAGTCTCTCTTGCCTCTTTGGGCCTGCTGCAGCACGCTGGATAAAAGGGATAAAAGCCCCCATTCTATCAAACCGGAGGGGTTGGAATCCGCCCAGCAGCTTTGCTTGGTGCCTGGGAATCCCTCCCTCACGTTTCCCTGCTCTGACCTTTCCCAGGGGATTGGATCCACTACGACCAGAACAAGAACGAGCAGAGGAGGAGCACGGCCAGTGAGTGGTGGCTCGGGGTGGCCCCGCGCCCCTGGTGCCCCTCCCTGGCTCTGGGGACAGCGGTGGCAGCGCCTCTGCTCCCTCCCCAGGTGTGAAGAGGAGGAAGCCGGCCCTCAGCGTCCTGGAGGAAGAGGGGCTCCACAGCAAAAAGCAGAAAACCGGCGGCACGGCAGGTGGGGCCTGGCTGGGATAGAGCCTGCCTGGGGCTGCTTTTGTGTCCTGTGCTCGGAAATGAGCTCTTTCAAGGATTATTTTTTTCCCTGCAGAATGGTCCAGGCTTGGGGAGGAGCAGGTGGAAAGGTGTCTGGTGGGAAAGGAGCTGGGGGTGAGGGTGGGACATGAGCCAGGGGTGGCCAAGGAGGTCCCAGCAGTGCCACAGGCCCGGGGCAGGGATTGTCCCTGTGCTGAGGCTCCTCCAGCCCTGGGGCAGCTTTGGGATCCTCACAAGGACGCTGAGGGTGTCCAGGGAAGGGAATGGGGTTGGGAAAGGGGCTGGAGCAGCTGAGGGAGCTGGAAAAGGGCTCAGCCTGGAGAAAAGGGGGATCAGGGGGAACTCCTGGCTCTGCACAGCTCCCTGACAGGAGGGGACAGCGGGGGGGAATTTGGGATCCTGTCCCAGGGAACAGGGACAGCAGGTGAGGGAACGGCCTCAGGCTGGGCCAGGGGAGGCTCAGGGTGGATCTGGGGGAAAATCCAATGGTTTTCAGATGGAGTGGGAGCAAAAAGCTTAACAGACCAGCAGCTGCTGGCGATCGCCAAGCTGCTGGACCGGCGCTGGAGGGAAATCGCCATCGAGTGTCTGCAGATGGAGATGAAGGACATCGAGGACATCCGGGCCATGGAGGAGGAGGTGAACATGCAGAAATTCCTGGTGCTGAGGAAGTGGAGAGACAGGGAGCAGGGCAGTGGAACTGCAGAGGCACTGCAGAGCAGCCTCGGGGAAAAAGCCACCTACGAGATCCTGCAGAAGCTGCAAGGTACCAGCTCCTGACTTCTGAGACCGTCCCTGTTCCAGCTGGGATTGGGATTCTGTCAGGGAATTCACCAGATCCCCAGTGCGTGGTTTATTGTGGAGGTCAAAACTGTCTCCTTTCCTCTTTCAGCGGTGACTTTGTGTTTTGTGGTGTTTTTATCCTTCCCTCCAGGGGCTGATACAGGATGAGGAATATTTGTGAGTGTGGGGAGCACTCCCAGCATGAGCCTGGTGTCCAGACTGGTTCTTGGCATTCCCTGGAAATCCTAAGAGGAGCTGTTTGGGTCTTTATTTCAGGGATGGTTAATTAATGGTTAATTAACAGCTTCCCTGATGGATGACTTGGTGGTTCCATCCCACGTGGGGATGGATTCCCCAAGGGAGCCGCCTCTCCTTTCCATGGAATCCTTATGTTCAGTTCACCTCCTGCAAATCCAAGTTATTTGAGGAGCTGGGATTATCCCTGCCCATGGCAGGGGAATTAAATGACCTTTAAGGTCCTTTCCAACCCAGACCATTCCATAATTTTACGAACTCAGCCACCCAAGGGGAATTGTCCTCAAATATTAAATGGATCTTTTTTTGTTTGTTTTTGTTCAATAGCAAAACTGGGGGAATGGTTGGAGTGGATGATCTTAGAGCCCTTTTCTAATTCCATGATTAATTCCCCCTGGAAAAAACCCTGCTGGAAAAGGTGGAGAGCTCTCCCTGACTCTGTGCCACGGCCTTGTGCCGCCTTGTGGGGAGTTTAATGCATTTATTTTTCAACTTGGAGAATCTGAATTTAAAAATATTTCACTTTGAGTCTCGCAGGACCTTCCAGAGATCCCATCATCCAGGTGTGTTTTTCCATTCCCTCAGATTTCTTGGCTCAGGGCTGAGCCAGCTGGAAGGAGGAGGAGGAAGAGGAGGTGGGAGCTTCCCCATCCAACCATTCCGCTCCCCTGGGATCCTGCTGGCATTCAGGAATGTTCGTGCATCACCACTGGCCGGGAAGTTCGGGCAGGATCCTCCAGAGAAACGTGAATGGAATTTTGTGTGGATAGAAGCCACTTCCCAGACTTTCAGGAGAGGTGGATCCCGGAATTCCAGGCTTCACCCACAGGGAAAAGCCACTCCGGAAAGACACAAACTCTGGAAGAAACCACTTTATCTTTTTCATCACCTGGAAAAGATTTTTAATTTCCATCAGGGAAAAACAGGGAGAAGAATTCCCCTGGAAACTTTCACCCCCTTCCAAAAACCCCTGAACTGCCAGAATCGTGAGGTGCATTGGATTTCTCATGGATCAGGGAAGAATAATCCTAAACCTGCACCAGATTCCTTTCCATAATCACTGTATAGATGGAATTATTGTATAGATCCTGTACATCCAGTCCTTGTTAAGCTGTGGTTCTGCTTCCTGAAATTCCCCAAGATGGGAACACCACTACGAACTCCAGGCAGCTCGGAATTTCCCCTTGGAATTTCTTCTCCCCTCTTTTCTGTATAGTTTGTCTCCACTTTTTTACCTTGTTTAATACTTTTTTGTACAAGAAACTTTTTTATACTTTTTTTTTTTTACTTGTATTCTTGTTTTATTCGAACTCGAATAGAATTTAGGTGCTTAAAATGTGAGGAGCCGAAATCCCTTGTGCTGCAGGATTGGAAAAAAAATTGGGAAAAATGGAATTTGTAGAAGAGAGGAGTGACCAGATCCAGGATTGTCTTGTTTTTTAAGGCTGTGGGATACTTGGGATCATCTTCCTCTGTGTATGTTTGGGAAAGGAGAACATACTTTTAAAAAATAAGGATTAAACAGGAAAAATTTCCATGATTTCCATCTGAATTTTGATGTTTGTTTTAGTTGGATGAAGTGTTGGGAAGTTGTTGATGTCCTGGGAAGAGGAGGGGGAGGATGGAAGTTGTTCCTCAGCCTCTGGAAAAGCTGGAGGTGCCACCCAAGGTATCCGAGGGGTTTTTTGGGATGGAAATCCCAAAATATCCCATTCCAACCCCTTCCAGGGGTGGGGACACCTTCCCTAGCCCAGGTTTTTCCAAGAGGGAAGTTTGGATTTTAAACCACACCAATACCAGGCAGGTGCCTTCCCATGCCAGCAATATCCAGAGTATTTCTAAGGGTTCATGTCGGATCCCAAGGGACAAAAAAACCTCCGTGATTTTGCAGGAAACTTTGATTTTATTAGGCAATAAATAGAATAAATAGGGAATAAATAGCATAAATAAATTATGGACCAGAGTGGAATCAGGGAATAGAATGGAATATCATCATCGATAAATCAGGGGAACAGAACAGAGCATCATCCCTAAATAAATCATGGAATGATTTACATTATTAGGAATTAGGAATAATTCCTAATTATTAGGAATCATATAGGAATAATTTAAAATTATTTTTTAAATTAAGAAGTAATTTCACAGGAATAATTAAAAATTAGGAAATCATCATTATTAGGAATATCATCCTAAATAAATCATGGAGTAGAATACCCTGAGTTGGAAGGGATCCCAGGAACAGGGATTATCCTAAACAGCTCCCAACTTCCTGAGAAATCGGCAGGATCAATAAATCAGAGTCAGGAACGTTCTGGTGCTCGGATGCAGCCGCAATTCCAAAATCCCGGGAGTTTGACACGATTTCAAAGGCACAGCTCCCTAAAAACCAAAGAGCGGGGATTGCGCGGAACGCTCGCTGGGCGCCCGTCCCGCCTGCAATCGGCATTCCCGGGATTCACGGGGAGCCGAGGAAGCTCAGCACCCTGCTGATGGTGACGCTGCGGGTGCGGAAAGCCAGGAGGGCACCGCAGAGCCGCAGCCGCTCCGGGAACGGCGTCGATCCCAGGGACCCCGGGGATCCCGGTGATCCCGGTGATCCCAACGATCCCGGTGATCCCGATGATTCCGGTGATCCCGATGATCCCGGTGATCCCGATGATCCCAATGATCCCGATGATTCCAATGACCCCGATGATTCCAATGACCCCAATGATCCCGATGATTCCAATGATCCCGATGATTCCAGTGATCCCGATGATCCCGATGATTCCAATGATCCCGATGATTCCAGTGATCCCGATGATCCCGATGATTCCAATGATCCCGATGATTCCAGTGATCCCGATGATCCCGGTGATCCCAATGATCCCGGTGATCCCGATGATTCCAATGATCCCGATGATTCCAATGACCCCGATGATCCCGGTGATCCC